>JAYKQN010000002.1:5005000-5575000 GCA_036785175.1 Eupleurogrammus muticus | reverse complement strand
GAGTCAGAGGCTCTGCTGCTGCAGGACAGTCCGGAGGCCACAAGCTCATGAACCGGGTCACAGAACAGGAAGTGGTCCAGACCTGGGGCCACATTCTAATCTGACCCTGAGAGTCCGGGTCACTACGAGATCACCATCATGCCGGCCGCCACGGGCCGGCCTGGGGGGGCGGGGCTTTGTCTCCGGCCGCGGATATATATATATATATATAATATATATATATATATATTATTTAGGCATCTAGTGAAGTGGAATTGGATTGGCAGTAGAATCTAGAATCTAATTCACTCAAAATAAGAACTGTTGTCTTGTTGTTTTTATGACCTTAGATTGAGCCATTTTATGGAGTCCATCTCCCATGATGACGTTTTCTATAATCTGCAACCTCACCACTAGATGCCGCTAAAAACTACAAACAGTAGAAAAAGGTGATAAAGGGAGGTTTATAAAACAGATTAGAGCGTTAAATACTAATAAACACATCACTGAGCTGCACCTTGTTTCTGCATCAAATTAACTTATATTGTGGTTTAATTTGCCACCTCCCTCCCAAAATATCTCTACAAATATTGTCCAGCTGTTTTAGGAAATAATATTTGCTGCACAGGAAAAAGAATGAATAATATAATAAGATTCAGCCGTTACACCTTTTAAAACCCATGAAATCCATCTCTATTTCATCTCCTTTAAAAATGCTTTACTGAGAATAAAACAGGCAACATATTAAATGTGAGCTATTGAGAGAACAAACTGCTGCTACTCAAGCTGAAAAAAAAAGTGACTTCAGGTCCATTTATCGATTTATTTTTGTCTCCAAACCAAACATGTTCTCGGAGGCGAATCTCTGACAAGTGCAGTGAACACGGAGCTCACAGCAGAGTAAATATCACAGGCTCATGTTTCACAGCTACGACCCACTTATTGATTTTCCCCTTTTGAAAAATACATTAGAAAAAGCCCTGAGCCGTGGAGCATCTGACACTGAAGCTGGCAGAGAACAGTCTGGAGCTGCTCAGGGACCAGGAAGACGTCAGAGGTCAGAGGTCGTCCTGCAGGGCCTCGTCCTACAGGGCCACATCCTGCAGGTCCTGCAGGTCCAGGTCCTGCAGGTCCCCCTCCCTGATACTGATGTCCCCCCTGATAAATCCCCCCAGACAATACAATGTGAAAGAGGGCAGAGTCATTACCGCCGGTTAAAACCACCAGCCCCAGCCCCTCTATTTTACTGCTCTGCTTCTTCTTCTTCTTCCTACAGCCTTGTCCTTATCAGTTGGATTCTCTCAGATTCTCTGGTTCTCTGACTCTGATTCTATGATTCTCCTCTGATTCTCCGTTTCTCACTGATACTTCTCTGATTCTCTGATTCTTTCTTATTCTTCTCTAATTCTCTCTGATTCTCTTCTGATTCCCACTGATTAGAATGATTTTTTTTGTTCTTTTCTGATTCCCACTGATTATAATTATATTTTTCTGTTCTTTTCTGATTCCCGCTGATTATAATATTTTTTTTGTTCTTTTCTGATTCTCTCTGATTCCTTCGAATACTTCTCAGATTCTCTCTGATTTTCTCTGATACTCTAGATTTTCTGTAATTCTTCTCTGATTCTTTCTTATTATTTTCTGTTTTTCTGTGATTCTCACTGAATATTCTCTGATTCTCTTTAAATCAGTTTGATTCTGATTCACTTCAGATTCTCTCAGATTTTGCCTGACTCTTCTTTGATTCTCTTTGAATCTCTCTGATTCTTTTCTAAATCTCTTCTAATTCACTCAGTGATTCTCACTGATGATCAATAGTTTTTTCTATCCTTCTCTGATTCTCTCTGGTTCTGTCTGATTATTCTCTGATTCCCTTTGATGTCTGAAGTATGTCTGTCTGTTATATTACTGACAGGAATCTGTATGTCCACTATATTGCTGACTGATATTTGTCTGTCTGCTAATATACTGACTGGAACCTTTCTGTTTTATTGCTGACTTAAATCTGTACAGGAGAGATGACATAATAAATTCATTATAATTCAACAATATGAAGGCCCAGTCATTCCATATTCAGTCAGTCTGGTGATGAGTTTTAATTAAAAACATTTACTCACTGAACAATATTTAGTATTTATCAGCAGGTGAAGTTATGTCCTGTTTTACAAACCATTTACTAATCTAAACTCTTACGATTCCTACTGACTTCACATTTCTACGAAGAAATGAGAACTGAAACATTTTTAATAGCACTTTGTGCAGTCATCCAGAAGCTGGATAGACCCTTTAATGGGCCTTTTGAGTTTGTAGATGATCTGACAATAAGTTGCTTTAACTAGAATCAAAACACTCAATGCATTTATGTCTAAATTTTAGTCCATTTTAAAATATTTTTCCTGTGAAATGATTCACTCCCACACATTTACACTAAACTTGTGAAATCTTGAGTCAGGGATTTGAGGGAAACTCTCCAGGATCCAGTTTCACTTCCAGCCCTCATCAATCTGTGATGCTGCTGCATTCCAGGATTATTCCGTGATGAAGTGTTCTAACTTCCTTCTTTATGTTCTTGTTTTTCCTCCACTGGCCTTGTCTAGTTTCAGTGGGTGATTTCTTGCCTCTTTTTCCCGAGAATGTTTTTTTCATAGCAGCCATTTAATTCCAAACACTCTGCAGCGTCATATGTGAGTAACGTTAAACAGCTCACCAGTTTATAATCCAAACTACCAGCGGTTTTAACATTTTCTCTCTTTGAATAATCACAAATAGTTTTAACTTCAGATCATTTTTAAATTTCAATATCATGGAAAGTCAGTTTTTTTTTACATGAATCCTTACAAAAATTAAAACTCTCATAAAGTAATTATTCATTACACACAAAGTAAGTGGAGTTTTTCTGCCATACATATATCTGTAAATGATTATTTTGACCAATCCACAGTAATGAGATATTTTTTTTATTTAAAATATATTTTAAATAGATTAGTGGTTGTAAAACCTGATCCATATTTTCACAGTAAGTCCCAAATATTGTGAAAAGTAGGATAAAATATCAGAGAATCTTATAGGTTGCTGCTACTTCACCTTTGACCTCTGGCCCTCTAACAGCCTCAGCAGCTGCAGCTTTGTAGTGTGACGTCCATATCGATCAGAAAACCCACAGGTGGTAGATTAATCTGAGTGACTTTACAAAGGTAGGTGAGAAACTTGACTACCTGTCTGAAGTCATTAGGCTGTTCGGTCCATGATGATTTTATAGATATTTGTGGTTGAAGGAGCAGCATCATTCGATATTTCAACATATCCAGTCAAACCACAGTGATGTATGTACACTGCCAACATTCCAATCAAGTTATTAAAATGAAAACACAATTATCCGTTTTGTGTCTGTTTCCATTTGTGACAAAGTAAAAAATAGAAATTTGTAAATGTTTGACCACTGATGACATGCGAATTATAATGAAAATATTATTGAGAAATAATATATGGTGTGACATGATGTCGAATTGAATGAAAAGCAATGTTTAAAAACGAATATTACTGTCACCCTTCACCATCTTGGACTTTTGGGGCCATAATATATAAATAGGAAAAAAAACAAAGTTTCATCATCTATTCTCTCTAAATAAGTCATAGTTTAGTAAATAAGAATCTGTGTAGAAGATGACTTGAAACTTGTGAGGACTCATGAGGAAACTGTTTTCTGATATAATAAATCAAGTGAGTAGCTGGGTCATTGTCTGGTGGATTTTTATTTTATTGGGGCACTAATCAGTTCTTTAAATTCATTTATATGTAAGTTATTTCTCTAAAACACCTGTTTACAATGTTCTAACAATTAACTATTTACATATTTATTCGTAATATTTAAATACTTGTACATTTAAATGATAGGGAACAGTAATGATGTAAAAGTTAAGGCATGTACAGTAATGCACTGTTTGAGAAAGTTATTTCTCTCCATTCGGCTTCCTTCCTTTTTTTATTGAGTGATCCACCACTTATCGAATGACCACATCACATTAGCATATAGACTTTAGTGTGGTCTGCTTTCATGCCTGCACACAAACAAAAACTCTTCCGATTGATGTTTCACCAATTTTTATCTTCTGGCAGAAACTTTCAGCAATTCTGACTATATGGAGCGAAAGGTTGGTTTGTTGCTACTTGCTCTTATCTTCATGCATTTCTGTATTTGCCATTTTTGGCAAAATATGCAATTCCAAACAGAGTCTTGGCCGCATCTGGAGAACAGTCTGCAGATGTTAGGGTTAGGATTAGGTTAGAGTCAGGTTACGGTTAGGTTAGCATTAGGGTTAGGTAAGAGTTAGGGTTAGGTTAGAGTTAGGTTAGGGTTAAGTTAGAGTTAGATTAGAGCAGTGGTCCTCAAGTAGTGGGGTGCAAGGCTCAGTCAAAGGGGGCACATTTGACCTCAGAGAATATGCTTTATTTTTTTATTTAGATTTTTTTACTCTCCTAGAATAAAGTGCAATTGTACCTCTACTACATTAGGGGGCAGTGGCGCTCTCATTGGCAGTTGCGCAGGGAGCATACAGCACAGAGTATGAGTATGAAGTGTTGACACGCTAGGGGCACCATGAAAAACAGGGATGAGAAGATGGGCAGAGAGAGACAGAGATAAAGAGACAAACGAAAGAATCCCGAAAGCTGAGACAAGGAATGACGAAGCATCTGTAGTGCTGTGAAAGAGCGGTGTGTTACTGTGTCTAAAATGTTGGCACTATTTATAGTCACGCAGGGGGGCGCAAGATGTGTTCTTCTTCCATAGGGGGGTGTGACAGAAATTTTTAAGAAGCACTGGGTTAGAGTTAGGTTAGGGTTAGGTTAGAGTTACATTAGAGTTAGGTTATAGGTAGCGCTATTTTCACAAGCGAATAAGGTCGTATGGGACGAACATCCAAAGACCAAACATATACTGTAGCTATGAATTATTTTTTTGGAGGACTGAATCCACTGAATTTTGTGACTTAAGCCTTCAGGCCAAATTAAGCACCTTTGCTGCTGTTGGTGGGAAAATTAAGTTGATTGAAATGGATTGAGATTGATTAAAATTGATTAAACTGACTTTGAAATCATCCTTAGACTTATTTTTAGTGCCAGTCTCATCGCCCCTACTGGTCAGACAATAGAAGCCAGGTTTAAATAACTTTTTCTGTAATGCTTCTTTAATTGAGGGAAAATGAGGCAAAAGTGTATAAAAATAAAATTTAAAAAAAGACTTAATAAACACTCAGATTTAAGTTAGTGTTATATTACAGGTTAGTGTTAGATAAACAGGTTAAAGTTAGTGTTAGATTAAAGGTTAGTGTTAGATTACAGGCTAGTTTTATAATACAGGCTAGACTTAGTGTAAGATGACAGGTTATAAATAGTGTTATATTAGAGTTAGAGTTAGTCTTAGATTACAGATAAGTATTATTATACAGGTTAGAGTTAGTGTTAGATTACAGATTAAAGTTAGTGTTACAATAAAGGTTAGTGTTAGATTACAGGTCAGAGTTAATGTTAGATTACAGGGTAAAGTTAGTGTTAGAGTAAAGGTTAGTGTTATATTAAAGGTTAGAGTTAGTGTTAGATTACACAGTTGAAGTTCGTGTTAGATTAAAGGTTATGTTTAGATTGCAGGTTAGTTTTATAATACAGTTTAGAGTTAGTGTTAGATTACAGGTTAGAGTTAGTGTTATATTACAGGTTAGTGTTATCATACAGGTTAGAGTTAGTGTTAGAATAACAATAATAGACCTATGAAAAAAACCCAACTACAGCAATGTTGACGTGTTCGTACCACACAATGTTATCACGCTAATAAACAGGATTTATTGAAAATATATGGATATGTTTATATAAAAAATACTGATATGATCCATATAAAGCATTGATATTCAACAAAATATATAATATCAGTATGCAGAAACATCATTTTAATGTATCTTTACATATGTGACAGAAAATAAGGAAAAGCCTAATTACTCCTTTATGAGAAAAGATTCTTGTCTGATGTCTTACACTGTGACTGTCATTGTATTTACACATAAAGCTGCATTAAAACTATTCCATAGCCAAGCACCATTAGAAATGTGAGTTGGTCTTCAGGTTTTATGATATTTCAGGCAGCAGCAGCAGTTCCAGTGGGTCCAGACAGACCCAGACGAACATGGTGGTTCGCTGAGAGGTCAAACGGCTGAAAAAAACAAACGCAGGCTTCTTTCAATCAAAAGGGAGGTAGAGAAAACACGGTGGTTTCCGGCCACATCTTCATCCACTGGAAATCATTCATGTTGTTGGTGTGAGCTGCTTTGGCGGCCCCGTCCAAGTCTGCACTGGTCCCAACCTGAGTGATGGCTGCAGGAAGGGGGGGACTTCCTGTGGGGGGGCAGGAGGCTCAGTGTGTGGCGGAGCTGTGAGGACGGACTGTTCGCCACTCGTCTATGTTTGCGGCCACATGCATCATGAGCTGCTGGACCTGGGGGCCTGAAGGACCTGTGGGACCTGGGGGGGGATGAGACTCACAGGAGAGAATCTTAATTTATGTCCCGGTGCCAAAAAAAAAAAAAACTGCCGCAAAGGACTCATCATTTTTCCTGATGGTTGTCACATGTGCAGAAGTCAGAGGTCACAGAGGACATGGCTGAGACTAAACCAGGGGACAGATTTTATGTTTCTATGCTGCACAAAAAAAAAAATGAACAAACAGTAGAAATACTTTCTGACAGAAAGTCTGGAGTCAATAAGCAGCTGAATCAGAGCTCAGAGAGAAACACTGCAAAACTCACAGATGTTGGTTAGTCTGTAATCATCGCCAGAAAATATTAAAAATATGATTTTCAACTTGTATAGAAATAATAAAACACAAATAATGTAAGAATCGTGTTATTGTTCCATGAAATATTTTGTAAATTAAATCTTAATTACATGTTGTCTCTCACCAACCTATGTGTAATTAGTTATACTGACTGTTGAGTGAGCAGTCATTAGCTTAGCTTAGCTTATTTTAGCTTCTCTTAGCTTATCTTAGATTTATCCAGATTCATTTAGTTTATCTTAGATTATCTTTTTTTAGATTAGATTATTAGCTTAGTTTAGCTATGCTTAGCTTCTCCTAACTTAGCTTAGCTTACAGTTGCTAATTAGCTGCTGTATTTTATTTTATTTATTAGAACAGATGCAACAAAACAACAGAAAATGTTCTCAGGTTTGTAGCATCACACCTCTAAAGAAAACAAACCAGAACCTGTCAGCGATTCAGCTGGAGACGATGCAGACATTCTGGGCCAAAGATCAACTCTTGTTTTTCTAACATGTGTTTTTCAGTATTATTGATTATTTTAAACTTCTAACAGAGCCATGTTTACAGTTTCCTGCTCTCTGTGTTAAACTGAGACTAATCACATCCTGACTCTGACGTGCTGCACTTAACTTCAATACTGTGTGAAATATAAGATATAGGATCAATAACATTCTTATGTCTTTTACACAAAGTACAGATCAGTGCCAGGAGAAGGTTCAAAATTAGAATAAATCACTTCTAAAACACAGTGAGACAAAACGTGTTTCAGTCTGCTAACAGTGAAAAACATGAACTCCAAAAAGCAAAAAATTAAGCACTAGTAATGTGAAGAAAAACATTCATCATGTTTCACAAAGTGATTGAAAACAAACTGTGGCCTGATAAATTCTGATGAATTTCACCTGCACAAAACTTCACAAATCCTGTTGTTTGCATCATCAGGCATGAAGCAGATTTTATGACTATGCTCATCTGTCTTTCTGCAGACAGAACAGACATAAAAAACAGATCCTGGTGCAGATAAATAATGAAGACGGATTCTTGACAATTATTCCACTAACACCCTCTGAATGTCAAGTGACTCTCGAGTCCTGAACCCAAAGGTCTTCATCAAAGGCTAAAGCCTGATGCTTCTGACAGAGTCTCCGCCCGAGTCTAAACATCTTCCTCCTCGTGCCTGGTCTGTTCTGGTCCTTCACCCACAGCCCTCCTCCACCCTTTTAATGTCTTTCTCTGTTTGGTCGGATCAGAGAAGGCAGCATCGTTTGGGGGGGTGGGGGGGTGGGGTGGTTGACATGACACTGGCGGAGGAGGGTGGTGATCTGCAGGTAGACTGAGGATAAATGGCAGCAGGATGATGGGGGGTGTTGGGGTGTTGGGGGGTGAGGCAGCACTGTGCATGTGCTCGGTGTCATCTGACTTTCAGGCTGGTTTGCTGATCTCCTCTGATGTACAGTACATGACATGGGCCTAGACCCCCCCCCCCAGGGGAAGCAGCAGCAGCAGCAGCAGCTGCGTCCCCCCCCTCCCCCCTCCAGTCAGGTGGAATGAGCGGATTGTGGAGGCCTGGAAGTGGAACAGAAGGTCTGAGTAAAGCCGGAGATATTTGCATCCTTCCAACAACGCTTCACAGCCTCCAATTAGCATCGGAGGCCCTGCTGCTGGCGGTGGGACCTGAGCTGGGCCGGTGGTGGCATTCCTGGGCCGGAGGAGGATTAACGCACCCCTTCTCTGGCCCTCCTCCAGCCCTCCTCCGGCCGCGATGTGCCGGCACTCTGACCCGACCGTGACCTGCATCCAGGATCCAGAACGTCACATTCAGGAAAAAACTGTGCTTCTTTATATGGCAAAACTTGACAGGTTCAGAGTTTTTCATGTCTGACACATGGTTCATACATTTAAAGATCACTTCACAATATGTGTTTAATGCAAGTGACAGAGGCTAAACATTTCTGCTGCAGAGAAAGAAATCTGTTTATCAAGTGAAGATCTGCATTTGAGGCTTTTTAGTAGAAAATCTGAGAAACAGAAAGAAAAGAAAAGGCTTTCATTTTTTTTTGAAGGTTTAATGTAGACAGTCAAACTCAGACAAATTCTTTAATTGAATTTTACACAAGAGTGTTAAGAATTAATATTTTGAATTGTCTGTATGAATAACATGAAGAATTATAGCAAGTAAAACATCCTTGATGGGCAATTGACACAGGCTATTTTAAATAAAGTTTAAAAGTTGGGAACCTGCTGGTACATCAATATCAAAAAGTAAAAAGCTCCTATTACCCCATACTTAGCACCCAACCTTAGTTTGTTCAGAAAGAACTTTGAGGTGTATTTGACTTATCTCTATTCATTGAAAACAAGTAATTTAGTTTGATTTGTTGCCCTAGATATGAGATCATAGAGTTCCCCCTCCTTTCTTGTCCTGTCCTCTTGCTTTTTTTCCTGTCCTGTCTTGTCCTGTCCTGTGCCGTCCTGTCCTGTTTTGTCCTCCAGAGTCCAATAATGAGCAGCAGCCTGAGAACAAAGTCTCCTGTCTCCAGAATCACATCTTTGGGAGAAGAAATTAACATGAATACTGTCAGTGAGGAATGAGGCTGCTGTGAGACATGAAGAACAGCTTTTAGAGTGTCAGTGGTTTTTCCCGTGGACACGTGGCTTCTATTAACACATTCACTCAGGAAACACTGTGGTGTTTGTTAAGTCTGTGAAGTTCTATTTCTGAGACAACAAACAGCTTTAATTACAGCACTGACACATTAAAGACATCCCCGAGGCTCAAACCTGCAGAGATGACATTCAGCTGTACAAACATTATTGGTTATGCCCCTTTAACAACGAGGATCAATTAATTTCAATAAGGTTTCATAAGAGGCTTGTTTTCATTGTTTTACTGACTCTAAAATTATTTAAAGGAATTGTGTGTTGTTTTAACCATAATTACTGTTAACAGGTGATATTATGCTGCCTCACGGCAGGATTCACTTATCTTTCAATTAGTCTTCTTTATTTAAAATAAAGTACATTTTCCATAAGCCTTGTTGCTTCCTGGGTGGCAGGTGACAGGTGACATGTAATAGGTATCATGTGACAGGTGGCAGGTGACATGTGACAGGTAACAGGTGACATGTAATAGGTATCATGTGACAGGTGGCAGGTGACATGTGACAGGTAACAGGTGACATGTAATAGGTAACATGTGACAGGTGACATGTGACAGGTGACAGGCTATAGATGACAGGTGATAGGTTTCATGTGACAGTAGACAGGGGACATTAGACAGGTGACATGAGACAGTTGACAGGGGACAGTAGACAGGAGACAGGTGACAGGTAACAAGTGAAATGTGACGGGTATTAGATAACATGTGACAGGTAACATGAGGTAGCTGATAGGTGACAGGTGGTAGGTTTCCTGTGACGGTAGACAGGGGACAGGGGACAAGTGACAGGTGACAGATGACAGTTGACTGGTGACAGGCGAAAAGTATTAGGTAACATGTGACAAGTAACAGCTGACTGATGACAGGTAACAGGTATGAGGTAACCTGCAACAGGTGACAGGTATTAGATAAAATGTGAGAGGTAGCATGTGACAGGTGTCGTGCCAGTTGACAGGTGACATGTGACATATAACATGTGACATAACATGATAAATCTCATTTTTTAACTCCCTTTCTTAACATGTGAATAAACAAACCTCCTTCAGCCAAGTGCCTGTTTATGATTATAGGAACAATAAGAATTATTCTCAACATCAAACCTTAGTTCTGCTTGAACACAAACCGATCCAGCTTCAGTCAAATTAAGCTGTTAAATTTAACATTTCCTGAGTAATATGAATCCTACTTACACAATATAGAGTCCAACTTGTAAATGCAGTGATACACAAGCAGGACTCTGGACACATCTGAATGTCTTCTCTTAATGTTTCCTGCAACATTATTGGCCTTAATATTAAATTAACTTTTAGAATTAAAAACAAACACAAACGAAGCCTCTATCTTCTGAAAAATATATATAATGAACAGAGGATTTAGGTTTACTTTGATTGGAGACTTTTGTGTCTTTTCATCTACTATTCGATATATTGCATTATTATAAGTTACGCGTGGATCAGCTGTTGACAGCAGTCTGGTGTTAAATAAGGCTGAATCGGAAACGCCTCCACATCACAAATACTCTGATTAAAGTTCAGCCCATATACTGTATATAAACCTCAGCCTGATATACAGGAAACTTATTTCAGAGTTAACAACTATTAGTGTAGCCCGCTTTGGGCGTGAAGCACCCTAAGTTAAACCTCAGCACCAGTAAAATTTGACAGAGTTTTACATTTTCACCGTATTACAGGTATTTTTACTATATTTTAAAGGTAAAAAAGTAAGTACAGAAGAGAAAAGTTAAAATGTGTCAAAATGATAGAGTGCTTTGGTTTAAATGTAATATTTCATAAAGTACCCCCTTATTTAAAAATGGTTTTATCCAGCTCCAAGCTGTAATGGTGTCAGTAACCTGGTTTAAACTAGGATAGTCAGCACTTTTCCAAACTTCGACCACTTAATATCTACTTTTCTATCATCATCATAAGTCCTCACTGTTGCTGTGTTGCTGTAATTGTAGGTTTAATTGTCAGTCACCGTTTATGTTGTTAAGTAGATAGCTGATGTTTTTTCTAGGTAAAAGTAACCATCTCTAACTTAACAGCAAACTCATAGCTTTGCTGTTAAGGATGGCTTTAAAGGAATTGTGTTTAGGTCGCTACACGCTGACAGCAGATCTGTTAGTGAATGAGGAGTTAGTGAGTCACATTCACCAGCCTCAGACTATCAGTGTTTGTTGAGAGCTGCTGCAGAGACACTGAATATTTCAGCATGGTTGGAGGCGTGTGGTTGTGTGTGTGTGTGTGTGTGTGTGTGTGTGTGTGTGTGTGTGTGTGTGTGTGTGTGTGTGTGTGTGTGTGCGTGTGTAGGTAGGGGGGGTTCAGCAGATAGCAGAGTACATCTGGTGGTGTGGAGGGGTGGTAGTGGAAGTTGTGGGGGGGCCGGGGGCCGGCTAGTGTGTGTGTTTGGCGGGGGAGGCCGGGGGGGCCCGGGGGGTTGGGGGGCCCGGGGTGCGGCCCGTGGCAGCTCCCCTTCCCGTACCAGCCTCCTGAAGGGAGCTGCCTGTCTGTCGCAGCCTGATTTATACCCACTAATGTCAGAGGAAAGCGATGTGGAAACTGTGGCATAAACACTGAATACTGGCAGAGTTTAAAGATTATGATTCAGTGTCTGGGAGGACTGCTCCAACACACACACACACACACACACACACCCACACACACACACACACACCAGCACTTTCCAGCTCTTACAGCTTATCTCAACAATGACCTACGGCTGCATTTTTCAGGGCAGTTTCTTGCATTTCTCCTTCAGGTAATTGTGCCAAACTCTCTCTTGTCTTATCAGCTTAAGCTTTTAAATCAAATGCTGCATATATCATGCATGACCAAAAGCAGACTGCAGCCATCACACAGGATGGGCGTGTTTGTGACTGATTCACAGACTCAACGTGTACACGTTAACACTGAGAACAGAAAGTTTCAAGGTCTCGCGCCTCAGCTTTGGCTCCAGGGCTCGTTGTGTTTCTGACTATCCAAATGTGTCAGAAACACAAAGCGAGGCGGTTTATTGATGCCGTTCTTCTTGCTGCTCTGCGTGTGAATCCCGCTGTTTGCAGCTTATTGTGAAGGCTATGCTGAGGCCCTGAGTCCAGCAGCCAGTCCTCCCAGCGTCTGAAACATTAATGCACAAACCCGATTAGCCATGCAATCACAGGCCTCCTGCTCCTCACTATTGATTTTTCCTCCTTCGCCTCCCCCTTCAAAAAGCCGGGAGGGGAGTCTCTGAAGAGCCAGAGCTCCTCTCCTCCTCTGGCCCGGGCCTCCTCACCAATCCGGTCCTGATGATTCCTACTGAGACTTGTGAGGATAACCCTAGGTGCTGCAGGGGGGGCTAGGGTAAGGGTGGGGGGTGGAGAGGTGCTCACTCCAGAGACAGAAGCTGTGTAATCAAGGATGAAAGTTGCTGAGGGTCTGGTCAATTTGGGTCTTTTCTCCGTCTCTGGTGGCTCGGAGAGACGGAGTTTATCCTCAGCCCGTCTTCGTCCACGCTGTTCATCGGGAACTTGGCTGAAGTTCACAGCAGCCTCAAACTTCACTTTTCCTTTTCCAGCTGAGCGGCCGAAGGGCAGCAACGTTTCTGCACTGGAACATCTGAGGAAGTCTGTTCATCGAGCTTATAAAATCCTCACATCAGTTCTATTTGTTCTGTTCCACTTCTCTAACCGGCCTCTTCACAATGAAGGAAACCTTTAAGGTTTTTCTGCTGCTGGAAAATCACAAAAGAGATTTCAGCCAGGGAAACAAATTTCTCAGTTTGAAACCTCTGGTGAATTTAACATAGTTAATCCTCAATTAATTGCTTAGCAATGCTTCTTAAAACTGTATTTTAAAAGGCTTTTGACTTGACATGATTTGTCACTGATCCACATATATAAAAGCATTTATGTTATTTATACAGAAAATATACACAAAACCCAGCTATTATTGGTAATAATTAATAATAATAAATTATTAGATAATTATAATTTGGTAATAGTAGCAGAATTTTGTGTATATTTAAAAAAAAAAAACACCAGTTCCAAATAAATACTGAGTCGAATTTCTTTACCTTTAACCTTTAACTACAGAACTGTGATCTGACTTTAGAAAACTCTAAATTATACAGCAATCATACAGGTTTAATACAAGAATTGGTTCATTTAAAGTTCATTAAAATATTCTCGTTCTGCTGAATACGATTTTTGTTAGGAAGGAGTTTATCTCCTGGTCTCAAATGAAAGCCTGGCCTGTAAACACCCTGGATATTATTTGGTCATTTACCATGTATATATAGTGCAACCCAGCATCAGTGTGTGATTGTGTGTGTGTGTGTGTATGTGTGTGTGTGTGTGTGTGTGTATATGTGTGTGTGTGTGTGTGTGTGTGCGTTTGTTTAACCTGACAGGTTTCACTAACTTTTCTTACTTTTATTTCTACATTGTTATTGTGGTTACAGAATAACAATGATACAATCAGCTGATTTGATTTATTTCTAATCTATGAATTTAAATGCAGAAGACAATAAATCCTGTTATATTTATAAAAGAGAAGTTGTCTTAGTATTTTATGCTCACATACTGTGACATTAACTGGTTGACAGAAATGAATTCTCCCCTTCATTGTACACTATAGGAATATTGATATTCCCACAAAAATCGGTGTTCCTTAGTGAAGACTGATACATGAGACTGTTTTTAAAATTGTTATTGGCCCGGATTTTCTGGTGGTGCCCTGATTATAATTAATTCAAATAAGTAAGTTTATTACTTTTAATGATAACTAATATTCATCTTTGAGGGTTATAAATTAACACTAATAACCAAATTGAACTCCTCCTAATTTGTAACAGTGTGGATTAGTGATGTCACAGATTATCAAAACGTTAATCAACGACCCATGAACGACCCAAAAGAGATGAATCACAAACTGATTTTGTGTTGTCTGAGGTCCAGTCCAGGATCCAGGCTGTTGTGGTGATTTGTGAATTCATGGTGTTTTTTCTGAATTTATGGTCATTTTCAGCATTACAAATGTGATTTTTAATGAGGTTTACTTCTCCGGCTCTTAAACAGTTTGATAAATGATATATCATAACTATAAGCAGATTCACCACAGCTGCAAATCCAGGGTCTTAACTTTTCTCCAGCTTAAATTCAATATTCCACACACATTAGTGCTACTGGAACTATTAAAATGACCCAGGAGAAAATCCTCCTGGTACGTTGACCTAGCTGAAATCACGTAGGAGTCGCCTTCACAGCTTTTCTTTTACAAACCTGATGCTTGGCCTTAACTTCCCTTTGTGCTTCACCACTGCATTTTTAGAAAAAGCACAAAAAGCTAGAATTGAACCAAGCTGAAGGTGCTGCATCCTTAAAATGACACCTGGATCAAACAGTTGCAGAAGAGTTTGACTCATTCTTTCCTGCTGTAGTTTGGACCAGATGAAATGCCATGGATTTGTCTGCTTACCGTTGTGTCGTGCAGAATCAGACATTGTGTAGGCATGTTGGAGTAGCTGTGAGCTACCACATGAATATGATGGTCTCTCCGCATCAGAGAGACCCATCATAGTTCCCTGATTCTGCCTCACATCACCAACACATATGAACACATATGCACAGCTGTGGAACACGCATGTTTGTGTGTGACAAAAAGAGAGAGAAAGAGAGCAGGGAAATCCACAGCTAAAGCATCATTGCTCAAGGCGTAATCGCTGTTAAATAGGCTGTTGACACACAGTCGGCTGTGTTCAAACATCTCATTTGGCCAATTATCTCCTTCGAGCTGCTGCTGGAGCTAAGAGTCAGTGAGGATTCAGAGGGAGAAACTCTGCTGGTGTTAATGGAAGCAGCAGATGTGTGTTAAAGGAACAGGAGCTGGGTGGCCTCTGAGTGTGTGTGTGTGTGTGTGTGTGTGTGTGTGTGTGTGTGTGTGTGTGTGAGTGTGTGTGTGCAGGTGCACTGAGTTCAGTGTGTTTCAGAGACCACCTCAAATTGAATATCAGCCTGCAACCCACAGAACCAGCAGCAGCTTTACTGCAGTTGGTGTTGTGGCGCAGGATGGATGAAGCTAAGCAGAACTTGCTGACTCACTGCAGCGGAATGTGCTGAGTCACTGCAACAGAACGTGCTGAGTTACTCCAGCAGAACCTGCTGACTCATTGCAGCGGAACGTGCTGAGTCACTGCAACAGAACATGCTGACTCGCTACAGCGGAACGTGCTGAGTCACTGCAACAGAACATGCTGACTCGCTACAGCGGAACGTGCTGAGTCACTGCAACAGAACATGCTAGCTCGCTACAGCAGAATGTGCTGAGTCACTGCAGCAGATCATGCTGAGTCACTCCAGCGGAACATGCTGAGTCACTGCAACAGAACGTGCTGATTCGCTACAGTGGAATGTGCTGAGTCACTGCAGCGTAACATGCTGAGTCACTGCAGCGTAACATGCTGAGTCACTGTAGATGTCATTATCAGTTTGGATTCTATCTGTTTATAGGACTGATAATTGAATACAAGCAGAAGGCCTTTATGAATCCATCTGATAGTTGAGATCTCAGTCTCTTTCAGATGCACTGATTCCAGAGTAGTGATAGATAGCTGGGACACACCCACCCTGTCCCCTCCCCAGGCTGCAGGCCCCTCATGGTCTAATCAATGACATGTTAAGCTGGCAGGCGTTTGAAGTGAGGGCTTCCAGAGGGTGCTGGGGGGGGCTGACAGAGGAGTTGAGGGGTATTGATGATGTGCGGCGATGGGACACAAGGGAGACAAGAAGGAGGGGGGGATGAAGGCCATCCAGAGGCTGGGGGGTGGTGGTCTGGAACTCATCACACGGACCCTGATGGCTCCTCCTGACGGGTCCAGCAGGTCACGCTCCAAACGTCCCCAAAACCGCCAAAACACATTCCACCATGTCTCCTGTTCCCTCACCTGTTTAACTCTTTGGGTTTTCAAGCATCTGAAGTTCAGTTAGAATTCAAGTTTCCTAAAAATCACAGACATGCTGCTAAAAATGTCTGAGGAAACGATAAATTCATAAATTCAGTGTGGAGAAAGATTCTTTTTGTCAGGAAATGCTGAAGTCACTGTAACAGACTGATTTTGTGTGAAATGTTCTGTGTCTGTTTGTGCTTAGATTATAAACACTGGCGAAAGCGAGGAGGAGATTTGTGATTTTGTTACGATAAAACCAGTATAATAAGGAAAATGACTTGATGATGTTGAATGAGCCAACACAAAAAAAACAACAATATGAAATAAACGGTGTTGCATCTTCATTAAAAATGTTTTTTTACAATCACCATATGCTTGAGTGCTTATATCTATGTCTACTATCTATCTGTCTGTCTATGTGTGTGTGTGTGTGTGTGTGTGTGTGTGTGTGTGTGTGTGTTATATGAAAAAATATGCAGACTACATTAAACTGAATTATTAGTATAATTGTTTAGTGAATCAGTGACCCTAAAAATCAAGTTAAATATGATGCTGCCACTGAAATCAATAATTTTGTGTTGAATTAACACACTTAATGAATCAGAGACAAAATAACTACTGTGTTTCAGTGGTAAAATGTGGAAATGTGGGCTCCTCATCCCTGAATTAGACTGAAAATATTACAGGATTATTATCTTCTGCAGTTTGACTGAGTCTGTACATAGGGGTGTGTTTCTTATCTCACTCTCACACTGTGTGTGTGTGTGTGTGTGTGTGTGGGGGGGGGGGGGGGGTACTGAACCTTTTTTTGTGCAAATGTGTGTAAAATTATGCATTTGTATTAATGTGAATTTCTGTGTGTCACTGATGTATGTGTTTGCAACTCTGTATGAATATGTACTTTGTGTTTGTGCGTAGAGTATGTCCTTATAGTGTGTGTATGAGTGTGTGTATGTGTCTCTGTAGTGTGCGTGTGTGTATGTGTCTCTGTAGTGTGTGTGTGTGTGTGTGTGTGTGTGTTGTGTGTGTGTGTGTGTGTGTGTGTGTGTGTGTGTGTGTGTGTGTGTGTGTGTGTGTGTGTGTGTGTGTGTGTGTGTGAGTGCATGCTGCAGAGCCCTGAGAACTTGGCAGTGTGTCAGCAGTGACTCCAGCAGTGAGGGGGAGCTGCTGCTGTGTTTTCTGCCCTGTTCTGGATCCTCTTTCAGCTCAATCCCACAATCCCACAGCTCAGAATCTCAGCTGCAGCTTTAACCCGCCGTGCTCTCACACTCACAGACCTCCGAATCACAGACCTCTGATTCACAAACCTCTGTTTTAGCTCTCCAGATTCACTTTATCAGACTAAACATTTTTTATTACTTATTTATTTTATTTCCCAGAAACACAATTACACCATAATTACCCTCATTTCTGGACTCTAATGAGCTACTTTCTTCACATTCTTTGGCCTGAGTGATGCAACTAATCTATAGATTAATTTACTGTAATGGCCAACAATATGATATCTCAGTTATTGCATATTCAGTCAGTTTATTGCTGCATTTCCACTCAAAACATTTAGTCACTGAACAATATTTTTACATTTACTGTGTGTATGTATGTATATATATACCCTCAGATTGTATAATTTTTAGCCTGTTTTTGGGTTGGGATAACACATTTGTAGTGTTTTCAGCAGCAGGTGAATTTTTTTCCTGTTTTATAAACCATTTACACATCAAAACTGTAAATATTTTATCTACTGAGCCCAGAAAGATTCTCACTGAGTTCTCATTTTGGAGAAGAAACAGGAACTGGAACATTTATTGTTTTATTTTGTATGGTTCAGGGGGCCAGGCCTGGCCCCTGGTCCACATGTTTGACACCCTGAATTAAAGGGTCAGAGTATTTTATGTCCTGCTGGTATCTGGAGATAGATCTTGTTTCATGGTCAAGGATTATACATATTTCTGGGATATTTAGTTTGTGGTGAGACTGATTATATATATTAGAGATATCTCCCTCCACTCTGGATGATTGTAAAACTTCAATGGGGAGATGTGTTGATTGGACAGATGGATGAGCTCCTTCATTCAGTGTTACTGCAGAAATGAGCAGATTAAGAGATATTGATTGTCATTAATCAACTAAAGCTATTGTATATTGATCATGATCCTGAATGGAACCATGACAGAGATTGATTGGTGAATACTGATTTATGCAAATCACACAAACCATTTATGATCTGGTGAAAAATGTATTTAAGGAAAGAGAGAGTCCTTCATTCAGGTAAGTGGAAGCTGAAACTGAAGCTGTAGAAGCTGAAGCTGTAGAAGCTGAAGCTGTAGAAGCTGAAGCTGTAGAAGCTGAAGATGTAGATGCTGAAGCTATGAAACACTTAATTGTTTAACTTTAATCAGAAAGTTGATGATTGATCTGATTCTGTAAAATCTGAAAACTCTTGGTTCAGATTCCTGTGGTAAAGAAGCTGCAAGTTATTGAGTCAAAGGTAAATCATGAGGTTGAGGAAGCGCCCAATGAGAATTTGCATCTGGTCTGTGTTAGCAAAAGCAGTGATAGCAACAGTGTTAGAAGCAGCAGTGTTAACAGCAGTAATAGTGTTAGCAGCAGTAAGTGTGAGCAGCAGTAACAGTGTTAACACCAGCAGTGTTAGCAGCAGCAGTGTGAGCAGCAGCAGTGTTAGCAGCAGTAACAATGTTAGCAGCAGCAGTGTTAATAGCAGTGTTAGCAGCAGTAGTGGTGTTAGCAGCAGCAGTGTTAGCAGCAGTAAAAATGTTAACAGCAATAACGGTGTTAGCAACAGCAGTGTTAGCAGCAGTAATGGTGTTAGCAGCAGTGAAGGTGTGGCAGCAGCAGATGCTTGTATTGATTGTTTTCTAGTCATGAATCATCACTTTGCTTTGTTAATCAGTGAGTATGAGCAGCAGCTTCCTGGAATCACTAACACACAAAGGTACCCTAACCTACTGTGTGTGGCTGTGGTTCAGAGGTAGAGCAGGCATCCACTGGTCAGTGGATCACTGGTTTGCTCCTCTGGGCTCCTTGTCTCTGTCTCCTTGTTACTTTGATTTGTGGTGTGTGAATGAAATAGCTGTTTACAAATGCTGTCCAATTAACACACACACTTTACCCCCCACTAGCATGTCTGAGTGACAGAGCCTTAGTCTGTTCTGGAGGTGGTTTGATATCTTCAGAACCTCACACTTATCCGGATTCACTCGTTGATATCACTGACTGCCGCATTGGAAACTACAAAGAGATGAAGAAGAGCGTCAGATGTGTTTCTGTTTCTCTCTCTATGACCGACTTGATTCATTCAGCAGTCATTGTAACGCCTGAAGAAACTGAAACGTTGCCTTACAACAACCGTGTAGATTTTTCTGGGTTTTGTGGCTTATTGACAGTACCTGAAACCTTCAGAATCTTCTTGACAATTGCAGCCAGCAAAGGTGTTAAAGTGGGCGGAGTTTACGCTCTTAATGAGTCAGTAAAGGGAAGTGAATCATAATCTGATAAGAGAACAGAGCCTTAGGAGAATGTTTTAACTTGGTCTAGTAGCAACTTCAAACTTAGATGTGATGCTCCGGATGGAAACAGGAACACAGCGTCCTGCACTTTGTGATGTCACAAAGCGTAGGAAGCTGCAGAGAAGACCCCAGCAGATACACATTGTGCTGATGTCTAAGTCATTATTCTAATGTTGACTAGTTTATTGGAGAAAATCCTTAAAAAAGGGTTTAACATTTAAAAATCTCCACTAACACTTTAAACTTTCCTGTCAGTGTTTGAGTCAGAATGAGGAGTCTGAACGTGTGCAGGGAACAGCATCATGCGGCAGTGTGGCCAATCAGAACATGTCTTCAGACCTGAAGACTGAACCTGGATGAGTCCTGTCCAGGACCTGTGGTGTTGGTGATAATTCCTGCGACATCTTTGTCTGTTGCATTTCTGTTCAACAGTTTTTATATCAATCTGTTTTATCAGAGATGTGATGTCTTCATGTCGTTATTGCTTAGACCCAAAGAATCACTTCACAACCATTAAATTCAGAGGAAAAAGAAGCTGTAGCTGCTGATAGATGCATATTCGTAATTAAATATTGCCAAATATTTTGAGGTGTATTTAATATTTTCCTGTTTTAGCTTGCCGTGTTTCTTTCTTTCTTTTCTTTAAGTTATTCAAACAACCTACAAGTCAAAGCAAAACATCTCAGAGTTATGTCACAACTTCATATCACAACCAGCTGAGTTAATATCATGCGTTCAGGGAGCCACACACACACACACACACACACACACACACACAGTGCCACATCAGCAGTGTGTGTGTATGTGTGTGTGTGTGTGTGTGTGTGTGTGTGTGTGTGCTGATTGATGTATCTCTGGCTTTGTCAGCCCTTTGGCAGAGGTGGAACAGGTGTGACTCTGCCACAGAGCGGCTCAGACAAGCCATATCACAGCACAATGAGGTCATTGTGCAACACGCACATTCCTGCACAGGGCCCTCGGACTTTTACAGGCTGGAGGTAGCCATCTGTGAGTGTGTGCGTGTGTGTGTGTATGTGTGTGTGTGTGTGAGTGTTGCTCCAGGTGAGGGGGATTTGGATGAGATTTGCTATATGAAAGAGATGTGTGCTCACCAGCTGCGTGTCCCTGCACACTCTAAGAAACACCTCCGAGGCTCACACACACACACATACAAACACACACACACAGACACACACACACACACACACATAGTCACACACATACACACACACACACACACACAACCACACACACACACACAGTCACACACACGCACACAGCGCACACACACACGCAGGCCAAGTGACGATCCTCCAGTGTTGCTACATCAGCGTCTTGTGTGAGTGGGCGTCGGGTTAAGTTAAGGCTGTTGCTGGGTTTTTTCCGAACGTGTCACCGGTCTCTGACACAGTCGTGGATCCGCGTGGATCCAGGACCCATTTGGACCAGGACCCATGTGGGTCCAGTATGGATGCTACTACGACGATGAAGTCATCTGGTCTGACTCAGGCGGCTCGTTCTGTGGCATCTGTATTTGTTTGGATCCTGGCTGACACTTTAGCCCCAAACTCTGAGACACTGAGACACAGCACATGTAAACCAGCGCCGCACGCACACACACACACTGTCTGTCTGTGTTTTTTTTGCTTCCATCAGGGATGAAGCGAGGTGGACCGTGTGCTTGTGTGTTAGTGTGTTCATGTGGGTTAGTGTGTAACTCTGTTAGTCTGTGTCTGTGTGTGTTTGTGTGTGTGTGTGTGTGTGTGTGTGTGTGTGTGTGTGTGTTTGTGTGTGTGTGTGTTAGTCTTTGTAGTGTGTGTGTGTGTGTATGTGTGTGTGTGTGTGTGTGTGTGTGTGTGTGTGTGTGTGTGTGTGTGTGTGTGTTATCCTGAGGGTTGGGTGTCTGGACTCGGTCCCTTCTAGCTGCTTCACAGTTTAACCAGCCTTGACTTGCTGTGCGGTGACATGTCTGCACTCCACTGACTGAATGACTGGGAGGATCTGCTCCGCTGTGTGTGTATGTGTGTGTGGGTGTGTGTGTATGTGTCTGGGTGTGTGTGTGCGTGCGTGCACGGCTGCAGGCTGACTGCTGGGCTATGCTTGAAAGACTTCTGGCATGTGCTGGTGCCTGCATTTTTCACCCTTGACTGGAAGCATATGCTGCAGCACAATCGAGACAGTGTTAGACGAGCTTGGCGTGAGGGACCCGGGCGGCTTCCTCCACATCTGGCAGCGCTTGGCCCCGCTTCCAGGTGAGTCAGGTCCCCGGGGAGGTGTGGCTCTGCTGCGGCCGCCGCCCCCCAGCGCCTGGGCATCTGGAAGTGTCTCAGTCCGTCTCACAGTCACATCTATCTCCACATACTTTTCCAATTTCATCACCCCACCTCCTCCTTCTCCTCTATGGCCCCCAGCCACTCACTGACCCCCGCTGTGCATCCCCCCCACCCCCCATACAGGTGACGTGGAGCAAGACGCACGACAAAACGGACAGCCAGTGAAGATCTGTACAGACAAGGCCACAGGGTCACATCTGCATTCATATTTTATTCATTTCAAGGTGTGAAAGAATAATTTGTGTTATTTATAACTTGGATTTTATTTTTGTCATCAATAAAACAAATAAATTGTTTTAAACAAACCCCCACATTAGCCAAAGTTATTGTACTTTAAAGAGAAAGTAGCCAAGGGTAATGTTCTGTGGATTTGGTTGTGAATTGTGATCTTATTTAAACCTTTGGATTATCGTCATTAAACAACAAAAAGCAATAATCTCTGTTCTGCTTCGCAGCCCATCTTCTGCTCCTTTGTTGAAGAACTGTTGGTTTTAGCCATGAGTGTGGGCAACATTCTACCATGTTTTGTTGTGAAAGGTGGGGATGAAGGCGGTTTAGCTGCATCATTAGCAAACAGGTAACATCAGGACAGGAAACATTAGGACAGGTAACACTGGGTCAGGTTAACATTAAGACATGTATCATTATTAAAGATAACATATGGAAAGGTAACAGGTAACATAGGGAGAGGTAATATTAGATCAGGTAACATTAGGTCAGATTAACATTAGGACAGGTAACAGGTAATATTAGGTCAGGTAACATTAGGACAGGTAATATTAGGACAAACTTATGTATGTAACAGATACCAGATATATACCAGACCCCATGTATTAACAGACATTGTGTATGTAACATTCATTTATGTAACAGACATTTATTAACAGACCGTGTTTGTGTAACCGGCATGCATGTAACAGACATCATGTATATAACCGTCATGTATTAAGAGACATTGTGTATGTAACAGAACAGGCATGTATGTAACAGACATGATGTATGTAACAGCCATGTGTGTAATATGATCCCTGGTGCTTCTCCAGGGATTTGACATTATATTTCACTTATTTATTTTGTGTCAGTAATTGTTTCTGTTGTGATGCTGCTGTTTGTTGTTTGTCCGGAACAAATTTCTATTAAAAAAGAGATTTTTATTCTCAGCACAGCTCCGTGTGAGGTATAGAACAAATGAGACATTTAAACAGTGAGGTTGAGGCTGTGAAATCAAAACAATGAGCTAAAAGGGGCTATAACTCTCTATAGAACAAGTTTATCATTACAGGTTTTTGTTCCTATTCTAATAAGTGCAGCATTAAGATACAACTCATGATTTGATATTAAAGTAATAAAGTTAGTAATACATCTACATCTACAATACTTTGCCAGAGAAGAAACGTAGGTTTCTCTATATTTATTTTGCATAAAACATTCATAATCTCATTATGAACAAATGTGTGTGTGTGTGTGTGTGTGTGTGTGTGTGTGTTCGGGTTGGGGGAGCAGTGGGGAGTTAGGCTTCCCCCCGACCCTTAAACAGGAATGTCACAAGCAACCTGGGTAATTATGTCCCCTCGCCTGATGGCTGCTGGGGAGGCCCAGCTGTATGTGCATGTGTGTGTGTGTGTGTGTGTGTGTGTGTGTATGTTCAAGGGGGGGGGGGGGGGCTGATGGGAGTTGCATGTGTCAGAGCGGATTGATCATGACACAAACAGATGTATGTAGGTGGAAAATACGTGTGTGTCCGTGTGGAACGGTTCTATCCTGATCATTAAAGAGATGAAAATAAACATCTTGCTCTGATTAATGGCGGCCGTCCCCATGGACTTGTCACCGACACGCCACGCCGGGGCCGTACATATGCGTGTACAGATTTTTGGTTTTACATAAATGTGTTCCTGTTTAGAAACTGGTGAGCCATGCTGCAGCTGTAACGTGTGTCATCGCCTCCAGGCTCCCACTTTTTTTTCCTGTGTCTAAATGCAGATCCAGAATAAATAAGAGAACATGTTTTGTTTTGTTTTGGTGAGCAAACTTCTCTTATTGCTCCCATACTCTCCGTCAAGAACATCTCTCACTTTATCTACTGCACTCTCTCTTTCTCAAACACCCCCCCACACACACACACACACACACAACCTCACTCTCTCAGAGGCTGTTTAGAAAGGAATGTTGCCGGAGTCTCACATTTCACTCAAGAAGCAGAAAAGAGGGAGAGAGTGAGCGACATCGAAATTGAGGAAAAGGGGAAAAAAGATCAAGTGGAGGCTCATTTCAGTTACCCACAGTGTGTGTGTGTGTGTGTGTGTGTGTGTGTGTGTGTGTGTGTGTGTGTGTGTGTGTTTGTGTGTGTGTGTGATTTTAGCATTGTTTTAAAAATTGAAGTGCAGCAGTGCTACTGAATTCCATTATAGGACCAGCATCTGTAAGGCCTAATTAACTCAGCTCTTTGATTCACTGAGTGTCGCACACAGGGGTGAAAGTGATTGGCAGAGAGAGTGTGTGCATGTGTGTGTGTGTGTGTGTGTGCGCGCCACAGAGACGCCCTTTCTTCTCCATTGTGTTCTGGGTCTTGGAGGCGACCCGGTTTCTGGGCCCTGTGAGAGTGTGTCAGTGTCAAACAGAGAAACTGGCCGTGTAGTAAACAATGCAGCTGAGACCCATGGGATTAACTCTCTCTCTTTTTCTGCTTGCGTTCACAGCCCCAAACACATTTGCCCCAACTTTAAGTGAGAAAAACAAAGTCGAAATTGGCTGCGTTGAGTCCTGCAAACGCCCACTGATACGGGTCTTGTTTACTGATAAGTTTATATGAAGTGTTCGCTCTGCCTTTCTAATGAGGCACCTCTTCCTCTTATGTTGAAATTATAGCCTCAGAGAAGATTTTCTGTGCACAGTGCCATGCGAGCATCGATCAGTCCAGACTTGTAAACCAGCTTCCACAATCCAATTTTATACCTTGCTGTATTCATTTCAAATTGCCTCACTGATGCCATGGTGGGTCAATCTTAGTTGAAGGAAAAGAAGAATACCTGTGAATCAAAATTGCACATGCCATATGGGCTTTTTCAAAGGGCAACAAAAAACAACCTATTTTATTATTAGGTTAGTCTAAACTGATTTTAATAGAACCAAATTTAAAGAGTCTGTTCATCCAAATAACAAAAAAGAAAATATCTGGTAGTTTTGCTTATATTTGTCTTGCAGCCTGTATTTGGATCTATTTCTGCATCATCCCCAAAAGCTCAATGGATTTTTACATTTTCTCTGTATTTTTGATTATTATTTCCTCTCAAAGAAATAATTTCTGTGAAAACTCTGGACAGTGATAATAAAGTAAATGTCCCTCTACTCATCTCTTACCGACTTTTCAGGTCTTGGGGCAAGAATTAACTCAAGCACATCCTGGGTCTTCCCTGGAGCTAGAACCTCCAGAGCCTTGAGGATTTCTGGGCCCACCACTGTCTCTGCTTCTTCAGCGGAAGAAGTTCTGGTGGGAATGAGGCCTTTGAAGGTTTTGACCCCACTGACCCAGAACATCCTGCGTCGAGTCACAGTGTTGACAGTGCACTGCTTCCCCCTCCTGAGCCCTAGATGTTGGTTCAGAAACTCCTCAAAGCTTTTCGGTAGTCTTGCACACCAAAAAAGTTCCTGTAGGACTCCTTCAGCTTGAGAGCATCCCTCACTGCTGGTGTCCACCAGTAGGTTTGAGGATTTCCACCATGGAAGACCTTAAGGCCACTATGGAGGCACAGAATAAGGTCAGCTCAATGTCCCCCACCTCCGCCCAGGGCATGGCTGAATTTCAGGGAGCAGGGAGTTCAAGCTACTACTGAAGATTTATACATTCCGAGCAAACCCTCACAGAATGTTTGGGTCTGCCAGGTCTAACCTGATCCCCCCCACCATTGGAGCCAACTCACCACTGGTCCCAACAGTAAGGCGCCTGAGATTATTGGAAAACACAAACCCCTCCACTATGATAAGGTGGCAGCTCCAAAGGGGAAATGGATTTCCTTGATTTGTGTGAGTTCCACCAATGTAATTTGAGTGAACAAATGTTTCTCCAAACTTGACTCTGAATTCAGCAGCTTAGTTTCAGCCCAAGAACAACTGTCACTGCCTCGGCCCAGAAACAGACGTGAGGAATGACGCTGTCACCTGGTTGACAGAGGAGTCAGGACTCGGCTGCTACAAGCCCCGACACAACCGAGCCACAACTTAGAGCCTGAGGTGATCTGTCTCTGCTTCATGTGACTTCAGAAGCTTTAACTTGAATCATCAACCCAGAGGCAGACATGAGATGGATTAGGGAAAAGGGGAAATAAAACACAGTGTCTGAACTAAGTCTAAACTTCTACATTTTTTAAAATATTTGAATAGAAATAATGTTAATGCATTTACCTATTTTACATCCGTCTGTCTAATCCTCCAACAACAAACAGTTTTTTTAGTTTCAGCTTCTCAGATTCTCAAACTCCATCCCGTCAGTCGCTGAAAGTTACACAACCAGCAGGAAGTTAATATATCGCCATATATCAAAATCACAGTTTAGAAAAAATGATTTAAAGCTTGATATTACTGACACAGTTAAGGCTCATTCAGCTGAAGGCTGTTTTGCCTGACTTCCATGTACATTTGTCTTTTTCTGCATACTACACACAACTCTATCAGGTCTATACTAAAAAACAACAATCAATTAAAATAATTGGTGACCAACTCAATATCTGAAAATTATCAGGACTTCAGCTGGCAATAAATTAGACAAAAACAAAGAGAAAGAAACATACAAAAAACATCTTTAAAGTAGTAAATGTTAGTGCAGGTGAGATCTTCTTTTCATTTTGGCACAATTAAAAGCTAAGTGATTTTCCACACTCTTTAGTCAAGTGAAATGTTTAGAAACTAACTTTTTTTAATATAAATTCATCAACATAACACCCAAGTAAACCATTTAAGTTTTTTCCTACAGTGGCGATGTGTTTTCTCTTAACAACTTAAACCAACCAGAATCTGTTACAACTTCAGTTAACAGGCCAAGCCATCTATTAAAACAGTGATAATACAAGTGTTTTGGTGATAAAATCAGACCAATCAAAACAAGCTTGTTGTTGGAAAACCATTTATTGTTTTTTTGTTGCTGTGGGGTGGGGGGCAGTGTTGTTTGTTTAGAACAGAGTTTGGGGGAAAGTGGAAAGTCCAGTGGTGGTTAATTGTTGTGTTGAGGCCTGAAGTCATGAGGAGCAGCAACAACCGTTCACTGAGCCCTAAGAGGCCGATGGAGGCGCCGCAGAGAAGCTGCTCCAACTAATCACAGCTGAACACTCGGAGGACACGAACAGACCCCCCCACCACCACCTCCTCTGAGCCTAAAGACCTGGGGAGGTCTCACGGTGCTGCTACAGTAAAGGCCTCCAGATGACCCCCCAACCTCCTGCTTCTGATAAATCCTGGAGCACCTCATGACCCGAGGGTTGAGATCCGAGCTGATCATGAAATGATGAAATGAGACTTTTTGTTTTTATCTTTGGCTTTGTCCTGATGCTTCTGTGATTCTGATATTGATAAATATCACAAACATGTTAGTGTCTCTAACGTCCTGCTGACCCACCATGGCTGCACTTCAGAGAATCTGTCTCTTATCATCATGTTAAACTACAACTTTTAACAAAACCTCAGGATAATTGATCAAATCATCTGTGGTTTGGTATTTACAGCACTTGTTGTTGCTGTTTCCTGTTCTACAGTTGATGGAAGATTCAGGAGATTGAGCCTGTCTAAGGAAATGTAATGTTATTTAATGTACTTACAGCATAATTCAGTAAATACCTCACAAATACTGACTTTAATTGTTGTCACATTTGCAGTTTTTAGAAATGTGTTGTTTCAGTCTGAAGAGTCAGCTTTTACTAAAAAACTAACATGGCTCAGTTCAAAATTTAGATTCAATCAACAGATCTCCTCCTTGATTTACTGACAAGTAGAGAACTAGACAAACTAGTCAAAATAAAGAAAAAGACACAGAAAGAAACAATCTGGATTTTTTTTGTTTCCCATTTTCTATCAATTTAGGAAAATGTCCTCCAAATTTTAATTACATATTATAAAATTCAATTTATATTTATATTTTCCAAATATCTTTTGTTAATTTTGCATGACAATGTAGCTCTTTATAAATTAACTTTACAATCCAGAAATAGAAAATAGAGTACAACAAAATAACAAAATCACACACTTAACATCCGAGTCAGGGGAGACTGGATCAGAACAAGCCTTTCTGTCTCTGGTCACCTCAGCAGCTCCAGCTTTTTCCTGCAGTGACGCTCATGTCCCGGTTTGATGTGATGACACTCGGCGAAAGCGAATGAAAGGTGCTGCTCACCGATTTAAATTATTCCCTTTGTGATTTGCTTTGTGACAGACTCTCTAACCTCTGCCTAGCAGTGTGTGTGTGTGTGTGTGTGTGTGTGACAGGAGCTACCTGTCCTTCCATCAAAAGCCTGATGTGCTGTTTGAAGGCAGCTGATGCTTCAACCTCTGATAGAAACAACTGCAGCAGCTCTTCATGTCTCACTGTTTAAATGTATATGCTGAATCTATTTTAATTTACTGACAAGACACATGTGAGAAAACTAATGGCTGGATGTAGATTAAAGAATTTCTGATGTTAAAAAGTCCTTTTACAGACGCTACCAATTTATTTTCCCGATTCAACCAGAAAGTGACACAACAAATAAATTTGCTCATCATCCAAAAAACAGCTGGAGCTGGAAACTCGATAATATAGTGACGGCCGACCGTTAAACCTTAACACAGTTTACCTTTACTATTCAGCAATTTATTCTAACTTTTATGTAACATGATGCTATACTCTGGTATAGTAGAAGTCAATAAAAACATATGAATCAAAAGACAAGTAAAAATTCAACCCATTTAGAATTGAGCACAACTATTTTTTCTAGAAACTATATAAAATGTATAATAGAAACTGTTTTAAACGTGTTACAGTATTCACACCAGTATAACTGGTGTGAATTATTGTTTTACAGTTAAAGTAATTTAAGTTATTCAGTAATTGTGTACAGTTAAAAGTGGAATGTTGATTTTTTTTTATAGCAAACCAAGGTTCCTGCAGCTGTAAATGATGCATGAGTCCTTGTCTCCTTCGTTCCTGCATCAGCTGTCTCACAGCCGCTGGATCAGGATCAGGATCGGGATCAGAATCCAGATCCAGGAGGCAGCAGATGTCCCAGGATGAGTCATCGTACCCATGAGCTGCCTGAGTTTTCTCAGGAAGTATTTTACTAATGGGAATGTGTGTGTGTGTGTGTGTGTGTGTGTGTGTGTGCGTGTGTGTGACAAGTCGATGAAGCAGCGATGAAGCTTCTAGTCACAGTGTTTTGTTCACTCTGAGTCTGACTCACGTTTCCACTTCATGTCTCTGGTTATTTTCTGTCATCCACAAACAGCCTTAAACAGGAATGAAGCTGCTGCTGATATCACAGGGTCGGAGGTCAGAGGTCAGAGGTCAGGGTCAGATCAGCAGCAGGCCTGAAGCTGCATGTGCCTTTGCTCAGGGACGCGAAGGTAGATTCATGAACCTGGATCCTCAGTAACTCATGGAGCTGTTAAACTGCTGTTCGCTCATTAACACAGTTTCTACTGAGATGTAGATAAGGACTGAATGAACTGATAGTTTCAGAAATAATAATAATAATAATAATGATGATGATCATCATCATCATCACTGAGTCATTACTTACTTAAATCTGACAGATTATATTATACAAACAATCTAGAATTATTATCCTGCATGTTTACAGATGAGTGCGAATGAGGCTGTTCTCATTAAATTTCTATTATCACTGTTAGTTAATTATCCTCTTGTCACTGAACGAAGAAGTCAATGTTCACAATTCTGTATTAATGTAAATGATGTGTATCTGCCCATCAACTAAGTTTCCTTTGGAAATGATTTGCACAGTGAAGCCTGTTTCAGAGCAGGAAAAACAAATCTGTGCATGATAAAATCCATGATGGTGGGAACTGATGCACAATATGTGATTTTTTGCTGTTGTAGCTTTCTCAATCTAAATAACAACAGATGAGGTCAGTGGTGGTGATTAGAACCAGTAAAACCAGTAAAAAAGTATCTCCAGTACAGCTTTAACTCCTGCTGTTTGTTTTTATATCTTTATCAGATCCAAATGTCAGTCTCTAAAAATATGCACTTTCTGTCCATCCATCCATCCATCCATTGTCTATCCCGCTTATTCCCTTTCGGGGTCGCAGGGGTCTGCTGGAGCCTATCCCAGCGCGTTAAGGCGAGAGGCAGGGATACACCCCAGATGGTCGCCAGCCAATCGTGGGGCTGCACTTTCTGTCGTGTCGTTTTTTTGTCATTCAAAAGTCCATTTGTATCTTCTTTTTTCTTTTTACAAAAGTCACATTTTGTCCAGATTTTTGACACAAATGTCAAATGATCTAACACATATATATTAATAATGATATTAAATAATATATAATTCACCTAGAATATAAAACTAATTAATAGCATGTGTTTTTAATGTTTTAAACCTCATTAAGGAAGTTAAACTATGTGGTACCAAATGTACAATGTAACACATACTTAGAAGTGTGTAATTTTATCATCATTATTTTAGGCAGCAGGGCAATGTGCAATGTCAGTCTTACTTTATATACATATAGGTATAAATGTATGTATACATTTTTAATATAATCATTATTAGTCTTAATTATTAAAAATATCACTTTATAGTTATTGGGAAATTGCAATATAATTACACACTCAGCAACAGTGTCATAGCAGTGGTAAAATGTTTTTAATGATCATTTATGCTGTTTTTTTATCAAGTTTTATTAATATTGTAAAATTAACTCCAAACCTGCCAATGGGATTAGAGATAGGAATTAGCCGCATGGCTGTAATCTCACATAAATAAATAAAATATAATAAAATAAATAAATCTACAAATAAATTATCAGCTGCTTTTACATTTTGGGTCTGGATATATTTGTTTGAATAGAGTTTTAAACAACTGTCTCACACCTGGAGGAGCTCAGCTCAGATCCCCCCCACATACCCACCATTCCATACACATGAAATATAATCATTACACATTCCTTACTTGCTGGCTTCCGACTACATCTGCAGCTCAGAGTAAATTGTGACTCCACTTCCTGTCTTTCTGTCACCTGACAGGAGTAAACCTCCAACAACTGAAGAGACGTTTATAACGAGCCTCTGTAATGAGTCTTTGATGAGCCCGTTACCTTAGTGCTAGCCTCCATGTGTTTTGAATGCTGTGGTGTCTGGTGCTGTTTGTTCTTGTGGAGCACAGGTTGGGTCTTGCTAAGACCTTTAGTCCACTTGTCTTTTATTTGTTCCTGTCTCTGTGTCCCCCGTCCCCCTGCTGAGAGATTCCAGAGGCTCCTCTCTTGGCCTCTCAGGGCTCCTGGGTCACTCGTTTGTCATCATGACCTTTGACCACTGTAGGCCAGTGTGCCTGGAGGAATGTCGGAGATGTTTACCTTCGCTGAGACTGATGGTGTCCAGGTGGCTCTTTCTCTCTGCTTCTTTTTTATGCTTTTTTTTGCAGTCTTACAGCACCTAACCCCGCCTCCCTACCAAAGCCCCGCCTCCTCGCAACAGCCCCGCCCCCAATCGGTCCTGCGTATAACGCAGAGAACAGACAGAGCAAAGACCTCATGTTGTTGTTCTGCTGCACTACTTCTAACTTCTACTTCTTAGCATGGTGCTACAAGTAAAGGATGGAATAACATTGTCTAAAACACATTGTTCTAAATAACACTGTTCTAAATGTTCTTCTAAATAACAATGTTTTAATCATTCTGAATAATGTTCTAAATAATTTCTCTCTATGTAATGCTGTTCTAAATAACCTTGTTCTAATAACTGTGTTCTAACTAAAATTGTTCTAAATAGCATCCTAAATAATGTAATTCTGAATAACATTGTTCTAATTAATATTGTTCTAAATAACATTCTAAATAAAATTGTTCTAAATAAAATTGTTTTAAATAACTATGTTATAAATAATGTTGTCTAAATACCACTGTTCTAAACACCATTTTTATATATAACCTTGTCTAAATAACATTCGTCTAAATAACATTGTTCTAAATAACACTGTTCTTAATAACATTGTTAGAAATGATGCTGTTCTGAATAACATTCTAAATAAAGTTATTTTAAATAACGTTGTTCTGAATAATATTGTTCTATAACATATTTAATAAAATAACACTACTAAATAACATTGTTCTAAATAATAGTGTTCTGAATAACATTGTCCTAAGTAACACTATTCTAAACAACAATATTTATATATAACGTTGTCTAAATAACATTGTTCTAAACAACATTGCTATAAATTATGTCATCTAATTACCATTGTTTGAAAAAACACTGTTCTAAATAACATTTCCCTAAATAAAATTTTTCTAAACGTTTTTCTAAATATTGGTGTTACTATTCAACTAATCTAATTGATTTAATTTTTTTTAAAAATGTGAATCAACTCATAAAAGGAGAGAAACATGAACATAAACATTTCGTTAGTGACAAACACATGACAGTTCCTGGATACTTCAAAATAAAAGCATTTTCTTTTGCAACCAGAAATAAGTTTTTTTTTTTAAATGATTGTCAATGTAAAAAAAAACATTAAAGATTAAAACACTTTAGATTTATGTTAAATTGTCATATTAAGTGTACATTTCATATAATATTCAGATTTATCATCACTAACTGAACATATATTTTAAATTAAAGTGTGAAGTATCAAATTCCTAAAAATTTACGTGAATGTAGCAAAAGTTACTTCCCAAAGCAACAAGTAAGCAACTGGTATCGCTTTAGTTACTTTTCGGGAGAAGTAACTTAGAGAAGTAACTTATAACTTGCTGCCATCGCATCAAGTGAGAGTAGAGGATCTTTCCCCTTCAGGTCTGGTCTGGATCGACTTGCTGGAAGTAATGAGGACATCGATCCAGTCTGGAGTATCAGAGCGACATTCAGGAGGTAATGGAGTGCTGCGTCCATCACTCCGCTGCTTCCCTCCTTGCTGGTTCCTGGTCTACTGGAAACTCCTGGAAAGTCCCCCCAGCCCCTCTAAAGAGCCCATTAACCAGCGTTGTAATGCAAACAGCGAGCGAGCGAGGCCAGGTGTCGGGTGTGGAGGGATGAGTCTAATGCAGCCATTACGAGGGTGGGTGGATTATCATAAAAGCATCTCCCCTCCCTCTAATGTGGACATGTCTGATCAATACCAGACTCCAGGGAGGGGGGTGAAGGATGAGAGGAAAGGGAGCAGCTTCATTTTATTTTATTCATCTAAACGCTCCGTCGCCACGGCAGCGACACAACACCGACATTATTCATTTATCTGTGATTATTGATCAGACATTTTTATTTTAACTGTCCCCAACACAACAAAGTAAAACACAATCATCATCACCATGATTTATGGAAGTAGAACATCTAAAATAATTTATAACAAACTATAACATTATCATAAGTTATTTTAACACTTTTGAAAAATATTTTGTGACATGTGAATGAACAGCTTATGAATGTTTTATAACTGTAATTTTGGCTCTGATTTAGATTCCGTTTTCATTGTTACATGTGAATTAATTTGTTGTATATTAGTCATATTTTAGTCATTTTGTCCCATGATGTAAGTCAGGTCTTCATTTCCTTATGTTATATGTTGTGTGTGTTAGATCACACACACAACATATAACATATGTGTGTGTGTGTGTGTGTGTGTGTGTGTGTGTGTGCGTGTGTGTGTGTGTGCGTGCGTGCGTGTGTGTGTGAGCAGCTTGGGTTGCTGCTAATGTTTTTACCTGCAGGTGTGTCCCACATGTCCTCTGTAAGGACGCTGTCTTCACACCGTTTCAGTGGCAGTCAGCAGACAAGCAGCTGGTTCCCATCAGTTCTCCTCAAACGAGCCAGACGCTGTTCCAGAACCCCCACACACTCACACACACACACAGTCACTCACACACACATCTGCGATGAGCCGTGTTGGAGAATCCCGTCGTCACACAGAGACTCAACATGTGATTGTGGTGGAAATAAACCTGCAGTGAGTCATGTTTTGTCGCTGCTGAGACAGACAGATGAAGCTAAAGCTGCTTCTGGACAACAGGACATCACCACACTTCCTGTTGGCTTTAAACTGAGCTTTAGCACATAGAGATGACAGAGGAAGGACTAATGAGATGAATCATACCATGTTTTAGCCACTTGTCACTTTAAAGTGATGATTTACAGAGTGAAGCTATAATATTAAACAGGCCAAAAGTAATACAGTAATACTGTAATATTTACATAATATGGGACAGTTCATGAAATCCACAGTTGTTGGTTCAGTGTATGTTGATTGCTGTGAAAACCAATCATGTCTTCAGCTTAAAAGAGAATTTTGCAAGACAGGAGACATTGATAGTTCCAACATGTGTTTCGTTTAATGATTAAAACAATATTCTCTTTAATAAAGCAACAGAGGCTCTAACAGCACTAGATTTAGGTCCCTATGTCTGAAATGATGTCTCTTCATCCAGTGCAGATTTTTGTGCATCGGATTTCATATGGTGGCTCCAATCTTTCTCTACTGATCTAAATGCAGCCACACTGCAGTTGTATATGTGCTGCTGTTCATCTTCTCACTCTGGCTCTTTCCCACTCCGCAAACCCACATAAGTCTCCACAACAACTGACTAACTTCTGTCTGTCCATCTACTATCTGCTACACCAGCAACGCTGCAGCCCTTCTTCTGGTTTACTACAGGTGATTGGCTTTAGGAGGAGGAGAAGGAGGAGGAGGAGCAGCTGATGATGATCAACTGAACACAAGAACCAGAGAGACTGGAACCCAATGGTTCTGATGGGTTTCAGAAACCGTTCCATCCCTAGTATTTTAGGATTTAAGTAGCTTCTGTCCAGTTCATGATTGGTTAGTTGAAACTATGGATGCAAACTATCAGAGATTATATAGGTTGATATTTTACTGTTAATTCTTCCTTGTGAACAAGTAAGCAAACAAAAATCATACTTATCATATTTTTACAGACTGAATCAAACTGTCTGTAAAAACTGCAGCCAAGGGTAGTTCTTTTCTATCCTAAAGTCAGAACTTATCTAGCTTCCTTTGACTCTAGTATTTCTGTAAACCAGCTGATATCATGATTTCTTTATCAGTCATTGTTTTACTAAGATCAATGAGAACAAGTAAGGTAGAAAGATAATTCATCGTGTTGTTTAGACCACAAACAGGAACTCAAATGATTTTAGCTGTGAAAGGGTCATATATGTTTATAGAGATAATTAGTTTTAATTGGACTTTATTATTATTATTATTATTTTTACATATGTATGTTATTAAAACATCATTAAAGCAGCTTTAGTTTTTGACTGAGCAGCAGACCTGTGAAGTGGGAGAAGTTGCTAGTTCCGGATTTTTCCCTCCTCCGAGTTTCCATTTCAGTTCTTAAAAAAAAAATATCTTCAATGTTACTCAACATAGAAACAAAAGAGCCTCCAGGAAAAGTAAAAGTGTTTCAGCTGCAGTTTCTATTCACAGTTTTCCCTAATGACTGAATATTCTGCCAAACCACTAAAAGCACATATATTTTTAAGCTGTTGATAATTCTTCTTAAAATGCACCTTAGGAGCTAAAGCTAAAGGTCCCATATGTCCCTTTAACCTCTTAAAATGTCTAAAAACAACTAAAACTATTAGAAAAAATTTAAATGAGCTGTGTCTAAAATCTTTTCAAACTAAGAGAAATTTATAATTAAAATGTTTAATTTAATCAAATCAGTACATGGCTGCATCTCAATCACCCAAAACTGTTGTAATTTTACTTTTTATGAAGTTTTAAAATGTGTTACATTTTTTGGTCATTTTTTAACAACTAGAGTTGTTGAGTTTTGTCACCAGTTAAAGATAAACTAGTTATAATGCAATAGGGAAAACAACTCCATGATGCCACGCTGCTTCATGACATCATCACCAACTGAAAGGACATGATGTGGTTCTATATATATTACTGTAGGTTAACAGTAGAGTTTCAGTCGATAGAGAATCAACCAATAAATCAATTAATCAACCAATCAATCAATCAATTGATCAGTTGAATTTGTCTCTGGACAAAATGAACCAGGATTTTCCTGAGAGGGCCCCGCCCACTACTGCAGGAAGTAACGTGCATATCCAGTTCATCACAGCTTTACATTTGCTGCAGAAACCTTGTGTTTTGGAGAACTAGGTGTTTTATGTTGAGATGACACTCAAGTAGAACAAGGTCTAAACAAACCATACAATTTGTGATTTGTGTAAACATCCACAAACCTGGTTTAGCGTGATCCTGGGGCCATTAGAATCATTGCCGTTTCTATCAGTGACGCGTCCTACGCTCACTGTGACTAAAGAGAGAAGAATATATTCCTAGTAAGCATTAATATCCTGGTCTTCTGTTAACATCTGAAGTGCACTCAGTGGAAATCTGTGCTTTCACTAATGCTGTTTTATATCCACCGATCTCTGTGAAAGCCCTCTGCCTCCCACACACACACACCATCCTCACTGAGAGCCGCGCTTTTCTGTGTTGCACTGATTTCCCTTCACACACATGCACGGTTACACACGCTTCGCTCACATATGCACAGGTGAGGCATCAACAAACAGCATTTATTTACCACTGAAAATGATACAAACACATGCACACACACATACACACACACCAAAACCTTCTGCAGCAAAACCTCTGCTCAGGTGATTTTCAGTGACCCAGTGAACGTCTAAAATAATTTATAAATGCCCTAAAATAGTTTATAAATGAGCTAGAATTATTTTTAAATGAGCTAGAATAGTTTATAAATGACAGTAACATGTAAAAAGGCCCAGTGGACGGAGCCTGGTACCAAGTGGAGCAGCAGGGAGGTAATCACTGGTTTAGCCTTTCTACTGTCAACTGAAGTGAAGAAAGGCAGGCCAACACACACACACACATAGACACACACACACACACAGACACACACACACACGCCAAACAGCAGTGTGTTACAGCAGTACGGTATTTAAAACAAGATGAATCAGGCTGAACTAGTGCATCATTATTCAGATTTTAATATTAAGTTCCAATAATAATAAAGAAATGGGAGGAACTATATTTATAATTATTGAAATTTTTCCAACCTTTAAAAAAGGAGGTGAACTTTATTTTGCAATTTTTTTTATATGCTGGTTCTGTGAATAAATGTGATCATCTCCTGCTTCTTCTTCATCACATTATATCATGTTTTTGGACAGTTAAAGACTGTGCTAAGTATTTCTGCCAATAGATAGAAAACAGAACTTAATTAATCAAAAAGAAAATGAAAATAATTATTATTTGTAGCCACAATTCAAAGATCATCATAGTTTCTCTTTGACCTTTAGTTGTTAGGGAAATAAATTCCCTCCTCAACAAGGTGGAACCTGCCCCTGAATCATCGTAGGACAGAGAACCGGTGAAATAAAAGCATGAAATGACTGGGAGAAGCTGCTTAAATCAGCGCTCTGATCTGGATGGAAGCAGAAGTGACGGGTGTGTAAGTGTTTGCATCCAATAAACAGAAAGTGTGGCTAATGCTGCGTCTCCGGCAGCTAATGACAGACGTGGCAAGGCAGCGTGACCCGCTCTGCTGCATCTCCGGCCTGGGGGGCCGCGATCTGACAGCAGCGCAGACCTAATCCAGGCCAGGTCTGGGGCGGTGTTTGCTATGCATCCCCCAGGTGGGGAATAAATAAAGGGCGGGAAGCAGATCCGTGGCCGGCCGGCCGCGGGGGGGCGGGCCCGGCTCCGCGTCTCTTATCCATGTGTGTAACCTCAGAACATCCAATAGGAGCGGCTTTGATCTCCTGTGGAAACTAATGCACTTTTAATGTAGAACTCCAAGTGCCATTAGCTGCATTTTTATCAGTTAGAAAAGCTGCTCTGCAAATTTCCTGAACGCCGAGTCGGGGGGCGGCGCCGGTCTGCTGTGATTGGACGGTCGACAGTCCGACACTTTTCCCACCCCGCAGCGCTTTGCTGGAGTTTCCTTTGAGCAAGGCAGTGAAATGAGATTATAAAGAGAAACTGTGATATTGTGTAAATGTGATGCAGGAGCAAAGTAGAGAAGTAAAGAGCTGTAAAAGAAACTACAAGAAAACTCTGTTTTCTGTCTTCTTCAACCTGAACCTTCAAAAGGTGTCACCCCCCCCCCCTTTCCTCCTCAAAGCTGTACAGGTATCAGCAGACCAGGTGAACCTGTTTAAACTTGCTGTGTAATTTGTGGATTAGCAGACGCCTCTAATGGCTAAAATCATCAGAGCTTTTCCCTCCTCTGCAGGTTGGGAGGGAACGAACCAAAAAAAAAAACAGACAGAAGCAGAAAAGGAAGCTGATGATGTGACAGAGAAAAGGACAAAATCAGGAATTCAAACATACAGGATCAGCAGTAATGTCCTATGAATTCAGCAGAAAACCTCACATCTTTAGTAGATTATTTGTGTTGTTTTTGTCATCAAGCTGTGATTAAAAAATCCTTCACTGACCAGTTCAATAAGAACAATTTGACACAAGTATTCAAAAACAATCCCCTTTCTAGCCTGTCAGATGCTTTTATTTGTTTTTAATAGTAAAGTTAATATTTTCAACTGTTGGACATATAAAACAATCGACTTTCAGTCGTCACCTCAGGCTTTAATGAAGCTGCAATAATGCATTAATCAACAAATAGAATAAAAAGCTGTGTTTTATTGTAAGTGCAACATATTATTATTTAACTCCTACAAGAACAAAAATCAAACTGCCGGGGTTTTTTTTCCCTTTTTTAATTTTACAACGTTATGTCCTTCCATCCTCTGACTTAAATGAGCTTGATAAAAGTTGTGTCATTTAGCAGAGGTTCCACTTCTACCTGTCAAACAAAGCTGTGACTGCAGGAAATTTAATTTGGCTACGTGTGTATAGATGGGATCGTGCTGCAGATATGAAAAAGTCCACAAATGCTCCACAATGTTTGAAACGTGTGTGTGTTCTTGTTGGTTCAAGGTAGTTACATGAATCCTAAAGACAACACACACTCAGTTTTTGTCATGTGTGAAGTCGCCATTTTCCAGAGAAACAGTCAGTCAGACACATTCCTGACGGCACAAGGCATAACTTGTTATGGAGGCTTCACAGGCCTGTGTTAAGGTGAATCCACACACACACACACACACACACACACACACGGAGAGGGGCAGCGCTGATTTAGGGCTTTACTCAGAGCGAGGGGTGGGGGGGGGGACAGGGAGACAGAAACAGGGAGAGTCTCTGGCTGCATTAGCAGCCTCCAGCCTTTGTGATTCCTTTTGATCAAATCTCTGTGAAAGATGAGTGTCATGCCCTCTTCCAGCCAGCTGTGAGGGGACTGGCCTGTGACTCTGAGGGGGAGACCAGTGTGTGTGTGTGTGTGTGTGTGTGTGTGTGTGTGTGTGTGTGTGCACGCCTGAAAGAGCATGCACACCTCTGTGTGCACTGGAGTGTGTGTGTGTGTGTGTGTGTGTGTGTGCAGGCTTGGGAGGGAGCAGGCAGCTCCTGAGGTGAGAATGCCGAGTGGGAGGATCTCATTCCAATCCCCTGTGCCCAGTTTCAACACACACACACACACGCACAGACAGACACACACACACGCTGAACATCTTGAGTAGTTTAGAGCCAGTCCACAGGAACATTAGAGCAGAGAAACAGAGAAAGCAGCAGAGGAGGTGTGTGTGTGTGTGTGTGCATGTGTGTGTGTGAGAGAGTAAAAGCACAGTGACTTCTTCTCTTTTTGTGGCGGGTTGGTGGCTCGTTTAAGTGTGTGTGTGTGTGTGTTAGTGTGTGTGTGTGTGTGTGTGTGTGTGTGTGTGTGTGTGTGTGTGTTTGTGTGTGTGTGTGTGTGTGTGTGTGAGGACAGATGCTGCGTTGCTACTCGTGTGGACAGCAGAGTTGAGGCAGTTGTTTTGTGGACTCGGGGAATGGTGAAACTCCACCAACGTCTCCCTGGAAACATCCGACTGAATGACAATGGCTGAGGTAGGAGACGCTTTTCTGCTTATTCTCGCACTGCTTGCACACACACACACACACACACACTCACACACACTCTCAGCGGCTGCTCATGATCAGGATCTGTTTAACAAAGACCTGGAGTCAGTGACAGCAGAGTCTGCAGTGCCTCCACTCACGATGAATTCACTACTTCATATTAGAAACCTGTCACTGATACGCACTTTAACTGTGGAGGTTTTTTACCGTGGTCAGCACCAGTTTATAGAGCCAGTTTAATACTAATTATTAAACTCTTTCAAGTTTTTTTTATCAAAACTGATAAAACAATTTTTTTTATTTTGAGGTAATGCACACATTTTTCTACAAAACCTTTTTTTACTATTAAAAAAAAGTTAGTAAAATGTTAAATGTCTTCACACAAACAGTTGTACAAGAACTTTAAGTTTTTGAAAGCTGAATAAAATCCTGATTTAAATCAGAAACAAACTCTATAAAACTCTACAGTTCTTAACTTTTTTTTTTTTTAACTGTCTTCAATGTTTTCAAAACCACAAAAAATAAAAAACTGAAGTGAAAAACCATTTCTGTGCCTGGAAGCGACTCCTGACAAATCCTTATATCTTTATATCCGACTGATGAAGAAATCAAAAGGACAGCGTCTTCTTCCTGTGGACACTCATTTTCCTTGGCTGCCGTCTAACAATCTAGAGACGAGTTCTTAAAAAAAAAATAAAGTTGACGAGTTTGTTGAAAGCAGCAGATCACTCATCTCTGTCCTTAATGAATGCTGCTCATTGACCTGAATCTGTACCTGGACATGTCTGTCTGTCTCTGTCTGTCTGTCTTTGTATGTCTCTGTCTGCCTCTGTCTGTCTGTCTCTGCCTGTCTCTATCTGTTTACCTCTGTCTGCCTTTTATCTTTCTGTCTCTCAGTGTCTAGTTGTTCTACATTTTGTTGGATGTAATTTCATCAGCAGCAAAATGTTTTGTTGCAGCCATAATGAAACAATTAGCAGCTGTCTGTGGTAGCAAAACACTCTCACTATGTGCATGCGTGCGTGTGTGTGTGTGTGTGTGTGTGTGCATGTGTGTGTGTGTGTGTGTGTGCGTGTTTGTGTGTGTGCATGTGTGTGTGTGTGTGTGCGTGCGTGTTTGTGTGTGTGAATCTGTGGTTCAAACAGGCTGCTTTTGTCAAAAACCAAAAAACAAGTTACAGCTGATTGATTTATTATGTTTATTAATCATAATACTGAGAGTCTTTAAATCTGAATTTTAACATTTTGACAGCACAAACCTAATAATGTTAAGCCTCCTAATACATTGAATTTGAATGAATTTACTGACATTATGCAGTCATGAACCTGATCGAATGCTTTTAAAAAAAAAAGATATGTATCTCATTATATCACATTTTTTCTGGAGTAAATCAGAAACATTGTGTTTAACCAGACTTTAAATGTCTTGTTGTTGAAGCATTTTTTTATTTTACAAATATCCAAATCATAAAAACCTTCATAATAAATTGAATCTTAAAAACATAGCGTTGAATTATTACCGAGCTGTGTCATAATTCATAATTTTGTCATGTGGAGAGTGTGTGTGTGTGTGTGTGTGAGTGTGTGTTTTCAGGTATTTTATTTCCTCTAACAGGTTGTTGCCTTTTCCATTTTGTGATGAGTGAGAGGCCATTACTGCAGCGATCCATGGAAGAGATTTCAATTTATTTGTTATGCACGTTATACACGTGTGTGTGTGTGTGAGTGTGTGTGTGTGTGTGTGTGTGTGTGCGTGTGAGATAGAAATGTGGTTTCACTTTAACTCAGGTTGTGTCTCCCTGCTGCTTTCTCTCTCCTGCCATCTTTTGTTTCCTCTCTACCTTCGTCTCTTTCTGTGGAGGACTCTGTTCTTCTTTAGGGCTTCAGAGCCCCGGGGGGTGCACACACACACACACACACGCACACACATCCACAAACTCCACAGAGCTCGGGCCCCAGCTCATCCTTAAGAGTTGCACTTGGAATTGTGTGTGTGTGTGTGCGCGTATGTGTGTGTCTGAGTGTGATTGTGTGTGTGTGCGTCTGCGTGCGCGTGTTTGAGTTGTGGCAGTGCTGCCAACCTCGTCAGCTTCATTAGCTTCATGATGGTCCATCCGTGAGAGGATGGGAGTGTGTGTGTGTGTGTGTGTGTGTGTGTGTGTGTGTGTGTGTGTGTGTGTGTGTGTGTGTGTGCGCGTGCGTGTGTGTCTTTACCCCTTTAGCGTGTCCTCGAGCCGTGATCCGCCCCTCCTGGCCCCAACCTACCCCCTCAACACCCCCAAACACACACACACACAGCAGCTTCTGCTCTGCTCTGCCACCAAAAGGCTTGTGAGGATTTGTCAGCCAGATGTGACAAGATTGTCAAGAGGCAGCGAGAGCAGATCTGATATTAATCAGAGCGTAGCTGGGAGCCAAACTCTCTCAACCTCGGTGTACTAACATGTTCCCTCATTTACTGCCACTCCGAGCCAAACACTCCCTCCGAGCTCCTGACGGGGAGCCGCGTTCAGCAGAAAGCTCAGAAACTTTAACCCTGCTCAGCTCATTCTGCCGCTCAGCTCCTTAAAGAAGCTCCATGGACGTTCAGGTAAACCTTCTCCTTTGTGTCGGGACATGTTGCGTGTGTGTGATTGACTGCTGGATGAGTATGAAATAATGAGTTTTTCACGCCGTCTTTGGGCTCTATGGACTCCTAATAGGCTCAAACTCAGCCTGTCACTACTTGCTCTGGCTTTTCCCGGTTTGTCTTCTCCTTTTTTTCTGGTAAAAAAAAACCCTCGTGGTTTTTGTCTCTTTTCAAAGTGAATTTCAAAGCTTTTATGACACGTAGTTTACTTTAAAGGAGGCTGATGAATTAAAGTCAGGCTTTTCTGTCGAGGGTTTGTGTATAAGGGGCAGAGTATTTGATGTAATCAGGTAGGAGCCGATCATCATCATTTTCATCATCATCCTCATCATCATCTGCTGCTGCTTCCTCTCACATTAAATCACAAAGTGAAGCAGGTCCAGTTTCCTGCTGAGCCGCTCCGCATCGTAACCTCACTTTTACTAACACTTGTCATCAATTAACATTTTACTACCTTGCTGTCATAGACACAACCGACTAAAGCCTGATTTATTCATGAGACTCACACACACACACACACACACACGGACACATGGCGAAGTCAGAGTGAGTTGTTGCTTTTATTGAAGGAAGTCGGTGTAATTCGCTGATTTTTTCGCTGCATTCCTGATGTTTCTGAGCTTTTTCGGCTGGAATCAAGTTATTATATATATATTTATTTTTGTGTATGTGTGTGTGTGTGTGTGTTTGTGAGTGGGAATGTTTTTCTTTATCGTCGTGTTGCGTTTTTTTCTAAATAGTATTTTAATATTTTTCTATGTTTGTATTAAATAGTGAGGATTTTCTTTTTTCATTGCAGTGAACCATGGATTTGATTTTGGTTTTATATATATTTTGATTTTTTTGATATATATTATTATCTAAAAAAAATCAAACATACGAATTATAAACTGATAAAGAACAGAAAGTAAAACCACAAATTTTCACATTTTAAAAGCTGAAACTGAATGTTTTTTTTGTTGTTTTAATAAATACTAATTAATTACTTAAGGGATTAAGTAATTAAACTTACATTGTTCCGCTGAAGGGTTTATAACTGACTTATTTAATAACCATTAATTCACCATTAAGTTGGACTCAGATTGTGTGTGTGTGTGTGTGTGTGTGTGTGTGTGTGCGTGTGTGTGTGTGTACATTAGAAACAGTTTAGAAGCAACACTTTAATTTGTAGGGCTTGATCTTGATCAATTACAATGTCAAATACAATTGAAATGTCAAATACAAAAATTCACCAAATATTCTGAAAAGACAAAAAGAGTGAATACCAACTATATAATATGTATATGATATAATTGAAATAATTATCTTGAGTCAGTTTATTCAGAGCAGTAGTTGTATTTTTAGGTAAAATTTTACAGGATGATCCTTTACTCTCTACATAGTGTTCTGTAGGATCAGCTGAACCTGTCCTCTGGCTGTGATTGGCTGCTCCTCCTCTCCTTAATCTAATTAATTACAGCTGCTGCTAATTGGCTAGTGTTCTCTGGGCAATGAGTCCCTGTCCATGTCCCTGTCCCTGTCTCTGTCTCTGTCTCTGTCTCTGTCTCTGTCTCTGTCTCTGTCCCCGTCTCTGTCCTTGTCTCTGTCCCTGTCTCTGTCCCTGTCTCTGTCTCTGTCTCTGTCCCTGTCTCTGTCTCTGTCTCTGTCTCTGTCTCTGTCCCCGTCTCTGTCCCCGTCTCTGTCTCTGTCTCTGCCTCTGCCTCTGTCCCTGTCCCTGTCCCTGGCTCTGTTCCTGTCTATGTCTCTGTCTTAGTCCCTGTCTCAGCTTCATTTTATTTATTGACTGAATGATTATTTGATTGATTTTTTGGTCTGTGGAGAACGAACCATATAAAATATAGAACTATATAAACGATAGAAAACATATAATCTATATAACCATATAAAATATATATGTGTATAAATATATATACCATATATATTTTTATAGAAATACGAACATAGAAACCATCAAACAATTTAAACTATATGAACAATGAAACCACAGAACCACATTAACTATAGAATCATAGAACCAAACCATATAAACCACAAAAAGCATAGAACCACATGGGTCTTAATGAATGCGTTTGAGTTCTATGGTTTTTATAGTAGAACCATGTAACCATAGAACCACATTGACCACCGACCCCCCAATATGTGGTTTCTGGTTTGAGTGCAGAGCAGATTGAGAAATCAAAAATACACAGGAAACAGCTGGATTTGAGAATGAAGCTCTGCTCATCCCACTAAACATGTTGTTGTCTCGTGTGTTTTCAGCAGTGTGGAACACACAAACACACACACACACACACACACACACACACACACACACACACACACACACACACACACACACGTGTTGTCTCTGTCTTCTCTTCTCTTTGCCTTCGCAGATTCTTACACTGATTCTGGGGACATGGACACACACACAGCCATTCATCCAGTGACACAAGTTCACACACACACACACACACACAAACATACACACACATACATACACACACACACACACACACACACACACACACAACTCTGAGATTCACAGAAACTGAGGTGAAACGGGAGCAACGAGTCAGTAGAGAAATGTCATTTTATTAGATGATATGTATTTATCTGCACTCACTTTATCAAACTACTTTTGAAGGTCAACCAAGGAAATATTGAAAAAACATTTTGCTTTGTGAAGGTTAATTTTCTGCCTGGTAGCACATTTCAGCATATCAAATATGAAGTTCTTCTTTTACAGTAACAGCAGGATTTATTCAGACTTATTTTTATAATTGGTGTATCCAGGTAAATGTGGCTGAAAACAGCACCAGGATTCCACTGCAGAATATAAGGAAATATATATAAAATATTAAATTACATGTCATAATTTCTTTAAAAAGAAAAGACATAAAACACAACACTAACATACACTATCAGATTTTTATCAATGAAAGTAGAATTTTATGCAGGATTGGCTCATTAATAACAACAATTTACAATTTACAGCATAAAACCTGCATCATTTGTCATTTTATTCAAGAGCGTGTTGCAGAGTGCATGTTAATTAGCAGCATGTGTGATGTGTTAAAGGTTTGTGTGTGTGTGTGTGTGTGTGTGTGTGTGTGTGTGTGTGTGTGTGTGTGTGTGTGTGTGTGTGTGTGTGTGTGTGTGTGTGTGTGTGTGTGTGTGTGTGTGTGTGTGTGTTATACATCACTGGTATGAAGAATAAAGTGAAGCTTTTTAAAAAAAAAAAAAAAAAAAAAAAACACCAAGCATCATTTTCTGCAATTAGTTGTCCTGTCATTGACTTCATTGATGCTCGAGAACAGCGGCTTTGTTGTGACAACAGGAGGGGGGAGTGTGTTGGGGGGGCGCGGGGGTCACGGTCACCAAGAGCCACTTTAAGGTTGGCGGCCATGTTTCTTCCTCCTCTTCCTCCTCTACTCAGGAATCATGAAATGAATTGTAATTAAGATAAACGACCAGGAGCACACAGAGCATTGGAATGTGTGTGTGTGTATGTGTGTGTGCATTACAGGCACCTGATTGAGATGTATATTAGAGGGGAGCAGCAGGAGGTGTGTGTGCTCCTCTGTGGGTGGATAGGATTAGCCTAATTGGGCCGTGTTGGTTCCCTGCTCTGTAATGATGGGATTATGTTGCTGAGAGATGAGCAAAGCAGCTTTTACACCTCAGAACTGTCCAGAGGAGGAGAGGAGAGGAGAGGAGAGGAGAGGAGAGGAGAGGAGAGGAGAGGAGAGGAGAGGAAAGGAAAGGAGAGGAGAGGAGAGAGGAGAGAGGAGAGGAGAGGAGAGGAGAGGAGAGGAGAGGAGAGGAGAGAAGAGAAGAGGAGAGGAGTGGAGAGGAGAGGAGAGGAGAGGAGAGGAGAGGAGAGGAGAGGAGAGGAGAGGAGAGGAGAGGAGAGGAGAGGAGGAGAGGAGTGGAGAGGAGAGGAGTGGAGAGGAGAGGAGAGGAGAGGAGAGGAGATGAGGAGCGGAGAGGAGAGGAGAGGAGAGGAGAGGAGAGGAGAGGAGAGGAGAGGAGGAGAGGAGAGGAGAGGAGAGGAGGAGCGGAAAGGAGGAGAGAGGAGATTAACGAAAGAGGAGAAGAGAGAGGAGAGGAGAGGAGAGGAGAGGAGAGGAGAGGAGAGGAGAGGAGAGGAGGAGCGGAAAGGAGGAGAGAGGAGATTAACGAAAGAGGAGAAGAGAGAGCAGAGAGGAGAGGAGAGGAGAGGAGAGGAGAGGAGAGGAGATGAGGAGCGGAGAGGAGGGGAGAGGAGAAGAGAGGAGAGGAGAGGAGAGGAGATGAGGAGCGGAGAGGAGGGGAGAGGAGAGGAGAGGAGAGGAGAGGAGAGGAGGAGAGGAGAGGAGAGGAGAGGAGATGAGGAGCGGAGAGGAGGGGAGAGGAGAGGAGAGGAGGAGAGGAGAGGAGAGGAGAAGAGAGGAGAGGAGAGGAGAGGAGAGGAGAGGAGAGGAGAGGTGGACAGACATCACGGGATGAGGCCTGCTTGGTAGGATGGTCTGTCCCTGTCTCTGTCTTTGTCCCTATCAGGGAGTAGGAGGAGGAGAAATAACATGATCGACTGCTTAAGGACAGGAGGAGGAGGAGGAGGAAGAGGAGGAGGAGGAAGAAAAGGGGAAAAGGGGGAGAAGGAGGAGAAGGAGGAGGAAGAAGAGGAGGTGAAGGAATGAACTGCATTATATAGACCAAAGTGTTTTACAATTTCTGCCTCACACACACACACACACACATCGAAGACTCTGACCAGCAGCAACTTGGGGTTTATTGTGTTGCTCAAGGACACTTCAACACAAGGACGGGAGGAATCAAACCACCAACCCTGTGATTAGTGGAGGACTAATACCTCTGGGGGGGGGGAGGAGGAGGAGCCCCCCCTCCCTCTCATCATGCCACTCATGTTCTCTAAACCCACTGATCATACATTATGTATGCAGAGGGAGGGGGTGCAGCCACGGGAGTTTTATCATGGAGCTCTAACATGAATCTGATGATGCTTTTGCTGCTGGGTAAATTATTATTATTATTATTATTACTTTTATTTTTATTAATAATATTAGATTATATTATTCTCTGCCGACTAACAAAACCATTATATCATTTCACTCACCTGAAAACATGAGAAGAAAGTCAGGAGCTAACAGACAGAGTCTGCTAAACTGTGTGTGTGTGTGTGTGTGTGTGTGTGTGTGTGTGTGTGTGTGTCTGTGTGTGTGTGTGTGTGTGTGTGTGTGTGTGTGTGTGTGTGTGTGTGTGTGTGTGTCTGTGTGTCTGTGTGTCTGTGTGTGTGTGTCTGAGGCCTCAGGCGTTGGTTGATTGAGATGGTTTTGGTGGTCCAGGTGCGTCCAGGACCTCTTGTTACTACAGAGAGAAGCTGCCCTGCAGCCACACACACACACACACACACACACACACACACACACACACACACACACTCAGGGTAAAGCAGGTATTGAGTGGAACACAAAGGGAAAACAGAATTACTTACGGCGATCATGCTCTTTCTTTCGGTTTCAGAGCATTTTTCATTTTTCTGTGTAAAGTGAGTGGAAACAACCTCACACACTGAGGTCAGAGGTTTGTTCTGCTGGTAAATGTTAAATCCTGGTCTGTGACCATTGAAGAGCTTAAACCTCTGGAATTATACTAAACAAGAAAAGAACATAACATCTGTCATAAAGTCTTTAAAGTCAGGAAAATAAAACTGATATTCATCCTTCAACTCAGCAGCTTCAGCTCTGCTCATGAGCTAAACTTTTCAAACTGATTCAAGAAATGACCTTTATTAACTCAGTTCTGCTGTAAAATATCAGATATAGTCATAGATGTTCTGAAATAAGCATGTTGAATGTATATTGAGCTGTAGCTGTGGAATTTATAGAAATATAACACATTTGAGGAAAGAGATTCATGTTGAAATGTGAATTAATGTGCTTGTGATTAAACTAGTGACAGTGACTGTGTTTGTGTGTCTAACAGGCGATCTGCTGCACTTTGGTGAACTGTAACTGTGACAGTTTCAAACCAGGGAAACTAAAGAGGAGACAGTGTGAGAACTGCAAACATGGCTGGGTGGCCCATGGTAAGAGGAGGAAAAATAATATTCAGAATTAAAATAATCTGTAAGCATGGAAAGAAATGTGCTTTACTGATGATTTTATATATACAGTAGCAGCAACAAAGTAAGAAATCTGCTGCTCTACTGATGATATATAAAAATTAACTTTATTTCATCTATACATATTTCATATATACATAGATATTAATTATCTTAGCAAAAGAGTAAAAAATCTCCTGCTCGACTGATGATATGAAATTATCTTTTCAAAGTGTAAGATCAGAGATGTGCTGCTGCAGAGGAGCCGAAGGACATAAACTATTCACTGATTATATAAAAATTACATTTAGAAAAGGGACACATATGTTTTTATTTTCCCCAAAACATATTTTCCCTTTCCCCCTAGAATGATGTACCACTGAGCATGTTTTAATATCAGATTCTGAGCGAATGAAATTTAATCTGTGATTTTCAAAGCCTTAAAAATGTACATTTACTTTTAACATAAGGCAACACCTTTTTCTCAGAAAATCCATGAAATTTGATTATTTCTTTCATACAGAGTAAAAAGTTTCACAGTGTTTTCTGCAGAATGAATTTAAACAATGCATATTTTAATTGTGAAAAAAACAAAATCACCCTACAGTTACAGCCATTGTTGCTCTTTATTGTTTTACCCCTAAATGTTTTATTGCAATATAAAATTAAATTACAGTTCATTTTGTTTGTACATGTTTATTCTTTTATGTCTGCTCAAAAAGCTTAAATCTGAATAACCTCCTGACTAAACAGTCAAGAATTAGGTTTATTCATGTGGAGACAAACAGGTTAAGTCTAAAACAAAAACAAACCTGCATGCATTTACAGTGTTTTAACTGAGTCTAATAATTTATACAAATAAAATCAGCATCATATGTGAGACTTTCAGTAAAATTCAGAGTATTCTACAGTAATTCTACTAATATCTGCAGCTGCTTTAACTCATCTACACTTTTGTTTATTTTCCAAACCACATCAGTATTATCATGTTTTTCTTATACAGTATTTTAAAAAATTTTTATGTGACCCTAGTGAAGAATAAGATGGTATAGAAATTGACTGTATGTGTATGTATATGTTCTCTGTGTTGTTTTCCAGCCCTGAGTAAACTGAAGGTGCATCACATGTACCAGAGCAGCCAGGTGGAGATTGTTCACTCCAACGTGGTGTTTGACATCTGCAGCCTGATGCTTTACGGGACTCAGGCCGTCCCCATTCGCCTCAAGATCCTGCTAGACCGGCTCTTCTCAGTCCTGAAGCAAGAGGAGGTGATTCAGATCCTCAACGCTCTGGACTGGACCCTGCAGGATTATATACGGGGATACGTGCTGCAGGTGAGCTGCAGGTGAGCTGAGGATCCACCCTCAGCCTCATTAATAAATACGCATTATACGCAAACACTTCAGAAGTAATCTACAACATGATATACATCCTTTTTCCAGAACAGAAATATATGAAGTTACAGACAGAAACTGTCTTCAATATGAACTAGTTTGACAAACAGAATCACACCAGATGCTGTATAGATATATATATATATATATATTTTTTTAAGTCTTAATGCACAGGGAAAGACATTTAGACAACAGATTTACAGATGTTCATCTGTGTGTTTCTGTTTTTGTATGTAGTTTGTTATAATTCTCAGAGACAAATAAGCAAACAAATCATATATTGTAACAATTGCTATCAATATTGAAATAATCCATGACAACATCACAGTTAGCGGGTAAAATCAGCCTCTAAAATCATTGTTTAAAATCAGCCTTTAAAAACAGCCTCTGAAATTAGCCTCATTTTCATTGTTTAAAATCAGCCTGAAGTCTCACATGAAAACTGATTCTGTGACGGTGGAGCACCAAACTGAAGGGGGGAAAAGGATTTCTGGGGAGGAGGATGTAGTGGAGATGTGCACCAGTAGCAGCAATGTTAGTAGCAGCAGTGTTACCAGCAGCAGTAACAGCAGCAGTAACTGCGGTGTTTGCAGCAGCAGCAGCAGCAGCAACAGCTTGGGAGTCTCTGAGTTTCCCAACTGTTCCTACATTTGTAAATATTATGTCTTTTGCTCAGTTTTCCTCTGAACTAGAGCCGAGCTTCAGGCTGCAAGCCTCTCGCTGCGATTAGTCCAGCATCAAGTATTCAAGTCGGGCTGCGTTTAATTCATGTTAGCTCAGCTAATGGCCGACGTAGAGTCAGAATCCTCGACAGGCGCCGATGATGATGCTCTGTGATGAAATATTAATCAGAGTTACTGTACGAAGCTGCTGCTACTTTCAAAGACCAGAACTCACATGTGATTACTGATGGAAAAAGAGAGGAGCTGCTTGATCAATGTGAGGCTAATCACCCCTCCCCCCTATGAATGTGTGTGTGTGTGTGTGTGTGTGTGTATGTGTGTGTGTGTGTGTGTGTCTGTGTGTCTGTGTGTCTGTGTGTGTGTGAATCCACATGATTTAAATGAAGAGAAATGACCTGCAGATGAAATAGTGTAATGAGCATCTCAGGGTTCGGTGCTGCCCACTTGCTTAATTCGTGATTCCTGTATTTATGTACTGTGTTTTAGAGGTTGTGTCACCTGCAGAGTCAGAATATATATATATATATATATAGATATAGACAAATATATATATATATATAGACAAATATATATATATATATATATATATAGACAAATATATATATATATATATATATATATATATATATATATATATATGCCCCCCCCTCCCCGATCTGAACCTGAGTAGTCTTTTCTTGTTGATTGTGCATAATGAACACAATGGTCAGGTATGAGGGGGTCCACATGTGCAATTGCCACCAGGATGCCCTTGGCCATAGTTAGATAATCGACTTTATGATCATGTCGTCAGACTTGCTGACACATGTATAAGATACTCTGTGGAAGAGAGGGGCTGAGCTGTCAACTGATCTCCACCTGGCTGTGAGCTGGCTGGTGGGTGTGAATGCTGGTTAGACCTGGCAAACCCAAATGTTCTATGAGGGTTTGCTGGGAATGTCTGGCTGAATCTTCTGTCAGAAAGAGTTTCAACTTGCACCTCCAGGAGAGCTTCACTCACATCACAGGGGGAAATGGAGGACATTGAGTTCAAGGGGACCTTTTCCATGTCATGTCAAGGTCATGTCAAGGTGGCTTACAGGGCTGTGGCCATTAGGTGGTCAGTGCCTGTTGTGGTAGCAGCCCCAAAGCTGCAGGTGGACACCAGCAGTAAGTGATGCTATGAAGCTGCAGAAGGAGTGTGGCCGTAGTGGTTGCAGAAGCAAAACCTTGGTTGTGGGAGGAGATTGGTAAGCCATGGAGAACGCTTTTTGAACAGCTTCAAGGAGGTTCATGACTACCCTCCAGCACCTGTATCAAGGCACCTCAGTGGGAAGTCTGTGGGAAGAAAAAAGTGTGAGAAGAGGACGAGAAGAGGGGACTGAACCCTGAGGTAGATTGTGGAGAATGGCCAATTCCAGACTTTGGGGGACCTGCGGAAGCAGTGGACTGAGTCTAGAGTAGCATCCAGAGTCACTGTGTACAGGCGTGCGCAGGAAATGGGCTACAGGTGCTGCATTCCCCAGGTCAAGCCACTTTTGAACCAGAAACAACGGCAGAAGCGCCTGACCTGGGCTATAGAGAAGCAGCCCTGGACTGTTGCTGAGTGGTCCAAAGTACTATTTTCGGGTGGAAGCAAACTTTGCATGTCATTCAGAAATCAAGGTGCCAGAGTCTGGAGGAAGACTGGGCAGAAGGAAATGCCAAAAAGTGTGAAGTCCAGTGTCAAGTACCCAGAGTCAGTGATGGTCTGGGGTGCCATGTCAGCTGCTGGTGTTGGTCTACTGTATTTTATCAAGGGCAGGGTCAATGCCGGTAGCTATCAGGAAATTTTGGAGCACTTCATGCTCCCTTCTGCTGAAAAGCTTTATGGAGATGAAGATTTCATTTTTCAGCATGACCTGGCACCTGCTCAGAGTGCCTAAACCACTGGTATACTGACCATAGTATTACTGGACTCAATTGGCCTGCCAAATCTCCTGACCTGAACCCCATAGAGAATCTGTAGGATATTGTGAAGAGAAATTTGAGAGACCCAGACCCAAGACTGTGGATGAGCTTGAGGTTGCTATTGAAGCATCCTGGGCCTCCATAACACCTCAGCAGTGCCACAGACTGATTTCCTCCTTGCCATGCTGCATTGAAGCATTTCTGCAAAAGGATTCCTGACCAAGTATTGAGGGCATAACTGAACATAATTATTTGAAGGTTGACTTTTTTGTATTAAAAACAAATTTCTTTTATTGGTCAGCTGAAATATGCTAATTTTTTTAGAGGGATTTTTGTTTTTTCTTTACTTTTTTGCCAAAATCATCAATATTAAAACAATAAAAGGCTTGAACTACTTTATGAATCTAAAATATATGAAAGTTAGATTTTTATCACTACATTATGGAAAAGAATGAACTTTGTCACAATATGCTAATCTTTTGAGAAGGACCTGTATGTGCAGTGGGGGTGGTGTACTTCTGACCTCGAGTCTGGACATTCTGGGTCCGTACTTTGTTGAGGTCCTCAATCCCATCAGGGTGTCTTCCAAAAAAAAGAGTCCCAGTGGTGGGCTTGCCTATCTCTGTGGCTGAGTTCACAGAGGTAGTTAAACATCTCCTTGGTGGCAAGGCCCCAGGGCTGGATGAGATCGACCCAGAGATTCTCAAGGATATTGTGGGGCTGTCTTGATTTACTCATCTCTGCAACATACCATTGACAATGGAGGCAGTACCATTGGACTGGCAGACCACAGTGGTGGTTCCCCTCTTCAAAAAGGAGAGTGTGGTCCAACTACAGGGGGATCAGAGTCCTCAACCTTTCTTGGGAATGTCTATGGAGAGGAGAGTCCATAAAATAGTCAATTGGGGGATGCTCGGAAAGTATGGGCTTTTAGGCCTGGTGACACGGTCCATCAGGTTCCTGTACGCCTGCTGCCAGTGCTTGGTTTGCATTGTTGGTAATAAATTGGACTTGTACCAGTGGGAATTGGATTTCACCAGTTCTGCCCTTTGTCTGTTCATAACCTTTATGGACAGACTTTTTAGGTGTAGCCATGGCGTTGAGGGGCTGCTTTTTGCTAATGATCTGGTCCGCTATACCGGCTATATTGAATCATGACCTTCAGTTTTTGCTGGACAGTTTGCAGCCGAGTATGACAGGGATGAGAATCAGCACCTCCAAATTTGAGCCCATGGTTCTCAACTGAAAAAGGGTGGACTGCAACATCTGGATCAGGGATGAGATCCTGCCTCAAGTGGAGGAGTATTCTTGTGATCTTGTTCGGTGTCTGTAGTGTATGCAGTGTACCAATCTGTCTTAGTGGTCACATTAAAGGTGGAAACCTTTAAGAAACCATTTATCTGGGTGTCAGTTTTTTAAATCACAAATCCCTGGTATTTTAACAAGAAATCAATAGCAAGTTTTAATTGCTATTAATGAAATGTCTTTTCCTTTTATTTATTGTTTTATTGATCTGGTCTCTTCTGTCCCATGTCTCTCTCTATGTGACCTGTTTCTCATATCTCATGTCTCTCTTTGTCCCACTCTTTCTCGTATCTCCTATCTCTGTCTCTCCTGTCCTGTGCAGGATGTAGCTGGGAAGGTTCTAGACCGCTGGGCCATCATGACATTTGAGGAGGAGATTGCCACACTGCAGCAGTTTCTGCGATTTGGTGAAACAAAGTCCATTGTGGAGCTGATGGCGCTGCAGGATAAGGAGGGTCAGGCTGTGCTGGTTCCCAGCACTCGCACCAACTCCGACATCCGCACGTTCATCGAGAGGAACACACCTCAATCCAGCAGCAGCAGCAGCATCGTCACCGCCAAGATGGAGAAGCTGAGCAGCAGCAGCATGCACCACTTCGAGAACTTCATCAACAGCATGGCCTTCATGTTGCCCCTGCAGCTGCTAGGCTCTGTCCCCACTCCTGTGCTGGGGTCCACTACAGGGGCCCAGACTCTGCAGCAGCAGCAGCAGCAACAGCAGCAGCAGCAGCAACAACAACAGCAGGGTCTGGGGAGGGATGCCCCCCCACCTCTGGCTGACAACAGTCTCCTTAGTTCTTTCCCTGCAGATTTAGAGCGAAGTGAAGACAAACAAATGGAGAACATGTCCACCACCACCAAGATGGAGGCCGAGGATTTCTCCACCAGTGACAACTACTCCGATGGCCCGTCTACGCCGTGCACACCGTGCACACCCTCTATGAGCTCCGATGTGACACAGATGTCCCCAGAGGCAAAGCTGCGCTCCATGGATCGGAATGGTGGTGGTGGCATGATGTCGGGGGGCAGCGGCTCTCTGAAGAAGGGGCGGGTCTACTGTAATGCCTGCGAGAAAACCTTCTACGACAAAGGCACACTGAAGATTCACTACAACGCCGTGCACCTGAAGATCAAACACAAGTGCACCATTGAGGGATGCAACATGGTCTTCAGCTCCCTGCGGAGCCGCAACCGCCACAGTGCCAACCCCAACCCCCGGCTGCACATGCCCATGAACCGCAACAACCGCGACAAAGACCTGCGTGGGAACCTGAGCGACGAGGGCTCTCAGGGTGACAAGAGGCCGGAGTTTGGGTCCTCAGCGCCCATCTGCTCTGCTGAGCCCCACCGCTCCGTCCCCAGCTACATGGTTAGCCATTTGGACTCCAGCTCCAAGATGCACAGCAGCTTCCCCAGCATGAGTCACAGTGGCATCCTGTTCCCCAACCTGAAGACCGTGCAGCCCGTCCTGCCCTTCTACCGCAGCCTGGTCACACCTGCAGAACTTGCCAACACCCCAGGGACACTGCCCTCCCTTCCCCTATTGTCCTCTTCTGTCCCCATCAAACCCGTCATGGCCCCAGACCTCTGCGCCACAGACCCCGTACCCAAGAAGAAGTCCAGGAAGTCCAGCATGCCCATAAAAATTGAGAAGGAGCTGGTGGAGCAAGATGATCAAATGGAAAAAGGAAGCAGCTCAGAGGACGAAGCTCCATCACATGTGAGAGAGAAAGAGGAGTGTGATGACCAGACGGCTTCATACAAAACTGAAGAAACAGCTGCTAAACATCTACTAACTGATGCAGATGCAGACAGAGATGCAGACAGAGAAGCAGAACATAGATCCCAGGTTGAACTAGGAGTCATCACCTGTATGGCTTCACCTGCAGGAAACAGGCTGATCAACAACCACAGAGAAAACAGCAGCAGCGACAGAGAGGAGAGAGACTTCAGCTCTTTGCTCACAGAGAAGCTTCCAGAGATCATGTGGGACGAGGCAGAGCGTCGACTCACTAACGGAGGCTCAGCCCACCTCTCAGACCGAGACAGGGAGGGTTCGGACGGATGCGGCGACGATTACAGCGATGGGGATTTGTCTCACCACCAGCCTGATGGAGAGCTGTCGCACCACTGTGAGATCTGCAGCAAAAGTTTCAAGAACCCCTACAGTGTCAAGATGCACTACCACAATGTGCACCTGAAGGAGATGCACCTGTGCACAGTGGATGGCTGCAACGCCGCCTTCCCCTCACGCCGGAGCCGAGACAGGTAATCACAGTTACATAACCTTATTGATATCAGAAGAACACAACAGCTGCTGCTGGAGAAGATTCACCTGTTTGTGAAGAACCTTTTGTTAAAACTATGGAGAACATGCACATGTGTTTACAGAATAAACAGAAGCAGATTTACTGCACCAGAGAATAACACAGATAATATGATTTTTTTTAATAGGAAACATTTATTAAAAATTGGATTTGACACAACTGGCTGTTTTTTTTTCTGGAAATGTGGAAAAACAAAGCCTCTTGACAGAATTGTCAAGGGGGTTTTGGCTCAAACCTGGTTATTATATATAAAATAATAAATTCGATGCATTATTCTATTGTTTCCCTGGTGTTTTTAGTCACTAATATAATAATAAAATAATATAAGCTCTTTTATGATTTTCTGTCTACAGACACAGTGCTAATCTGAACCTGCACCACAAGCTTTTGACCAAAGACTCGTACGGTCCGACCAGTGTCCTCTACTGCAGGGACAGAGACTCTACTGGTCAGGACTACATCCAAGACCAGAGGGACAGAGACCCGTCCCACCAGGACCACACCAGCCAGACCTCCGTCATCTTCAGAGGACACAACCGCATGGGCCTTGTCTTCCCTATGAGCAAAACAGCAGCAGACAGTGCCGAGACATCTCCGTCTCCACTGGGAGAGACAGAGACAGGAGGAGGTGCAGGAGAGGACGGGGCGGTCCTGGACTTGAGCACCTCCTCCTCCGCCCCACCTCGAACCTCCTGGGACTCAGATGGAGCCGGGAGCGAGGAGGGGGAGGTGCCAGAGGATGAGGAGACGCTGGAGGACAGCGATGAGAGCTACGACAGTGTCGGCGTTGAGAGGGCAGGGGTGGAGGAGCTGCCAGGGGGGGACCGGAGCCTGGGGGGGCAGGCCGGAATCCACGGGGGTGGCGGATCCCCAATCACCTGCCACGTGTGCCAAAAGGTCTACAGCAACAAGGGCACGTTCAGGGCTCATTATAAAACGGTTCATCTGAGGCTGCTGCATAAGTGTAAAGTTCCTGGCTGTGACACGTCGTTCTCTTCAGTCCGAAGCAGGAACCGACACAGCCAAAACCCCAACCTGCACCGGAACCTGGCTGTGGGTTCAGGGGCCAGCACAGACCAGGACTAAACCTGAGCTTACAGGACCAGGACTGATCCACTTCATTCCAATTGGTGTTTTATGGTTTTTCTGATTTTGGGCACTGACAAAGGCTCAGTTAGCACTTTTTAAAACTCAAAATGTCAACCCTCCTGATACTGTCATTATTTTAGGCGGAAAAAGCAAAAGTTTGACTAGTTTATCACTATCTCTATCTTTTTGAACAAATGAATTTTCCAAGGAATTTTTTTTTAAATTTAGGTTTATCTCTGTTTACACACCTTTTATTATATTAAATTCCAACTTTATGAAACTCAACTTTGACTCAACCTTTAGTTGAAATGCAGTAGATTCTCGTTGTGTTTTTTGCCTTTCAGCTCAGTTTAAATTCTAAAAAGATTACATTTGTATGAACAGATTTTCTCCATGTGCTGTCTGAATGTGAAACTGTACCATGCAAGTAATTGTTTCTGGTTGGTGTTTTTGTCGTCAAATGTCTACAGACTCGCTGTGTGAGTAAAATGTGGTGATGAGAAGCAGTAGTGAGGTAAACTCTACACGTCTTTTTGTTCCTTTGGACAAATGTCCTGAAAAAAGCGTCTCTGTGGAAAAGCTGTGGTGTTGTGAGCTTGACAATAAGTTATTGTGCTGTTGTATTTTCTGTCTTTGCTGATCATGTTGACCAAAGATTCTCAGTCCACAGGTGTGTTTAAACCTTCATGCAGTATTAAAAGTGTTAAAGGGCCCAGCCAGTCTTTTCACCTACTTTGTTATAAACAGTATTCAGGTGTGGGCTCTATTGTGAAATAAAATCAAAAAAGTACTTTGACTGATTGAGATTAAAAAAAAAGGGTTGATTTTGGTGCTTTTGCTTTTGACGCATGCTGGCACCTGATTGGCTGAAGCGTCGCTCTGTTTTGTTTGTGGTTTCTTGCAGTTTCCTGACTGACTGGAGTTAGAAACTCATACTGTGAAAGAGTCAAACACTGAGGAATAATAATGAACATAATGCAATTTATAATAAAGCCCCACACTCCAGCACACCCTAAACAAACTGGTAAACAAGATGTTTATTCAACTGTATATTCTGTGAATAGAGTAATTTGTTATCTGAAAGAAACCAAAAAATATAATGTTTAAAATAGGTTAATTTCACCACAAACATAACATGTTTTTCTTTTTTTCTAAAGATGAATGAACAAGAACATTGTGTTGTACGTGTCTGATTATCTCACCATGGTTTACTGCTCTGTATTATGCATATGTTTTTCATTATGTATTTAAATCAATGGGTGAAGATTTCAAACCCGATTGTTTGTTGTTTGGATTTGTTTAAAAAAAGGAGCAAAAGCCGATTATTGGTGTTTATGTTTCCTTTGAATTAATGTTACACTATTCATTCCAATTAAATAAAAAGCCATATGTTTGCAAGTGTCATCATATTCAGTTACTACCCAATAAAAGAAACACAATCATCATTTTGCCATGTAAAGAATGCAATTTATTGGTATTGTGTAGTGATTAGTTGATTAATTGATTACATATCAGCTATTAATCACAATTTTGATAATCAATTAATTGATTTGAGTCGATTTCTAAGAAGAAATGTCCAAATTCTATGATTCCAGCATCTCTTCTCTGATTATTTTCTGGTTTCTCTAGTCTTTTTTAATAGTAAACTGACTTCTTTGGATTGTGGACTGTTTATGGTTGGACGGTCTGGACAAAAAAGGACATTTTAGGTTAAATCTTTATCTTTAGCAAACAGTTAATTCAAAGTCGTGAAGAAGATCCACAGCTAAAAATCAACAGGTTACTGGACATGAGACAGAAAATATCCAAGCTTTTTTTTACCTTGAATTATAAAACATCTCTTTCACCTCTTGCTGTTTCATGCATTTATTCATCCAGACATTTGTCGGCAATGATGGTGAACAAACATATATTTCATATTTTTTATGAAGAGAAATAATTAAATACATTTAACTAATTTAAAAAAAAACAGAAACAAAGTAATTTCTTGTGATTTTTTATTGAAACCTAAAGAAATAACCCTGTTAAAAACTAGTGTTGCTTCAGTTGAATCAGTAAATAAATATATTTTGAACTTTAAAAGATGTAATAAAATAGTAATAAAATCTGCCTGACCATTTTTTTGGAGGGAAAATTTCTCATCTCATTTCACCTGATTTTCATTTGTTTCCATCGTCATTGAAACAAATTAAATTTGATGGAGGAAACAGGAAAAAAATTAAAAAAATGGAAAGATGAGATCACAACGAACTGTGGCAAATGGCCAGAAACAATCAGAAACAATAAGAAACAGACAGAAACACACTAGAAACAGTCCAAAACAGGAACAGACAGAAACAATAAGAAACAGTCAGAAATGCATCTGAAGCAGTCGGAAACAGGTAGCAACAACAGAAATGAATAATGTGATGGTTGATCGCAGAAGATTTTCTGTCAAAACTTGATCAATAATGGTTTGATTCCTGATCTATTCTCCTCATATGATAAAATGAAAAAAAAAATGACATTCAGCAGTGATTAAAATTTCCACTGCTTCAAAAAGGTGTAAACGACACTACTCTACCTAAAAAAAGCTCTCAGTCATTGAAGAGGTGAATTAATCAGCTGCAGAGTTAAAGGGTACAGATGGAAATGGACCAGGGACAATAGAACAGCGCCGGGCCCACATGGAAACAGCGAGGAGGACCAATCTGTTACGCAACAAGCCAAAGTATTGCACTATCACAGAGGGCTGAAAGCCTTGCATAACTCACCAATCCAACCCACCCGGCACATTTACTGTACATTAGCGAGCTGCAGAGCTGCTCCTCATCACTTAGGAACTAAAAAAGCCAGTTCTGACAAGTGGCCTCCATCCGTTTTCCCGGCTCGATGCAGGAATCCGGTAGCACTCAGAGAGGTTATTCAGTCACTGCATACGTAGGCGACGACATCCACAAGCTGCTGCTTCTCTAGGCCTGATTTTAAGAAGCAGTGGACGTTTAGATGGGAACGTGCTAAATATGGAGGAAAATGTCAGTTTGATGAAAAACAAAAGAAAACCTAAATTAAAGACGTTTTATAAAACATGTTTAGAACCTGAATTTTTTTACCATGAAAAACAGTCTGTTCTCATCTTCTTTAATCCATTATAGATGATTATAGAGGCAATGATTCACTGATTCACTGATTCAATGATTCAATGATGCAATGATTCACTGATTCACTCATTTACTAATTCACTAATGCAATTATTCACTGATTCAATGATTCATTGATTCACTGACTTATTATTTCACTGACTCAATGATTCATTGATTCAATTCAATGATTCATTATTTAATTGATTCAATGATTCAATGATTTAATGATTCACTGATTCATTATTTAATTGATTCAATAATTCAATGGTTCAATGATTCATTGAATTAGTGAACCAATGATTCAATGATTTATTAATTCAATGATTCATTCATTCAACAATTCTCTGATTAACTGATTCATTATTTCACTGATTAAATGATTCAATAATTCAATTATTTAACAATTTATTGATTCATTGATTCATCAATCCAGCTACAAACAACAACAGTTGTACAGTAATTCATCGAAATGTATTAATTTTCTTAATTCTGTTACAGTACAATAATTTTTTTTAACATATTTCCATTGCATTTCCAATCATTGAAGCCGTTGAGACTGTGTTCATTTGTTAAAATAAGCCAAAATCCTGAGGCTGTGGACTGAATTGTTGGGATGGGTTGTTTGGGATTCTGGTTTCATTTCTGCTCTTCATATTTACCCCTTTGTGATCTTCATACTTCTGATTAGTGTTGATGGTTGTGCCTCAAAATCAAAACATTCCAATATAAATTCAAATTAAATGAGGAGGTTTTAATAAAAGTTTGACAGTAGTGAGGCTGAGGTTTTGCTGCTGGTTTTAATTTGTTTTGCATCTTTGATTATTTTTCTTTTATTCTCTCTTTGTTTTTTTGTTTTTTTAGAAAAAAATAAATGTAATAAGTTACATCACGTTCCTGAAGTCATTATTACTTTTCATGAAATAAATAAATATTTCAGATGTGAAGACATCAGCCAATAAACCAGGTAAATTATCACCAAGACATTCATGTGTTAATATTCACAAGGCTCAGATTCATGGCTTAACTTATAATTGTTTTGACTTCTGGATTTAAAATCTTATCAAGGAAAAAATATCTGTCATTGCAGTGAAACTGTTTAAAACTGTCAGCACATGAAAAGCAAAATAATGCAAATATTTGTCTAGAATAAAGAAGATTAGACCTGATTCTGGGAAATTAGGTAAAAAGGGAAATGGGTCACAATCATCCTGCTTTGAATGAGTTTTTTATCATTATTATTATTATTATTATTATTATTATTATTATTATTATTATTATTATTATTATTATTCACCTGAAGACAGACTTAGGCCTAATTATAACATTTAAACTGACACTAGCTAACTGCTTACAGCTAACTGCTAACTAACAGCTTAAAGCTAACGTATAACTCCTCATTGCTAACTGTTGACTAACAACTAACTCGTAACAACTAACTGCAAGCTGTTTACTGCTAACAGCTATTGGCTACTGTGCACACCTAACTGCTAAATAACAGGTAACTGATCTATTAACTGCTAACTGCTAACTCACAGCTAACTGGAACCAGACCAGTGGGATCCAGATCCTTCTGACTTCAGATATTTGTGTTCCAGGCCTGTGCGAACCAGATCTGTGTGAAACCAGCAGAAACCTTTTGAGAACCTAGATTTGAAACTGAGACATCTGAACACTTAGCCTGATCCATGTTTCACACAGAGAAGGGTCTTAAGGTCTTTCTGGGCCACTGACACCGGATCCACCTCAGTCCTCGGACAGGGATCAGGACCAGAGGGGGGATGAGGGGGGTTAAGGGGGAGGGGGGCTAATGGATTGTCCATGGGTGCTTGGGAAGAAGCTGAAGAATATGAAGATTATTACTGCTACAAACAGATGGGCAACACATGACTACTATAAATACTGGAGGAGGAGGAGGAGGAGGAATATTTAGTGTACACACAGTAAAAGTTTCTGTTTCCTTGCTTTTTGTTTTGCGGATTTAAACATTTTCCAAATTTCTACATTTGATCCAGTTTGTTGTTTTTCCTGCTGCTAAATAAATCCTGATTCTCAAAAATAAAAACCTCAACTGTTTGCTGATATGAATCTAAATAAAAATAATAAGTCGTGTCTCATTTAGAGGCTTTTTTCTAAGCAGCAGACCCTGGTTGGAGGCCCAGTCAGATCATTCTTTTGCTGCATGTCTTCCTCTCTGTCCTGTCACTTCCTGTCTGGCTACTGAATAATAAAGGTGTTTATGCCACAAACAAACTTTAAAATAAAAAGTTAAATCTCATAGACTTAGTATCCCAGCTCTATCCTGCAGCAGCTCTTTAGTTCTAGTGTAAAGCTCCATATCCTCATGTTGCTTCCCAGCATTTTCATTACAATCCAAAGTTCCATTGTCCCGCTTATTTCTGCATTGATGTAACTAAGGTATCGTAACGTCTTTTAAAAACCACACGCCAGACATTAGCTGGTTTAGCTGATACTTTATTCCTCACACTAACACAGGTCTGACTCCAAGATGCATTCACAGACTTAGGACATCCCAGTGCTATCACCTAACAGAATAGAATCTGAGCCTAAACTTATTTATTTATTGATACATATAACAGTAACATGTCCAGGTTGTTAGACTTTACAGAAAAAAACTAAGTAAGAGATTTATCATAAGTATTTTTTTACTGGGACTATCAACTAAATTCTAAAACTTATATGTGGACTGAGATCTAAACTTTCAATATAAATTGGAGTTTTTTTTTATAATAACTGTATTTTTATGTCACTCCTTATCTCACTGTATGCCCTTGTCTTACCCAATGGACGATGGAACAGTCCAACACACCCTCATTTAAACAAAAAGAGATAAGAAAATGAAAGAAAAAAATCTACTGAAGCTTTCACTTTTCTACAGGAATACACACATTTCCTACAGATTCTGGACTAGTCTGTGTAGAAAATAAAATCTTAGCAGCAGCAATCTTCCACCTGGGCCTGAAGCATCTGCTGATCCTCTTCTGCTGGTCTGTAGCGGCCTCATGTGGTATAAACAGATATTCACAGGATTTCCTCTGATCTTGGTCCTGATGGATTACATGTTACATTAAAAATCATTATCGATTGACAGGTTAATATTATCTTGAAAATTATTTGAGGCACAGCGGGAAAAACTGTTTTTAAAAAACATCTCTGAGGTGTTGTAGAATGTTAATATAATGATATAAAAATGATATTAGGTCAAATATTGAGTCAACCATGGTTTCAAATGAAATTATATGGAATTTTACAATACATGGATTTTATATTGTATAAACATCAACCTGAAGAACAACAAGGTGTTTTTCACTAGTTGAGCAGCAGAATTAAAACAATTACATTTGTCTGTAGTTTATTTTAATGTTGTTAATTTCCTGATAACAAATAAGACGTTATGAGAAATTCTCTGAAGAATTTCACTATCTAAATTTCTTGCATCCACTTTTTCTGTTCTGCTCATTTTTCTTCTTTTCATCAGAGCAGTGAATTTTGAGTCTTGATTAACATCAACAAACTGTTAAATAAAAAGAAATATCAATCCAGAAAATCCATAACATACAACATATCATCAGCATCATTACGCACATACACACGAAATTGTATTATTCACATTAATGAACATTTTGATCGTAAAACATTGATTTCTTCTGTTACTCTTCTGTTAATCTTTATTTATGTAAATGAAAACACATTTATAAAATATATCGAAAATATAATGTAATAAAGAGCTCAGTCTATATTGATTTCAAATCAATTCCCCTGTAGCTTAAATTTTGTTTTTAATATTAAGTCAATATAGATTCAATCATGACTTACACCTATTTTTTTATTTTTCAAAATAAAAGCCCTCGCTAGGCCATTGAAGTCTGCCGCGGTTTCCTCCGCACGAGCAGTTCTCCTCCAATCAGGTTCGAGAAGAGACGACATCTCTGCGATTCAGGAAACTCCGCTCCGCCGCCTTAGCTAATGAAGCTACAGGAAGTCAGTCATACGTCCGCTGTTTGCTTTCAAAATAAAACTAACTGACCGACGCCTTCACGTGTCTGTGCAGGGATTTAATTAAACCAAAAATAAAAAATAATGAGGCGATTTATTGCCCAAGACCACAAAATTAAACAGCCTGAATATATGAAGTAATTTGAATATTCGTTGAGCTAGAGAGCTTTAAACCTTCCATCAGAGCGTTTAAACATTTTTATTTTTTCATTACTTTTGAGAAAGGTTGTAAAAGTAAAAGTTAGAAAGTTATTATTATTAATATTATTATTATTGTTATTATTATTATACGGGCATTGATTCTATCACTTATTAATACATGTAAGAGCTTTGTATTGTATTATATTAGCACTATATTATATAAGTGAACTATGTGTTTTTTTAATAATAATAATAATACGCGTTATTTATATAGCTTCTTTTGTTACACAAATGCATGACAATAAATTAAAAAAAGAAAAGACAATTTAAACAGAGGTAATGAGAATAATATGTTATTCATGTGAAATCTCAACTGAAAAGTAACTAGTAACTGATGAATATATACTTACTTTTCACTACTGCATCAGTTAAATTTGTTCTCAGATTAATGGTATTTTTTACACAGTTTTATGCCATTTGAAGTGAACATGATGTTTAGAGTAAATTTTGTTTTCGCTATATATAATTAGAAAATGTTGAGAGTAGCAAACACGGACGCAAACAGCAGCAAGCAACATGCTTTTATTTTTGCAAATATCGCGGCACTTCCGGCTGCCCGGCCCGTAGCCGCGCTAGCTTCATCCGCTCCTGCAGCTTCTGAACGCTCCGCTGATTGATGAGTGCGGGGCGCTGCGTGGACGCAACGGCTCCTTCTGTGGCGTCACTCCTGTTCCTTTCAACTGTTTTATTCGGTATTTTACGGAACGTTTTATCCGGAGGTGAAACCCGAGCCCAAGATGTCTGTGGCCGGACTGAAGAAACAGTTCCACAAAGCCAGCCAGGTACGAGCCGCCGTGGCCGCCGCACGACTCCAGGGTTCGGATGTGGAACCATGTTTGAGCAGCGAGAGATGAGGAGGAAGCAAAAAAGTCACGTTGGCGACCCGCGACTGCTTTAATTTAACAAAGAAACGCGTTTCATTGCGCGTGAGGCTGCGACTACACTGCGTGTAAAACGGTTCATTCAGACGCGTCGTGTAACGTTAGGGAGACGACGTCACACCGAACTTTGTTTAAAAAACTGCGCATTCTGCTTATTCTGTATCATAATGAAACTCATGTTCGCTGTTTGACTTCATTTCACCTCGATTACTATTCAGAAAAACGTCCTCGACATTTCGGCGTGGGTTATGCCTGATGAATTATTGACATGCTACCTCGGTACCGTAAAAATGTAGAGAAGCAGCTCTCGTCTGAACAGGAGACCTGCTGATGTCAGAATGGAGAAATGCTCTTATTACATAGAGAGATTTGACTTGAGTCTAATTTGCTCACTGGGTCGAAAATTAACGTTTTTTGCATTGTTGTTTTAGACTGAAACTTATGTAACTCTCCAGCCAATCCTTTACATGTATATTTTATCACCCCATTTATAAATCTTTAAATATATATATATATATATATATATATGAATTGTATATGACTTGTAAATCTAATGATAACATGGGAAAGGGAAATGTCTAATAATATAAATGATATAAATAATAGTGATAAAAACAACATTAGTAATGGAAAAAACCCTGATATTTTCTGTTTATTTGTATAGATAATTCTGATAATGTAATAAATAAAGCACGTGTCACAGAGTATTACACTTTTTATTACACTGTTTATTACAGTATATAGTTCAGTATTTATAACAGCATTTATTTCGTTATCTATTAGTGTCTATAACACCATTACACGAATAATGTATTTAACACAGTATCAAAACAATATTTATTTTGAGTATTAGCATCATTATTTGAGTATTCAAGTATTTATTTGAGTATACACTCCACTAGTCAACAAAGTTCCTTGTGTCCAGATGTTGGAGGAAGTTAAAGCCATAAAGAAAATACTTTCGATTTGACAACAGAAGCTTGAGTTGAACTCAGTGTTTAGTTTCCACAGTTTTAATATATGAATGTGAAGGGATCTTCTGCTGTCACAATGAACAGCCTTCGTCCTTCTAATTGAAGTGAATTGTCTTTATTTTAAATATAATATTATTCATGATCCAAGAAGCTTTTCCTTAGGTTTAATAATAACTGGTCTGATGATGATGATGATGATAGTAATAATAATAATAATAATAATTAGTAGTAGCATTAACTAACTACATTAAAACTAATATGAGTAGCTGTTGTTTTATGGAGTTAATAGAAAACCTCTTGAAACACTTGTACTAGCTGTTGAATAGTATCCTACTGTAAACCTTTCTTCCTTTGAGTTGAACCCTGAGTACCTGGTCCTGGCTTTGGTCCTGGTCCAGGTCCAGTAGAACCTTGATGGACCAGCTATTGTTGGAGATCCAGGTGGATCCAGATCATACTGGACCTGGTTTGTATCCAGCTTCAGTTTAATTTTCTGTATTTCTCTTTATTTTCTGGTTAGTTCATTAGTTTGATAATGTCCCAACCAGCAGAGAATGAAACAAACAATAATTTGTGTTAATTTCAGCTGCTTAATATTTCGGCTGTTTGTGATTGACATGAACCTGTCGGCAGGAAACTAAACTTTCACATTAAAAACGACTCTTAAACATCTGCAGGAATTTAACGTAACCTTTTAACACAGACGTGACAGGACCAAGAAACTCAAAATGACTTGTGTTTTACATAAAATAAAACTAACAGAGTACAATCATATCAATATCCTTATTCAACCTTTAGGAGGTTTATTTAGGGAAACTGCAGCTTTGTTGAAAACTTAAGAAACACCAACATAAAAAAATAATTAAATAAATGGTTAAAATGGAATAACAGTAGATGAGTAGTTTAAGCCATGGTTATTTATTATATATTGTTATATGAATATAAACTATGCATGAAGCTTTTGAATAGACATTATCTATAATAAATATAAAATATACAAAGATTATGAAATTATGAAACACTATCAGGGCCACTAGAAGGAGGAAAACATTTTTACAAGAAGAAGTTCATAATATTAGAAGAATAAAGTTTTAACATAATGAGAATAAATATAAACACTCTATTTGAAAATAGTTTAACTTTAGTCTCAGTTTCACACGTAATGAAGTAAAGAGTCTTTTGTCTCATCAGCAACAGATTCTGACCTTTTTATTTCTAAAGGAAGAATCTCACAATGTGTAAGAAAATGTTCTCTTTTGTGGAGAAGAATCTTTCTGCTGGATAACTAAATGAATGAAAACCAAACGTGCTGATACAGACAGATGTTGTGTTAATGGTCTTAATCCTTCCTGATAACACAATAAAAAAATCAAGAACTTCATAAATAACCTGAGAATTTGAAGAACATTTCTCCCAAATAAAAGCGCCCTGAGCAGACATTCCTTCCTACTGCTGAGTTTTAACTCTACAGCATCAGTTTTTGTCTGAGATGCTGGCGTCGCGTCAAACCTTTTACAGTTTATAATTCACAGACCAGGAGAATATTCCTGTTAGGGTCTGATGTTAATTAACCTGATTATTAGATTATTTCTGATGTTTTTGTGGTCTGATTTCTGTTGCCATCCTTGTTCACTGATTCATGTTGTGATGAGAAGTCAAAGCAATTCAGCATTTTTCTAACATTTCCGTCACCTGCTGTGGCTTCCTGCAACTAAAAAAACTGAGGGACAATATGTGAAAATCCAGATAACCCAGAGGCAGCAAACAGACGTCGGAGCTGTTTCCTGCTGTGGAAATGCTACAGATCCTGTTTATTTAACCACATCTGAATCCTCGGCCTCTATCAGAAATAAACACTAGATCCACTCAGAAGAGTCATTGTCAGGATTGTAGGAACTGAAGTTCTGCTGCTTAGATGGGAATATGTGCTCATGTAAAGACACTTTTTTGAGTCATTTCACCAAAACATGTCAGGGTTTGAATTATCAGGAATATAAAGTGAAAGTTTTACTGAAGGTGAAGAGATTAGAGAACCATTCAGGAGATAGATGTGATCTGATGATTCTACTGTGATTTTCAACAATGATTATTACACCATGATTATGTTACTGGTATTATTCCAAAGAATAAAATTATTCTACTGTGATTATTATGCAGGGATTGTTCTACTGAGATTATTCCGATGAGAATATTCCACTGAGGTTATTCCACTAAAACTACTCTACTGAGATTATTCAACTGTGAATATTCCATAGAGATTATGCCATAGAGATTTTTTCAAGTGGAAGCTCCTGTTCAGGTACTTAACCTGGATCTGCAGCCTGAGTCTAAATAATCATCAGTTTCTGTCATTGAGGCCATTGAAAGAAGAAGAGGATTCATCTTAAAATCAGATAAAAGTCAGGAGTCAAATATAATTTGAATAGTAAAAACTTCATACCAAATACATTTTTATGTTTGTTGGTTAAAGCTGCAACAAATAATCAAACGATTCGATACGAATATTTTTGATTGGTTAATTGATTAAAAATGTTCAAATTCTGTTTCCAGCTTCTCTTCTCTGACTATTTTCTGGTTTCTTTATTCTTCTATAATAGTAAACTGATGATCTTTGGGTTGTGGACTGTTAGTCTGAACAAAAAAGACATTTTAGATTGAATCTTTACCTTTGGGGAACACTGACTAACATTTACCACAATTTAAAGAACCAACAGACTGAACAGATTTGCCGCTGGTTGCTGATCATCCCAGAAGTCGTGTTCTGTCCTTCAGCAGCAGATCAGTTATCACAGTAATAATAGCAGCTCATTAACATTTTAGCTGCTCAATATCATTACTGTTGGTCCACTGAATTAAAGCTAAAGCCACACATGAACCTGATACAGGAACAGGAGGATCCCCCAACTCTGAAATATGACCCAGACATGGAAGACTCTGTTATCTCAGCTTCTATTTCTGGATATTAAGGGACAGGACACAAGGTAACTTTGTGCAACACTTCGGGAAATTTATAATGTTTATTTTCTCATGTATTTAAGGTTGTGATAAGCTTGATTTGTAGTTTTAAGAATTTTCATTTTAAATATATTAACGGCTTGCTCTGTAGCTCTAAGCCTGTTTGTGTCTGACTCATTAATATTATTGAGCCTCTTTTCTGATCGGCTGATTTAAATGGGTGGGCAGTGACCATATAGTTGTGACATCACAACTTCATATAAGACATAATGGCTGGTTTGAAAGGCTGAGTTTGTGAAAACCGGCTGTGTATGTTTCTCTGTGGGTCAGGTTTTATAGAACATGGGATGTTATTAATATAATAAAAATGGTGTAAAACAGCTGTATCTAAAATCCAACCACATCTTTGTGTGTTGGTTGCTGATGGAAATGATTCAGACTCACTGAATGAATCACTTCTCCCTGACATTTGATCTTTTATCTTTTAAAGCAGCAAAGATCAATGTCTAGTGATTATTGTTCGACTTTTTTCAGGCTTTGTTAACATATAAAATCACTTTCAAAAGTAACATGCTATATTAACTCAATAAAACTCCACAGAAGAATTATTAGTGAAGAAAAAACTAAAAACAACTTGTTTTAACAGACTGGATTTAAAGCATCAGGGCAGTATCCTCTTAAACTGGATTAATTCAGGATTTGGATCAGAGTTCATCAGTCTGTTGCTACCGTTAGCTAATGTAAGTTAATGTTAGCTAACAGATTATTTTCACAGATGAACTCAGTTCATCAGTTAGCATTAGTTTCAACATTATCCTAACAGACTTTTGACCTGTAATGTTAGTTAACATTAGCTAATGTTAGCGCTGTCGCTAAGATATACAAAGAATCACTATTATTAACTTTAACATTGTCTAGTTATCATTGATCTGAGAAGTGGGAAGAACATCAAAAATCTGTCTAATGCCAGAATATTTCTGACATTAATAATTCTCTTGTGTTTTTTCTGGCAACATTTGTACTGTAGTAAAATTAAACCACTGATTAGTCAGGTAAAAAAATCTAAATTTACAGAAAGCAATCAGTAGAAAAACAAATAAATGTAAAATAAGGTTAGTTTTTTTGTTTTGTTTTGCACTTTGCAAATCTTACGTAAAATCAAAGACTAGAGTCGGTGCAGGATGTGAATCTGCTGCAACTGTCACATCCAGACCTGATTTATCACATTCTGCTGTTTTTATTCTGTCTTCAGCAACCACAACCTGGTATCGAAATGTGAATATGAAATCACACACACACACATGCACACACACACACACACACACACACACACACACACACACACACACACACACAGCATGAAAGATCAGGATTGAACAACAGAACTGATTAAACAGACAGGTGTGTCGCTGCTGTGGACGGGTCCTAACCAACAATTACCTGGTTGGAAGGGTCCAACCAGCAGATGGAGCAGGATTAATCAGAAATGATTTCAGGGGCATGCTGGGAAAATGTATTTTGAATTAATGCTGCTGGGAATCCTCTGATTTGCTGTTTGAGACAATTTAACTGAGGCAGCTTTGATCTGCTGCTTGTTGTTGAGGTTAGAAACTAAAACACACTGCTTCTTCCTGCATGCGCATACACACACACACACACACATACAGAACCTCAAAGTGCACACCATAAAGATCTACTTCCTGTTGTGTATCATCAGGATATGTGAACACGTTTTTGAACGCTGAACGACATTTATCAGACAGACATGTGCAGATGCATGTAGGCGTGTTACACACTTGTTATGTCTGATTTGATAATTGATTTCTCTGTTTGAATTGAATACTGATTTCTGTGATGTGATAATTGATTTCTCTGATCCTATAGTTACCCCAACTCTAACTAATGTTAAGCATTCTACTATATTTGATATGAAGTTGTTGCGGTGGTTTTTTGTGGTTTTGATGTGGATTTATTGTCTCTTTCTACTTGAAATTAAACCCACAGAATTTAATTTTTTAAAAGGATACAACTTAAAGTGGTTGATATTTACAGCCAAAAGAATAAAAGTCAATGATCTATGTTCTGGTTTGCTGGTTAGGTTGAGCTGCAGGAACATGTTTAATCTCATTTTCTGCATGAGGACGTGTTCTGTCCTCCAGGCTTTAGTGCAAGATTTAACACGCAACTATTTGTGTTTACTGAAACACTCAATGTCTGAAATTTATTTTATTTCAAAAAACACTTTTCAAGTAAATTTATTATTATTTATGTTATTAAAAAATAACATAGGAAAAAGTGCTGGAAATTTAAAAAAAATAAATAAATAAAAAACTCAAAAATAACTAATACAATAACTTGAGTAAAATAAAGAATATGAGTGATGTGCAATATTTAGGTGGAAACTAGAAAGCCTCTATGTAATAAATAGGACTCTAAACGTCAATAAAACGTCATCAATACACCATTAACATCAATATCATCACAACATGGCATCAAAACTGGCATCATCAACATGGCATCAATACACTATTGTCAACGTAACATCAAAACGTCATCATCAACACAGCATCGTCAATGTGGCATTAACACTCCAGTGTCAACGTGGCATCAACACAGTGCTGTCAGCGTAGCATCAACACGCTATCGTCAACGTGGCATCAACAATCCCTTGTCAATGCGGCATCAACACACTGTCACGGCTGCGTTAACACAGCATTACCTAGACATCACAGTTTTTGACTTTAAAGCTACCGAGAACCTGACGTCTGCTTTCCATTAATGAATGTGTTACTACCTGTACAATCAGAGGAAGTGAATTAACCTTTCGGTCATTTAACCAAATTTTCTTATTGACCTTAAAATACCTAATTTACTTAGTGTCAAACCTTTTAATGAATCTGACTTTTTCTCGGAAATAGATAAAGCTTCATTTATTTTTATTTCAGGGCTTAATTTTCAAAAAATTGGTGCATTATTTTTGACTAATGTTTTAGTGTAATTAGTACCAAAGTCTGGTTAACTAACAGGGTGTAACACACACACACACACACCTCAGTTATGACAGCACACATGCAGGCTTCTGATCTGTAACTGAAATATTTCTCTTATCAAGCTGAATTAACCATGATATTAGTAAACAAAATCTTTATTGATTTAAATTAATTATTCAACATACTAATAGTTTATAATAATAACATTAATACTATTATTATTAATAATAATAATATTAAATTATTAATAATTATTATTAATAATAATAATAGTAATAGTAATAATATAAACCAGAAAATAAAGCATACAGTAGATAATGTTTTAATAGGAAAGTGTGTTTAATGAATACATTCCTGCTCATTTCATTCATTCAACTGGTGGTGAAGTAAATGGAACACTGGGACAGGAAGCATCTGGTGTGGGACCAGCAGTTCACACTGCTGCTTCTATCATTATCTTGCTTTTTAACATTTGACTGGAAACAGCTGAAGTTGGATTCAAACTGAAACAATAAAAACCGTGGAATTGGTAAACAAAAAAAGTATAAATATACTGTATTTGTGTACTCTACAGGTCCTTCTAAAAGCATATTGTGATAACGTTCATTTTTTTCATAATGTAATGACACAAATCAAGCTTTATATATTTTAGATTCATTACACACCAACTGAAATGTTACCGGTCTTTTGTTGTTTTAATACTGATGATTTTGGCATACAAACCCAAAATTCCTATCTCAAAAAAAGCATATCATGAAAAGGTGAGCTATGAACCTAGTCTTCTGAATCAATGAGTTAATTCTAAACACCTGCAAAACCGCAATAATGGGTAAGACTGCCAACTTGACTGTTGTCCAGAAGGCCAGCATTGACACATTTCTATGTTACCCTCAAGCAAGAGGCTAACACAGAAAGAAATTTCTGAACGAATAGGCTGTTCCCAGAGTGCTGTATCAAGGCACCTCAGAGGGAAGTCTCTGGGAAGGAAAAAGTGTGGCAAGAAATGCTGCATAACGTGAAGAGGTGAACAGACCCTGAGGCAGATTGTGGAGAAGGGCCGATTCCAGACTTTGGGGGATCTGCAGAAACAGTGGACTGCGGAAGCAGTGGACTGCGGAAGCAGTGACAGTGGCTCTGGATGCTTCTACTCCAGCATCCAGGGCCACTGTGCACAGGCATGTGCAGGAAATGGGCTACAGGTGCCACATTCCCCAGGTCAAGCCACTTTTGAACCATAAAAAGTGGCGGAAGCACCTGACCTGGGCTACAGAGAAGCAGCATTAGACTGTTGCTTAGTGGTCCAAAGTACTATTTTCGGGTGAGTCTGGAGGAAGGCTGGGGAGAAGAAAATGCCAAAATGCCTGAAGTCCAGTGTCAAGTACCCAGAGTCAGTGATGGTCTGGGGTGCCATGTCAGCTGCTGGTGTTGGTCTACTGTGTTTTTTCAAGGTCAGGGTCAATGCAGCTAGCTATCAGGAAATTGTGGAGCACTTCATGCTTCCTTCTGTTGAAAAGCTTTATGGAGATGACGATTTCATTTTTTTTTCTTTTTCGACCTGGCACCTGCTCACAGTGCCAAAACCACTGGTAAATGGTTCACATAGTATTACTGTGCTCAATTGGCCTGCCAAATCTCCTGACCTGAACCCCTAAGGAATCTGTGGGATATTGTGAAGAGAAAGTTGAGAGACCCAGACCCAAGACTGTGAATGAGCTTAAGGTTGCTATTGAAGCATCCTGGGCCTCCATAACACTTCAGCAGTGCCACAGATTGATTGTCTCCAGGCCATGCAGCAGCAGTCATTTCTACAAAAGGATTACCGACCAAGAATTGAGTGCAAAACATAATTATTTGAGGGTTGACCTTTTTTGTATTAAAAACACTTTTCTTTTATTGGTCAGAGTAAATATGCTATTTTTTTTAAATAGGGATTTTTGGTTTCTCTATACTTTTTTACCAAAATCATCAATATTAAAACAATAAAAGGCTTGAACTATATATAGCATATATATCATATATATATAGCAAGAAAAAGACGCAGCACTCACTAACTCACTAAAATTTCTTACAGAGTTATTTGACTTTATGTTGATGAGCGCCACAGTAGCTTCTGTTAGTGAGGATTAAAGTAGCACCTAATTCTAGGTCCTAGGCGGTAGTAGTTCTATGAAGTAGTAATTCTAGTAGGCAGTAGTTTTTTGTTAAGAGGTAGTACACTGACCCTCCTCCACTGGCCTGGCCTAGAAAACCAGATTCAGCTCATTTCATTTTGACTAAATTTATCCTCACTCTGACCCACTTGCTGCCTACAACTCTGTAATAATTGCTGGCACCATTTTTAATGGAGCCTGAGACACACACACACAAACAAACATACACACCTGTTATCACCTGAATAAAGATGTCACATCCAGCTTTGATGTTGTTCTGCAGATCAAAAGCTTCAGTTTAATTTTACTGAGAGATTTTGTTAATGACATTTGACATAGTCTTGTTGTTTTTAGTATTTTTATAATGTGATTCTTGATTTTAGCACATAATTCTAAATATTTAATTGCTATAGTGCAGGCTGTGGTTTGTTGATAACAATGGCTTCTTATTATTTTCATTTTTTATCTTGTGGACTTATTTTAATTCATGGTTTTGTAATGTGATTGAACTGCTGTAGTGCCAGAACAGGAATTTAATAATATGTTAAACAACAAAAGACAAGACAAAAAAAAGTTAAAACAAATTTGAAATTTTCCAATTCTAAATGTCATGGTTTTATTTGGTTTTATTGAGTTTAGATTTCTGAGGTAAACTTGAATTCACCTGTGTAGCAGTAAAAACGAGGTTTTAGAGCTGGTCAGCATTTATAAAACAATGATGAAGCGGTCCAGCAAAGTCTTCAAGTTTCAAGTGAAGATAGTGTGACTGTTGCAGGCTGTGATCTCTAACTACAGTTTACTGATCATTCAATATGTCAAATAAAGACAATCAACACACACAACCACCATTGGCGTGAACATTTGAAATGACAAGAGACCCTGAACTATTCCAGAAGTGTAACCATATCATTTACTATTCTTCTAGATTAGTAAATGATATGGTTGGATATTTGTTGGATGTGGTTTGACATTTGTTGGATATTTGTTAGATGTGGGTGGTTGTTAGATATTGTTGGTTATTATTTGTTACTGTTGGATATTTGTTAGACTTAGATGACTATTTGTTGGTTACTTTTGGTATTTGTTATGTTGGATATTTGTTGGTGATTATTGGATATTTGTTAGATGTGGCTGGGTATTTGTTGGTTTTCATTGGATATTTGTTGCTTTTTGTATATTTGTTCAATGTGGTTGGGTATTTGTTGGTTATTGTTGGCCATTTGTTGGTGATTATTGGATACTGTTGGATGTTTGTTGCTTATCGTATATTTGTTAGATATGGATAAGTATATTTACACTAAACATTAAGTTAGGCTGAGGCTAAAAGAAATGAAAAGATCGTGGACTTGTTCAGCATTGACTGCTGCATATTTAATTTCAGTTGTGTTCAGATCATATTGCTGTGTTCTGTCCTGTCTGTGGAGAGAAGGGCTCAGTTAAAGTAAACGAAACCTCACTAAACAGCACAGCAGTGTTAAACTGTGTTAAATGAATCTTTATAGATATAAAACTGTCATAAACTGTGTTTATAGATGTATATATTAAACTTTGATAATGGTGAAACTAGGAAAAGATTCATCAAACGTGTGGGTTCTTCTTTGAAACTGCTCAGTCACTGTTCTGCTCTTGTTCTTTTTCTGCCTGTTCTTGTGCAACTGCTCAATACACAGCATGAAAACACACACACACACACACACACACACACACACACACACATACACCCTCTCCCAGTGATACTGCAGTGTCTGTAGTCAGTGTGGTTATGTAACTCCTGAGCTGCTGTCGTCATTTACTGATACAGGACAATAAAACATTAAACAGAGTTTCACCGCTCAGACTGAGTCACACGACCCAGGATCATCAGAGACATCTAGAGACGACCAGAGACAACAAGACGCTGCTACTGGTCAAACTGAGGCAGAATAACCACAACACAGAATCTGTCTGTCTCTGTTCGTCTCAACAATTTTAACTCCAGGTCTGTTGGTTATTTCAAGACCATAAATACATCAATAAATTTACAGTAGAACCATCACAATCATGTTTTAACTTGTGCATGAATCAGATGATATAATAAATCAGATGATATAATGAATTCATTTAGAGGTAAGCACCTTGATAATTTTATTAACTTACCAAAGGCAAATCAGTTTAATTCTTTCAAATCAACATCAACATCCTGTTGAACACTCAGAATCACTTTGATAACCTGGATTAAACTGAAGCAGCAGCTGCTGAAAGATGTTTTATTTTAGTGAAGCTGATGTGATCTGTGACAGATAATCAGCTTTTATCACAGGAACAAGATGACGACGTGAGGCCCGATTCCACATCAGCAGTTAATGTCATTTAATAACAGCTGATAATTTCCTGTTCAAACACAGCAATGAACTGCAATGACCTGTAATCAGGAAGTAGAATGTTGACATGGAGTCAGTGGCCTAAATTTAAAACAAAAATGCATCAATTCTCTAGATGCAACTTCCTGAATTCTTGTAACCTAAATATCTTTGAGGTCATTAGAAACAAGCATCTTGGACTTTGAGAAAGATTTGGAGATATTTTCACTAATTTCTGAGGCCTTACGGACCAAAGAACTAATGGATTCATCCATAAAATCATGTCCGGTTTATTATAAAATATGTTTATTTTATTATATATAATATATATAAATAACCTGAGATAAACTGCATTACAACTAATAATAATAATGATATCTAACATATTTGCTGTGTTCATCTTTATAATTTTTGCCATAACATTTTTTTCTCATTCTCCATTTGATATCTTTTGAAGATGTGTTTCTTTTTCCAATAATTGTTTTTCTCTTTTATCCTGAATAGTATAAGATTCACTTTATGTTGAAAGGGTTCGAGTTGAGTTAAAGCTGAAACTAAACTCAACTCTTCACATCTGTTGCGTCCTTTCACAACGCGAAGAAAACCAAGTGAATACGACTCTAAAATGTCAGATCACTTCCATTAAAAAACGTTTGAAGAGGATCTTTATGAGCAGAAAGAGTAATTCCAGGGAGGAAAAACACGTTCACTGCAGTTCTAACACATTTTCATCCATGATGACTCAGGTTTCTCTGCTGGTCGCCACTTCTCGCGTTAAACATTCTGCTTTTAGCAGAGGTGCTGATTGTCTGTTCTATATATAAGCTGCTGTTCACTCTCTCTGCTCCTAAAAGCTGGAAACACAACGCTCATCTGGAATTCTTCTAATCCTCTTTCTGGTGTTTCTGCTTATTTCTGGCAGGATGTAGAGGAACAGGAAACAGATCCATGTCAAAGGAATCAACAAATAATTCCTGCAGTGTTGTGAACTTTAGTGACTGATGTTCTGATGATTATTAGCCTAAGAACACCAAGTTTTCTCTCTAAATGGCACACTGCCCTACATCTTTTAGTGTTATTTGTGCACAGAATTTTAATCCTGCTGAAATCTGAACTGTGTCAAAGTCTAATTCCTGTTGGACCCACTGCTGCAGAATAAAAACCTCAGCCTCTACATTTTTACTGCTTTCTGCTGTAAAGTCAATTTACCAACAGAAAACTTGTTCTGAAGGCAAAATACAGAGATTCAACTGAGTAAATATGTATATTCCTCATCTCAAATGGTTAGACTCATCATCCTCTTAACAAATCGCTGTATTTATTCGCATCAGTCAGCAAATTTATCATCTTTTTTTTTTGCATTATCGTGATAAAGTATGTTGAATTAGTTGGATTGACAGACGTTTCAATCTACTTGTATTTTACTGTTTAAATCTCACATACAGATGCATCATTACATCTAGTTATTAGATCCAGATATACTTTTAATCCTCAGACAGTGGTAAACTGTAAACTGATCATGTCTTTAGACACTTTTTCTGTGCAGGGATGTTGAGTTATTGAGTTGATGACACTGAGCTCATCACATATTTGAAAATATCACATATTCTCATAATCTCATGAGCTGTTCCATTATTTATCAGATTTGTGCCATCACCTCTCTCTGTTTCTGTTCAGTTTAGATTCCCAAAGTTAGAAAAACAAGCTGCATCTGCTCCTTTTATTTTCTCACTGAAACTGACTAACATGCTGAGTCTGTTTCCTTCCTGATAAGCAAAGCCAATATTTGAATGTTTTTAACCATCATTGTTCCTATCCATGTTAACAACTCTGTCATGTTAGTGGAAACAATGAGTTATGGACTAAAACCTGAAAATCATAATGTCAAAAAAACTGAATTTTCCCTTCATTGTAACAAAAAAACAGAAAAGCAACAAAGAATGAGCAACAACAGTGACATATTGAAGTTAAAGTGTGTATTTTATGCTATATTTTCATTTGCCCATGCAGCTTCTCAGTGAGAAGATCAGTGGAGCTGAGGGCACGAAGCTGGATGAGGATTTCATGGAGATGGAGCGGGTGAGTACATAGTGAACTGCTCTTGGGATGCTTTTTCAAAGGTTTGATTTAAAAGCTGTTTTTATTATTGGGCTGTATTACACTGACTGAGCCTGAAAACATGGGGAAACAGAGACAGAAACAGAACACCAACAACAGCATCTGAACCATGTGAATTAACATTTGTATGTTGTTTATTTAGTCCACAGACAAGTTTAATTTATTACAAGTTTCTGGTTTTGGAGGATTTGTGGGTTGTTGTTATAATAACAATTCAGTAAGAAACAGCAGTTGAACCTCCTGCTGCTTTTAGTGTTTTTGCTGAACTCAACTAAGCATATGCTGACTCCTGAAATTCTGACCTCATCATTATATATCATATCATGTCATATCAAATCTGTCATGTAATGTCATATCATATCATGTCATACCATTTCATGTCATGCTATAGCAGCAAGAATGTTGAACTGTTCCTTTAATATTGTTGCTGCATTGTTTCCTGAGTAAAATACATCATCATAAATCTGTACTAACACAACTGCAACACCCCTCTCTCTCTCTCTCTCTCTCTCTCTCTCTCTCTCTCTCTCTCTCTCTCTCTCTCTCTCTCTCTCTCTCTCTCTCTCTATCTTTTCTCTCCTTTTGTACATCAGAAAATTGAAGTGACCAACAAGTCTGTGTTTGACCTCTTGTCTAAAACTACTGAGTACCTGCAGCCCAACCCAGGTATGACATTCACCACCTACATCTCTGACCTCGACAGTCTGTTTAATGCAAGTTTCAGCACATTTGTTATTGTTTCTGCAGCTTCTCGAGCCAAACTCAACATGCTGAACACAGTGTCCAAGATGCGGGGCCAGGTGAAAACCACCGGCTACCCTCAGACAGAGGGGCTGCTGGGAGACTGCATGGTCCGCTACGGCCACGAGCTGGGAGACGACTCAGTGTTTGGTACCAGATATTCCTGATTAACATCAGCTATTCCAACAGTTACGACTGAATCTAAACTGACATGTGACTTTAACTGAATTTCATGTTCATGTGACCAGCTGCATGATTTCATTAAATATATGATATACATTTTTTTAAATTATAAATGTAATGCAGAATTTCAGCTATAGACTATCAATAATCACTATAATAAATTTTATCTAACTCACTAATCACTAATAATGATAATATCAGCTATAGACTATCAATAATCACTATTAATACATATCAGCTATAGACTATCAATAATCACTATTAATACATATCAGCTATAGACTATCAATAATCACTATTAATGATAATATCAGCTATAGACTATCAATAATCACTATTAATACATATCAGCTATAGACTATCAATAATCACTATTAATACATATCAGCTATAGACTATCAATAATCACTATTAATACATATCAGCTATAGACTATCAATAATCACTATTAATGATAATATCAGCTATAGACTATCAATAATCACTATTAATGTTAATATCAGCTATAGACTATCAATAATCACTATTAATACATATCAGCTATAGACTATCAATAATCACTATTAATGATAATATCAGCTATAGACTATCAATAATCACTATTAATGATAATATCAGCTATAGACTCACTAATCACTATTAATGATAATATCAGCTATAGACTATCAATAATCACTATTAATGATAATATCAGCTATAGACTATCAATAATCACTATTAATGATAATATCAGCTATAGACTATCAATAATCACTATTAATGTTAATATCAGCTATAGACTATCAATAATCACTATTAATACATATCAGCTATAGATTATCACTGATCACTATTAATGACAATATGAGCTATAGACTATCAATAATCACTATTAATGATAATATCAGCTATAGACTATCAAAAATCACTATTAATACATATCAGCTATAGACTATCAATAATCACTATTAATGACAATATGAGCTATAGACTATCAATAATCACTATTAATGATAATATCAGCTATAGACTATCAAAAATCACTATTAATACATATCAGCTATAGATTATCACTGATCACTATTAATGGTAATAACAGATATCAACAATAATAATAATAACATTAATGACAATATCAGCTATCAACAACAATAATGATATTAACATTAATGATAATATCAGCTATCAACAACAATAATAATAGACTATCAATAATCACTATTAATGATATTATCAGCTATAGACTATTAATAATCACTATTATTGATCATATCAGCTTCAGACTGCGATACTCACAAATCACTAGTTAATCAAATTTTTCTCTGTTCTAAATGTACCTTAAAGGGATATTTTTCTATTTTTTACCTCTCTTAACATGTGAGTGAACAAATCTGCTTCAGCCAAGTGTCTGTTTATGATTATTGGAACAGTGATTAGACAAATGTAATGTGAACAGCTGTACTCTTTGTTCCAGGTGGTGCCCTGGTGGATATGGGTGAAGCGATGCGTCAGATGGCCGATGTGAAGGATTCACTGGACATCAACGTCAAACAAAACTTTATTGACCCTCTGCAGACTCTCCAGGACAAAGACCTCAAAGAGATTACAGTATGTCTTCGTGCAGAGACACTATAATATTCACTGTTTTCAGCTACTAATCGCAGCTTTTTATATTTTATATATGAGACCTGTGTTAACCTTTTTTTAATCAAAATTTGTTAATGCTATGAACCAGTCACAGGTCCTCAAATATGAAGATTTCCTGTTTGTTGTTTCATAATAAACACGTACATAATCTGCTGACACTAATGAATGAATATTGTGTTTATTACATTAAAGTAGTGTCCTTTTTTGTTTTAGCACCACCTGAAGAAGCTGGAGGGTCGACGGTTAGACTTTGACTACAAAAAGAAGCGTCACGGTAAAATCCCTGATGAGGAGATTCGTCAGGCGGTGGAGAAGTTTGAGGAGAGCAAAGAGCTGGCAGAAAGAAGCATGTTCAACTTCCTGGAGAATGATGTAAGACAGTAGAGTTCAATAATTACAACCACAGGAACAAAAATTCTTAATTAGATAATCTAAAGCTTGTTTGAGCAGCTGCAATAATGTAACCTTTATAATATACACTAATATCTGCTAAGTATCAAATAATTGGTGTGTGTGTGTGTGTGTGTGTGTGTGTGTGTGTGTGTGTGCGTGCGTGCGCGTGCGCGTGTGCGTGCGTGCAGGTGGAGCAGGTAACCCAGCTGTCAGCTCTGATCGAGGCAGCCTTAGAATACCATCGACAATCGTGTGAGATCCTGGAGCAGCTGAGTGGACACCTGCAGAACAGGTGAGCAGCGGCTGTCAGTAATAATTAATCGGCAGCTTTACCTCTGACTGTCAGTAATTAGTCATTAATTTATAATTTTCAGATTGGTCTCTGACTGTTAGTAATTAGTCCTCAATTAATTAATTAATCTGTAACTTCACCTCTGACTGTCTGTAATAAGTAATTAATTAGTTCATTCATCTACAGCCTCACCTTTGAATGTCAGTGATAAACAATTATTTACTTAATCTATAGTGCCCCCTCTGACTGTTATTCATCATTAATTATTCATCTGTAGCTTCACCTCTGACCGTCAGTAATTAGTCATGGATTAATTTATTCATCCGCAGCTTCACCTCTGACTGTCAGTAATTAGTGATTAATTACTAAACTACAGCTTCACCTCTGACTCTCAGTAATTAGTAATTCATTAATTGATCTGTAGTTTACCTCTGACTGTCAGTATTTTCTCATTAATTAATGACTAATTATTTACTGACAATCTGAGGTGAAACTTTAGAATAATTAATGAGAAAATACTGATGGGGCACAACATAGTGTTTAACCTTGAATTCCTGTCATAATCTGTGTTAAAGATCAAGCAGCATAAAAGCTTTTTCAGCCTGTTTCTCCTTGTCGCTGCAGAATATCCACAGCCAGCAGTCGGCCCAGGAGAGAGTTCAAGCCGAAGTCCGTCAGGAGCAGCATGGAAACACTGGACAATGTCCAGCACAATGGCCTCAACTACAGCAGCTCCACAAAGTCCACAGGTTCACCTGACACCTTGTACTGTTTCTGCTGTTCCTGTCTGCTCCATCTCCATCTTCATGTTGAGCTGTGTGTGTTTCTGTTGTTGCAGATTTCCAGAGCAATCACACAATCAATGGGAAAAGTAGGTATCACCACATTCAGATGACATGAGGTCTAAACTGTCAAAACCAAACATGATGTGGTTGGATTATATTTAAACCAAAAACATGTTAGCAGAACAGAAGCAGCTGATTTTAATCTTTTTCTGTGAGTGAGTCTGAATGGCTTTTCAAGCAGTTTATTGGTAATAAAATCAACTCAAGTGGAGATCTGAGACACCAACAAACACACATTCATCACATTCACATGAGTTTTCAGATAGAAGCTGAGAGCTGGAATTCCTCAGATTTACCTTTAACCCTCACATCAATAATAAGACTTGTTGACCTGGTTGACATCAGAACCACAGTGAACAAACAGCAGAAGTTTATATATATATATATATATATATATATATATATATATATATATATATATATATATATATAACAGAACAAAAAACAAGACACTTTCAATGAAGTTTTAGTGTCTGAAAAACAGCTGTTACTGCTGCTGCCCTCTGGTGGAGAAACAATGCCACTGACTGACGCTGAATGTTATGTAATGAAGAGTTAACATACACACATACATGCATACAGTGCATATATACAACAGTATATATCATATACATCCTTTTTTGTTTTTTGTGGTTTTATATCATGTTCATGCTCATCTCTGTGTGTCTTCACCTCTCAGCTGATCATATCACCTCTGATCCTCTGTCATGGGCTGAGATTCCTGCTTCCAACGGCAATAACCACCGTGAGTAAGACTGATTAGTTAACAGGAAATCACTAAACAACTGATGAGATCATTGATTATTCTTCATCAAGAAAAAACATCTTTGGTTTGTTTGGTTTCTTTTTTTTGATGGAACTATTTGAGTTGGAAAGTTAGTTTTTCACCCAAAAGATCCTCCATTTTTATCAATAGTCAACTGTCAATAGGAAGATGGAGTTTTTCAGTTGTCACGGATATTAATTATTGAATTAATTATTGCAAACTTCATCCACTGAAGATCCATTTAGCAGCTTTTACTTGAACTTTTCAGCCTTGGTCTTCAGGATGTTTTATGACTGGAAACGTCTTCCATCATCAGCTTTAGTTCCCTGTCATCATGGAGACGGTTCAACATCAGCACAGATGAAGGCTTGAAAACAGATGATGTACCATTCAGGATAATAACAGAGAACCAGCTCTATGCTGGTCAATAACAGATTTTAACTGGACCAGCAGGACCTAGTTTCAGTGTGTGTGTGTGTATGTGTGTGTGTGTGTGTGTGTGTGTGTTGCCAAATTCGAGGTCCTGGTGCAGCGGACTCTGTTTTAGTGTGCGTGTTTGTGTGTTGCAGAGTCCGAGGTCCTGGACCAGCCCTGCTGCCGCTCACTCTATGACTTCGAGCCTGAGAACGAAGGTGAACTGGGCTTCAAGGAAGGAGACGTCATCATCCTTACTAACCGCATCGACGAGAACTGGTACGAGGGCATGATCCACGGAGAGTCCGGCTTCTTCCCAGTCAACTACGTGGAAATCATCGTCCCCCTGCCTCAGTGAGACCTGGTCCCGGCCTCAATGAGACCAGGCCTGCCTTAGTGAGACCAGATCCTGCCTCATAAAAACCAGGTCCTGCCTCATTAAGACCAGGTCCCAACCTCAGACTCTGCCTCCTCAGCCTGAAATGAGCTAAAAATATTCTGCTCTTGTGAAGTTCAGAGGTCAGAAGTCAGAGGTCTCATCGTTTTGTTGTTCTGTTGTTGTTTGTGGACCTAAAGCCACTGAAACCCAAGCCATTAAAGCTGGACTCTGCCTGCTGGAACTTTAGTTTCTGACCAGAAGTCGTGGGTCTGGCTGCTGAAAGTTCTACACAATATTCTACAATATTCCTGGAGCTGATTCAGCTCAACCTGAGACTCCTGAATCTTCCTTAAAAGCAGCAGCTTTACACCACTACAAGCATGTTAATTACATTAAATTACAGAACATGACAAACACGTCAGTGTTTTAATCAGCAGATGATTAAAATGCCTTTCAATGAATTACAAGGTGATTTATCAGTCTATATTGCAAACAGTGTATGTTACATTATATACATATATATATATATATATATATATATATGATTTGACCTTTCAGAAGCACCAGTCTGATGACGACAGCCCTCATGTTAAGAACAGCACAGTTTTTATTAGCAGCTAAAATCCTACTCTTGTTATGTTTCATATTTTGAAAGCATTTTATGCTGTTATTTTTTAATCTGACACATGTGTCATTTTCCCTGTTGATGAGGCTCCAATAACGGGTGAAAGGATCATTTCCGTTTATTACATTTGGTCATTTTGATATAAGTAATAACTTTATAGTGGCTGAGATCTGGGAGACTTTGACACTAATGAGAAAAAGAAAGTTTATCTGTACTAATCAATATTTCATCAAATGAGACTACTGACAAATGTAAAGAGAAACATTTAACTTTAAACACACAGCCGACAAACTGTCAGAACCTTTGTTAAACCCACAGAAACATCAGATAAACTCTCAATGTCTAATGAATTTTCAAATAATGTCTTAAACTCTAAATAATGAAAATGATAAACAGCATTAGTTTACAGACTTTGAACTGTCTGATTAAAATTATTTGGAAAGTTTTACCCATTCTCAGGTTTAACAGAAACTGTTGGATTATCTGACTCTTTTCTTGTCACCAGATCTCAGATTTTTTTCTTTAACTAAATAAATATTAAATATTTATCAAAACAACAGCCAATTTGTAATAAACTAAAATCCTCCTTCAGAATGATAAATTCCTCCTGGTTCTTCTCTTCCTCACTAACATGCCACACATTTTTATCTTTGATGTCTCTGTGTAGTTGTTTTGTTTGTTTTTTACATTATTTTTGGGTTTTTTTGCCCTTTATTAATGGTTTAATAGAGAAACAGGAAGGTGCTGCAGTTAAGGATCAGACCTGGAGACTATCCATGGTTCTGTTCATGTTTTTCTATGTACTGACCACGTTATGTCCATGTTCTGTCCTTGTTTGTTCTTTCCATGTACTTTCCAAGGTTTTCTTCATGGTTTTGTCCATATTTTGCCCATGTTTATTTGTCCATGTTTATTCTGTCCATATTTTGCCCATGTTCTGTTCATAATTTTGTCCATGTTCATGTGTATGGGTCTGTCGATGTTCTGCCCATATTTTGTCTATGTTCTTTCCATGTTTCTGTCCATGGTTCAGTTTATGTTTGGTCTATGGTGCTGTTTATGTTCTGTCCATGTTTCTGAAACCTGAACCTCAGCTGTCTTCTCCCTGTTGATTCAACTCTTTAAATCTGTGACAGTGATGAACCCGCTGCTCTTGGACCAGGTAAAGCTAAATGTGTCTTCTCATTTTGTGTCTTATCTCTGTGCGTTTTTCTTTTCCTGGTTGTTGGTCTGTCTCTGATCTGCCTGTGGCCTGCTGTGCTCTTGCATTTTTACATGTTTTTTACTGTGAGGAAGTGAAATTTTTACTCTGAATGTCGCTCCGTCTCCTTGCTCTGATTCTAGAATTGTGTCAGACAGGGATTTAAAAGCCTCGGCACATCGAACCATAAGAAAGTGCTTTTTGAAATGTTGTCCGTTTGCACTGAAGCTTTAGAATCTACTTACACATCTGCACCTTTTATTTGTTTTGTCCTTTCTCTACTTGCACTTTGTCTTGTTCACAATGGGGTTATAATCACTATCGTATCAGATGTGTATGTGGAGTCGGGTGGTAAATAGTTAGATTTCTATAACCACAGTTGTTCTTTGTACTGTGATGAATCCACAATCTCAGTTGTTGTAATTTAGATTGAAAACAATGGTTGTGTCACATCTTAAATCAGACGTAGGTGATCCTGTTACCTGATTAATCTCATGTTAGTTAGTGATGAGCAGCAGGAAAAACAGCTGCAGTTAAACACCTCAGCAGCTTCTTTAACATTCTGTTTAAAGCCAGCAGAAAATTGCCTTGAATTCTCAAATACAGGGACTTTGATTTCACCTCAGAGAGAAAGACATTTATTTTACACATGTATTACCATATATACACAGCTCATATTCTAATGTCCTCTATTCTAGTATTTCTCTTCACCTCCCTGTAATCTGATCCGATTTTTCACAATAAACCAACATTTGGAATCATTAAACATCCGCAGGTAACCAAATTTCATTCAAAGAAACAGGAATAAATTATTGAGCAGCATCATTTCATCAATGAATAATATTTGTTAATGTTTTTCTTCAGTGAAATAAGTCCAAAGATCAAATATATATATATATTTTTTATTAACTTGTAAATAAATACTAGAACAATAGTAATTATGTGTTTCACCCACAAAAAAAATCAGTAAAACAGACAGTAAAAAATCATATTAACTAACTGGTAGTTTTTATTTGAAAAAAAAGAAATGAATAAATGATTTGACCTCATGTTTTTGAGCTGATGTTTTTCATTATTCTATTTTATCTATTCATCATCTGAAAACTGTATTTGAGAATTTAAGGCTTTAAAATGTTCTTATGGCGTCTCCACCAAAAACCCTTTTTGTCCCTTAATTTAATTTCGTAGACTGTTTGGTTTCAGTTTTTCATCTGCGTCATGTAGTTAAATATTTTATTGTATATGTGGACCAACTTTATATAGAACAGAGAAGAAATCTGTTCGCTTGCAATTGCTTTGAAGTTCAAATTGTTGCATGATGATTTTTCTAAAGATTGTTGGATATTTCTGGGATTTCTGGGAAGAATCAAGAGGTTTGATCCTGCTTCCAGTCTTAAAAAACATTCGCGGAAAAGTTTCTATTCATCAGGTTCCTGTATATTAATGTTTGCTGAAACATTTGTAATTGACTGCGTTGATGAACCCTGAAACGAGTCTGTTTTCCCTGAATTAGTCAGTGACTGAAACACTAAACCAACACGTACCTCTGTTTGCCTTCGCAGTCCACAAACGTCTTGTCAGTATTTGTTTTACGACCAATTCTATTCAAAGGAAACTGGCTGCATATGTGTTTTATTTTTTCAGTAGCATAATTTATGCAAGAGGTGTTTTATAGATGTTGTAAATGAATATATTATAAATATATTGCGTAAATAAATGACAAGCAAATATTAAGCTAGTTGTGTTTTTTTATTGATTTTTGTGCATTTATTTAAATCTGTTATTTGTATATTTAACCTTCTCTTTTCTGCTTTTTTTTGGCTTGAGCCTTAGTTCTTTAAACTCTTTATGTTACTTGTTTACAGGTTTTAGAGCTGACAGCGGAAAGAGGAGATGATTTTATAGGTTTACTAAATATGAAGGCTTAGTGTTAAAAAGTGTAAAAAAAATAGTCAATTTAAATGTGATTTGACAGTAAAATCAAGAAGCGATAGACTATTAATAATCTCTTTTAATGATAATATTAGCTATAGGCTATCAATAATCACTATTAATGATAATATCAGCTATAGACTATCAATAATCACTATTAATGATAATATCAGCTATAGATTATCAATAATCACTATTAATGATAATATCAGCTATAGACTATCCATAATCATCATTAATAATATCAGCTTCAGATTGAGATACTCACCAATCACTATTTAATCAAAATTTTCTCTGTTCTAAATGTACTTTAAAGGGATATTTTTTAGTGTTCAACTCTCTTAACACGTGAGTGAACAAATCTGCTTCAGCCAAGTGTCTGTTTATGATTATTGGAACAATGAGAAATAGTCTCAATAACATCAAACCTCAGCTCTGCTTTTAAAATGCTCAAAAAAACATGTTGAACACAAACTAAACCAGCTTCAGTCATAATAGGCTGTTAAATTCCTAATTCCTAATATGAGTCCTACTCAATGTAGAGTACAACTTGTAAATGGAGCGAAATGTTAAAACCAGGACTCTGGTTCTGGTTCTCCAGTATATTTACAGACAGCTCCTCTATCCTGTATATCTATCTATATATCTATATCTATATCTATCTATATATCTCTATCTCTATCTATCTATATCTATATCTATATCTATATCTTTATATATATATATATATATATATATATATATATATAGAGAGAGAGAGAGAGAGAGAGAGAGAGAGAGAAAACCTCGAAGTTTTCCACTTTCTAAAAGCATTTGCTTGATTTATTTTCATTTTATTCTACCTTCTTCTAATGCTGTGAACATCACAGACTAAATTCCACTCATCTTTTTTCCATTCTATTTTGCTGACATAGAAACTCTTCTAATCAAAAGTGAGGCCCAGGATGGTTTTAGATCCAAACTTCAGTGCTCCTCTGTTTGGATCCTCTCGTCTCTCGTGGACTCTTTGGAGGCTGGCTCTGTCCTCTCTGACAGTCCAGTCTCTCTGCCTGTTTGTCCCTGACCTCCTCAGTCTCCTGGATCCTTGGGGCACAGGTCCAGTCAGGTCGGTGACCCACCACTAGGTCCAAAGTGGGCAGGGAGGATGTGCTCGTCACATCCCTGAAGACCAGCGAGGAGGTGAGTGAGGGACTGTCGGTTGGTCGAAAGGTTTCGTAGCCGGCTCTCAGACCCCAGGAGGCGTGCTCCCTGAGTCGGACCGCCTGCCGGATCTTTTTCCAGCCCAGGTGGTTGAGCTCCAGCAAGTTGAGCAGGATGCAGAAGACCCCCACGCTGAACATGAAGAGCAGGAAGACGGTTTTCTCCGTGGGTCTGGAGACATAGCAGTCCACTGGCTGGCCGCAGGGTGCCGAGGAGCACAGGAAGTGGACGGGGACCCGGAACCCGAACAGCTTCCACTGGGCCAGGACGAAGCCGACTTCCAGAACTGCCCGGAGACAAACGTGAAAGACATAGCACTTGGACAAGACGCCTCCAGACACTGGTGGACCCTCCATGGCCCCTTCCCTGCAGGGGGACACGTCGAGCCCTTCCCTCTGGACCTTGACACCCTCCAGGACATCAGCCAGGCTGTGACCCAGGTGTTTGTGGGACCGGACGGAGCAGCTGTCCGAGTCACAGCTCCGGTCCAGCGCCTCATGACCGCCAGTCTGCCCCGGGACACCCAGCGTTCCCAGCCTTTGGGGGGTGGCACGGGGCAGCTTGGACAGGCTGTGCCAGGTGTAGACGATGAAGCAGAGTGATGGCGTGGAGACACTGATGATGTGAAAGACCCAGAAACGAGGTTGTGAGATGGGGGCGAAAGCATCGTAGCAGACGGTGCAGCAGCCTGGACGCAGAGTGTTGCACACGAACATCTGCTGCTCGTCCGTGTACACGTCTTCAGTTGCCACGGCGACGATCAGCAGCCGGAAGACCACCATGACAGTCAGCCACAGGCGGCCAATCAGGGTGGAGTGTTGGTGGACAGCGTCCAGGAGGCGTTTGAGCAGGGTCCACTCCGTCATGGCGGCCTGAGGCGGCCTGAAGTGGAGCAGTCTTGTCTGGACTGATCCACCACTCCTTCTACTGGACCTTGATCCTGTAAAACTCCTGATCTGCCAGTCCTCCTCCTGGACCCTGATACTGCAAAACTCCTGATCTACCAGTCCTTCTCCTGGACCCAACCCTGTAGAACTACTTATCCAGGATCAACTCTTCCTCCTTGACCCAACCCGCAGACCTCCTAATCCACCACACCTCCTCCTGGACCCTGATACTGCTGCTGCTGGTCTAGGTTCAACTCCTCCACCTGATCCACAATCGTTTCTCTTACTTCATACTTGTCCAGCCGGACCGGCCTCAGTCTTCTTCTTCTGCCTGAATCGGGTCCAGCTTTGCTTTGAGAGCCGTAGAGCCATCGCAGGAAAGAACCATCCCATCTCTCACAGATAAGAACATCCACTTGACGTGAGTCACTCCTCCCTTGTCTTCAGGATCCATTTTAAACCCAGGAGACATCAGCCTTCCTGTGCTGGAGGACCTGCTGATAGTGGCGTGCTGCTCTGAGGCTAATGGGCTCTTCCTTTAATGGAGACACAGATCTTTAATGCTGCAGCGAATGTGACGGGAAAACACTGCCTGTCAAGTTCTGGAAATACAACGGTGAAATCATCAAAGTGTGAACACACAACTGAGCAAAAACAGTTTAAACCATCCTTTTAGAGTTCTGAATTATGACAGATGGGGTGTATGGAGGGTTTTTTGTTTTCCGGGGCTTGTTTTGACTGCTCCTCTACAGCCACTTTGCTAATCCTCTTATCTTTGTTTTAAAAAAAGACCCTTGAAAGGTCCGCGAGCATAGAATCAGTGTTTGATAAAACACTCAGAGACTCCTGTTCTTACTTCAAACAGCCGGAGCCTGTCTGACTCTGTCGCTGCCAACTTTCTATTTCTGACACTAACACAAGAAAAGGGAAAAAAAAGGCAACACTTGTTAGTGTTAGGATCTGATGGTATTTGTCAGAACAGTCGAATCAAGGTTGTCTGCCTACATTTTTTTCTTGCTGAAACAGACAGTTTATTTTTTAATCTTTGATATTAACTCTCACTAACATGATGTGTGAGGATCAGCTGCAGCCTTCCATCACGTCTCAACGTAATGTCTAGACAGTCTCCTACGGAGATGTTGTCTCATATCGACCCAGACTGAGGCCTTGCGCTGGATTAACGTCTTTAACAGCTGTGATTGGACCTGATGAAGCGAGGGATCGATGGAGCGTGGCCCCTTGCAGGATTAAAGAAGGCTCCGTCACACCAGAATGAAAACGAGGGGGGGGGGGGTCCTGCTGGTCCTAAAGAGACTAAAGAACAGACACAACATCAGCGACTCAGACCGGTTCAAGGCAGCACCTCAGGGGTTAAAACATTAGAAAATTATACACTAATAATCCATATTAATGTATAATATCAGATATAGACTATTAAAAATCACTACAAATAATTATATCAGCTATAAATCGGTGCATTTGTATAGCACTTTTTTAGACATTTCAACCACTCAAAGCACTTTACACTACAAGAGTTCATTTACCCATTCCCACTATAATGGAAGTGGCTATATAACGCTACACATCAGGAAACTAATAAATTATACACCGATAGAACATTACATTGGGATTAAATATCTTTCCCAAGGACACAACGACATGGAACCCGGAGGAGCCGGAAATCCAACCACCGATCCTCCGATGGTTAATGATTCTCTGGTTTATTTCAGCCTCTTATGAGAGACAGTTGTCATTTTCTGCTGTTTTCCATGATCATCTGGAGGCTGAACTTCTGAAGCACAGAGAGCTTGAATTGAGGCTCTGAAATGCTTAATTTTTAAAAACATTTTTTCTATCTCCCTTTAGGGGCTCCATAGTTTCTGATTATTGGAACAAGAAATAGTCTCACTAACATCAAACCTCAGTTTTGCTTTTAAAATGTTTTTTAAAAAATATGATGAACACAAACCAAATCAGCTTCATTCATATTGATCTGTTAAATTTAACATTTCCTGAGTAATATGAGTCCTACTCGCACAATGTAGTCCAACTTGTAAATGCAGTTATATATAACCAGAACTATGAACACATCTGGATGTTTTCCACTCATGTTTACCATTAATTTAACTTTAATAATTGGAATTTAAATGTGTATATATAGTTTATGTATACAGAGGCTGAACCAGACAGACAGGAAGTGGTATTTGATGGGGCCTGAGTGAGTTTTTATTTTGAAGTTAATCCTGCTGCTGACAGTCTGTTCATGGAAGAATTCCCAGTGTTGGGAGTTTTCTCTGATTCTTTGTGAGCAGCAGCATGTGGACGAATAACAGATGGATTAGAGCAGAAAGAGTCCCAGATTTCAACTCTTTCTTTGTGACATTCTGCTCTTTTTTCCATCCAGACTTTTGTCTGAGTTTATTCCAGAAGGTGAGAACGGGCAATAAATTTGAATAGAAAGTTTTCTTTTGAACAAGGTCTGTGCTCCTAATCCTTACCCAGACATTTTCCATTATTCTATGACCAAGATAGCTCTGTTCTTTCAATTGTACATAACTCAAAGTTGGAAAATTATTCAACAAATCACTATTTTCAATCTACATATGACATTTAATGATCAGCTTTAGTTACTTTACAAATGCAGATTATACTAATTTACATAAAATTAATACTAAATGGGGCGACACGGTGGAGCAGTGGGTAGCACTGTTGCCTCACAGCAAGAAGGTCGCAGGTTCAAGACCGCCTTGGGGCCTGGGTCTGGGACCTTTCTGTGTGGAGTTTGCATGTTCTCCCCGTGTCTGCGTGGGTTTTCACCGGGTACTCCGGCTTCCTCCCACAATACAAAACATGCTCAGGTTAATTGGCAAATCTAAATTGCCCATAGGTGTGAGTGTGTGTGTGAATGGTGTGTGAATGGTGTGTGTGCCCCACGATTGGCTGGCGACCATCTGGGGTGTATCCCCCTGCCTCTCGCCATAAAATGTGCTGGGATAGGCTCCAGCAGACCCCTGCGACCCCGAAAGGGAATAAGCGGGATAGAAAATGGATGGATGGATGGATGGATAATACTAAATGGTAAATTCCCTGGTAAAATAAGTATTTGCTATAAACAAGCAAAATTTCTGTCTTTTACAGACCTGTACCCTCTTCTTTTGGAGGGTTCTCTGTCCTCCACTCATTTCCTGAATTAATGACAGCTGTTTGAACTGAATCTGCAATAAGTGATCAGCTTGATGTGAAGAAAACAACTGTGGGAGCAATTAGTAGAAAATGGAAGACATACAAGACCACTGATAATCCCCCTGGATCTGGGGCTCCACACAAGATCTCACCCTGTGAGGTCAAAATGATCATAAAAATGATGAGCAAAAAACCCGGAACCCCTTGAGACCTACAGACTCTCTTGTCCCTAAAAGGATGAGAGAGTCCTGTAATTTCTTTTTTTTTTATCATGTGTAGACTTCAACTTTGAGAGACAGGGAAATAGTCCAAGAAATCCCATTGTAGGGTTTATTTGCAAATTATAGTGGAAAATAAATATTTGATGATAATTAGATAGCTCCTTTATTGTCCCACAGTAGGGGGGAAATTCACAAAATATGCCCTACAATCCCGTTCAGATCATTGATATCATCATTGATGATGATGATAACTCCCTCCAGAGATTTTCTATTGGATTGAGATCTGGAGACTGGCTAGGCCACTCAAGGACCTTGCTATAAGTTCCAGCCTTGCTGATGGAAGGAGGAGATTTTCACTTAAAATCGATTGATACATGGCCTCGTTCATTCTTTCCTTTACACAGATCAGCATCCTGGTTCCTTTAAAGGAAAAACCCCCAATGATGTTTCTACTCCCATGGTTCACAGTAGGTGTTCTGTGGACTCAAATCAGCATTTTTCTTTCTCCTCCAACATGACAAATCAAGCTTTTTCTTAAAAGTTATATTTTAGTTGCATCTAGCCATGTTACATCTCCAATTCCTCTTCCTGATCATCCAAATGCTTTCTAGCAAACCTCAGACAGGCCTGGACATGTACTGGTTTAAGCAGGGGGATAGATCTGTACTGCAGGATTTGAGTCCCTGGTGGTATAGTGTGTCATTGATGGTAGCCTTTGTTACTTTGTTCCCAGAACTCTGTAGGTCTTTCTCTAGTTCCCCCGTGAGAGGCAGAAATTGCACAAATCGCTGACTGACCTTTTTGCTTGACTGTATTGCAGCCTGTTGTTCTGTCAGAGAGATCTCATTTCTCTTCCTCAGGTTTACAACTCTTTTTTCCCTGTTACAGGGTTTTTAGGGAGATTTTATTTTGTCTGATATGAGGTCTTGTTGTGTTGCTGTTGTGCAAACTCAAAAAACTTTTGAGGCCATTTTGTAATTTTAGGATAAACAAATAAAATGGACTTGACACTGAAAATATTGTGATTCTGATTAGATACACTTTATTCATCCCACAATAGGGAAATATTGCATATCGTTGTGTCCTTGGGCAAGATACTTAACCCTGATTTGTCTCCAATGGTGGGTGGCTTTGTGCTTTTGTGCCGCCACCATCAGTGTGTGTGAATGGACACTTGTAGTGTAAAGCTTTGAGTGGTCTAAAAAAGACTAGAAAAGCGCTATATAAATGCAGGCCATTTACCATGTATTTATGAAAGTTCTAAAAAGAAAGAAAGAAATGTGAAGAGCCTAAAACACAACACAAAAAATATCAACAAATCGACCATCAAACCAAGTATTGTACAAAACCAAATATGAGGATATAAAAATAAGATGCTTAATATAAAAGTTATAGGTATATGAGTAAACTATTTCTCTACAGATTGGGAGCAGGATTTAAAAATCTGCTGTTCTGGTGGTATAATAAATCTGCAGTGGAGCAGCTTTATAACTACGTGAGGTTCATTCATAGTTTGATTAATAGATGTTTTCATTTGTCACAGACAGACGTTGTTTTTACCTTGACATGTTTCCATGGTAACTTCTATCATTTTCTTCAGGTCACACATTTGTCGTTTGTGGGATGTGATAAAAACACATCACACAAACTACATGTATGTGACCTTCTGAAAAGGTGAAAGTTACCATGGAAACATGTCAGGTTAAGACATGTCTGTGATATAAAAACAGCCTTTATTCATTCATAAATAAGGAAAAAAGCTTCATTCTGATGCAGTTTGAATGTCTAGTCGACTGGTAATTGGTGTTTTAATGATGAAGATGATGATGATGAAGGAGCAAACCTACAGTCCCAGGTCCTCTGTCTGGTGCTGAACCACAACAATAGCAGCATTATCCTGGTGTGAGGGGCAGATCTCGCTCTGCTGCCTCCTAACAGGATTAAAGTGCTGCTGCTGTAACTCACCGATGTGATTCCATTGGTCGCCTGGCCGTCACTTTCCCTGCCATCTAATCCCTCACGATTCTCATAATCTGCTGGCAGCTCTCAGGAGGAGCAGCTTCTCCCTGTCTGATGAGAACAGAAAACATATGATTTTCACTGTTAAAGGAGCCACCAGCATCAAGAGAACCAGTGGATATCAGATCTGTGGTAAGATTCACTCCTTACACCAGACAGCTGTAGTTTGCAGCCTATTGGCTTATCTGTCTCTACCTGTGTGTGATTGGTTGCTGCTTATACAGCTTGTCATAACTATACATTTTAATAAAAGAAGCTGCTGCTCTAAACTACAGTTCCATCTTTTTATTTATATAAAGTGATGTATAGCTGATATAGAGGAGTAATGTTGTCTAATGTTGAAAATTAAATTAAAAATTAAAATTGTCATTGGTTTTGGTTGGTTTCAGTATACTTTGATTGTTGTAAAACAAATTAACATTGAAAATCATAAAAATGTCATCACCTTAAAACTGAAACTTGTTCAGTCTGAGGTTAAAAGTCAATAATATTCTGGCTGCAAGAGAGGAGACATTTATGGTTCCAACATGTGTTTCATTTATTTATCAAACAAAGTTCTCTTTAACAAAGCAGTAGAGAATCCAAGACCTAGCACTAGACTTAGGTCCCTATTGTCTGAAATGATGTCTCTTCAGCCAGTGCAGGAATCTGCATGTTAGTGGAGCAAATTTTTATGGTGGTTCCCGTCTTTAAACATTTAAATGCAGCCACACTGCAGATGTGTGCTGCTGGTCATCTTCTAACTCTGGCTCTTTTCCACTCACCAAACCCACACAAGTCTCCGAAACAACTGACTATCTGCTGTCTGTCCATCTACTATCTGCTGCACCAGCCAGCTGCTGCCCTTCTTCTTCTTCTGGTTTACTACAGGCGGTTGGCTTCAGGAGCAGCACCGCCACCTACTCCTCTGGAGGGGGGAATGCTCTTACTTATGAGGAAAAGAAGAATAAGAAGGAGCAGCTCGTGATGAACTGAACACAAGAAGCAGAGACATTGTAACTTAACAGTTCTAATAGGTTTCACAAACCATTCCATCCCTAGTGTTTATCCCTTAGCTACAGTTGAAATTTGCATGTTTCCTCCTTGTGTTTTCCAGCTGCTGCTGCTGCTGCTGATGATGATGATGACTGATGACTCCTCATGAATCACATAACAGCAGAGGAACGTCCTAGAAACCAGGACCTGAAATTAATGGAGGAGGAGCTAACCTGCTGCAACCAGGAAGTGACTCACTGTCACACACATACAGCCATCACTGACAGGTAACACACACACACACACACACACACACGCACGCACGCACACACACACACACACACACACACACACACACACACACACACATTATTGTGTAAATGACTTGTATGATAATGTAAATATTAATAATCATAATATTATTAGACTATTTTAACATTGCTATGTTGGTTCTCTAATAATTGGAATAGTAGTGAGTAGTACAATAGATGTTAATGTTATAAATGTTATGTTAACTTAGATTTACTCTGACTGCTGCTGTCTGTTGTTGTGCATTGTATGTTGTCTTATATGTTGTGTTGTATGTTGTGTTGTGTGTTTCTCTGATCAGTGAGGATGTGTTCTGTAGAATCTGTCATGAAGGCAGCCTGTCGGGTGATCTTCTGTCCCCCTGTCAGTGCTCAGGCAGTCTGGCCATGGTGCATCAGTCCTGTTTGGAGCTCTGGCTCACGGCCTCCAACAGCAGCCACTGTGAACTCTGCCATCACCAGTTCTCACTGGAGCGTCTGCCCAAACCTTTCACTGAGGTAAGAAACTCACAACACAGCGGTAATGAAATGTTGATCATTTATGTGATGCTGAGCTGCAATAAAAGTTCACATCCACCCTAAGATGAAGTGGATGAAATCAGACAGATGTAACCTGAATGTCTGCTCCACCAAAGACTGACTAATCAATTCAACATGGCCAGTTTTGGAGTTTCCCCAATGACTGTTACTCTATCTCATTGACTCAGGTCATTGTCTATTAATAAACAACAGGCTCTGTTCTTGCTCCAATGCTCTTCAACAACTTCACCTCCGATATGTTCACTGGTCATTGCTCGAACACAATGATACCAATGACTCAGACTCTGGATCTGATGATAACTCTTTGAAGATGACAAATCACCCTTGAAAAGACCCTCTCATCTTTGATTCAATACTTCTACAAATGACAAATCTGAGCCTGTCAAAAACAGTAAGATCTGTATCTCTTCCCTGTTAAAGGGTTTTCTTATGTAGTTCTTCCTTGTACGATTTGAGGGTCTAAGGACAAGGATGTCTCGTTGCTGTTGACAAATTGCAAAGTCCATTGGGGTGAATCTGTGAATGGTGATGTTGCGCTGAACAAATTGAATTCACTTGACTTGACTATCTGGCATCAGATGAGCTGATAATATGCATCAAATTCAGTGGCACCAACTTCAAGAATGAGCCTGATCCCTAGGATCTTGGTAAAAAAAATTAGCATATTGTGATAAAGTTAATTATTTTCTGTAATGTATTGATAAACATTAGACGTTCAGATATTATAGATTCTTTACACACAACTGAAGTAGTTCAAGCCTTTTATTGTTTTAATATTGATGATTTTGGTTAAAAAGTAAAGAAAAAACAAAAATCCAAATCCAATTAAAAAAATGTGCATATTTCATCCAACCAATAAAAGAAAAGTGCTTTAAATACAAAAAAAAAAAGTCAACCTTCAGAAATTATATTCAGTTATGCACTCAATACTTGGTTGGGAATCCTTTTGCAGAAATGACTGCTTCAATGCAGCGTGGCATGGAAGCAATCAGTCTGTGGCACTGCTGAGGTGTTATGGAGGCCCAGGATGCTTCAATAGCGGCGTTAAGCTCATCCACAGGCTTGGGTCTGGCGTCTCTCAACTTTCTCTTCACAATATCCCGCAGATTCTCTATGGGGTTCAGGATGGCAGGCCAATTGACCACAGTAATACTATGGTCAGTAAACCATTTACCAGTGGTTTTGGCACTGTAAGCAGGTTTCAGGTCATGCTGAAAAATGAAATCATCATCTCAATAAAGCTTTTTAGCAGAAGGAAGCATGAAGTGCTTCAAAATTTCTTGAAAGCTAGCTGCATTGACACTGCCCTTGATAAAACACAGTGGACCAACACCAGCAGCTAACATGGCACCCCAGACCATCACTGAATCTGGGTACTTGACACTGGACTTTTCCTTCTCCCAAGTCTTCCTCCAGACTCACCCGAAAATAGTACTTTGGACCACTGAGCAACAGTCTAGTGATGCTTAATGTCCATAATGCATACTGTGTATGCGGATCAACAAATTCTACGAATTTGTACATAGTGTTGTGTATTTTTATTTTTTATTTTTTATAGTTTTATCTTCTTTAGGTTTTATTTTCTTTTCTTTATTCTGTACGCTGCAGTAACAGACAAATTTCCTTATTGTGGGATCAATAAAGTCTTATCTTATCTTATCTTATCTTATCTTCTCTGTAGCTGAGGTCAGGCGCTTCTGCCTTCTCCCCATTCTTCTTTCACAATCTTCCTCAGGATCCGGTCACCTCTTCTTGTTGTGCAGCGTTTTCTGCCACACTTCTTCCTTCCCACAGACTTCCCGCTGAAGTGCCTTGATACAGCAGGCTGGGATGATGGCCTTCTGGACAGCAGTCAAGTCTGCTGTATTACCCATGATTGCGGTTTTGAGTAATGAACCAGGCTGGGAGCCTCAGGAATCTTTTGCAGGTGTTTAGAGTTAACTTGTTGATTCAGATGATTAGGTTCATAGCTAGTTTAGAGCACCTTTTCATGATATGCTAATTTGATGAGATAGGCATTTTGGGTTTTCATGAGCTGTATGCCAAAATCATCAGTATTAAAACAATGAAAGACCTAATACATTTCAGTTGGTGTGTAATGAATCTAAAATTTATGAAGTTTAATTTTTATAATTACATTATGGAAAAGAATGAACTTCACACACAACTTCATATCACAATATGCAAATTTTTTTAGAAGGACCTGTACTTCACCAAAGTCTCAACTTTAGCTACAAGTTGCTAAAGCTGCTACCTGCAACCTCCTGTAGAGAATTGCTCCCACTGGATAAGGTGCAATTCATACCTTTACCCAACAGGTTCCACTGCTGAATATGTTGAATATTCAGAGCAGCCACTATGTTAAAACCGCTGCTGTTCACTGGACGCTTGTACTGCACCACTAAAGCCACTTAGCCTGAGAGCCAGATTAGATGGTGGTTCCCTCCCTTGCTGCTCTGCAGAGGACGGGGCCAGAGGTTTATACAGGCCTCCTCATGTAGCTGCGACGTGTGTGGTCATGGCCAGTAATCTGCTGATTAAGCACCATGTGCTTCACTGGGTTAAGCTACATATATGGAACAGAATCAGCCTGCTGGACACAAGCAGAAACACATTACAGTAATACTCTGACACCACTACTACTACTCTAGTACTTTAGACTCAGATCCCATGGTCCATTCACACGGACCAAAGGATAGATGGACAGTGCAAAGAGCCATTCCACCAGCGCAAATAATAATTCTTTTTTTTTTTTTTTTTAAGTTTAAGTAGCTTTATTGGGGTTTTTATTTTCCATGTGTGAAGAATGTTTTCTGATGAACACAGGAACACAGTATGTAACAGTAAGACACAGTAAAACTAAACATCAGTTTAACATTTTAGATATTTGAACTAGCATTTTATGTAGATTCAATAAATAAATCTTTATTGATCCTTTGGGACATTTCCTCAGGTAAACTGAAGCTTCTTCTCATCCAACACTGGTAAAACAACTTTACATTACACTTTACAAAACCAAAAAAAAACACAAAACAGAATGGGCAACATGTTAAAAGAAAAAGATCTCAGAACATAGAAAAAAAAAGTCAGAAAATATTAGATTAATACCATTAATATGTTTACTACTAGTACCACTACCACTTCTACTACTACCTTTTCAGGTAGTTACAGTTCACATAATTGGTTGGCTGGTTAAATGACATATTGGCAGCAGCAAAAGGTTGAAATTTTCTGTTAAAATCTGTTAACAAACCTCCCTCCTCCTCTTCCTCTTGCTCCTCCTCTTGCTCCTCCTCCAGTGGCTGTGTTCTCCCTCCATGCAGCATCAGAGGAGGACCCTGTGTGGTGATGGTGTGTGTTTCCTGTTCATCACTCCTCTGGCCAGCCTATCAGGATGGTTGTGTGTTCAGGGAGCTGTGGACCTCTACTCCACCAACGGCATGGAGGCCCTGGGTCTCCTGGTCCTTACGGTGGCCCTCTTCACTATTTATGTCTTCTGGACCATGGTACTTTAGGCAAAATTTCTATTCTCAATTATTTTACCCTCTTTGCGTTAACTCTAGACATACATTAGTTAGCCATACCAGATGTCCTCTGTCTGTCCAGCAACATCTGGACAGACAGTCCATCTGTTCTACTTTTGGAGAGGACATGTCTGTGGTAAAATCTGCTCCTAAACTATGAAAGGAACACTACTGGAAGAAGTCATGTTATTGTTATAATTCAAAGACCATTAAGTGTTCCTGTATTCAACCTTTACCACCTCTACTAATGTTGACCCTGCATTTGTTTCCCAGGTGTCTGTGCGCTACCATGTGCACCAGTTCAACACGTGGAAGAAGACGGATCAGAAAGTGCGACTGCAGGTCCCTTCGACCAGCCACACCCCTCGCAACCACCACAGCCTGTCAATCCATTTCCTCTGCAAAGCCACCAACAAAGAGACCATGGTGTAGACTCAACATCACTGAACCTACCGGACTATAACATGAGAGAGGGACAAAGCTCCAGCCATGTCATAATCCCAGCTGAGACGGTTACACCAGCTTCTAAGCTTCTTTCTACTAAACATAGTTTGGAAAGTGAGTGTGGGGACGGACGGTGTCTGAGGTGCAGACGTCTGACTCATGATGTCCTCATTGGTCTCACAGCCAAGACAACTAGCAACATCATCTCCAAATCTGAAGACTTGTTCTGGCTGTAGTGGAGATGTTCAAGATTTCAGCCCACAGTGACAATCACATTTATCATTTTCTGGAGTAGGACATGCTGCTCTAGACTATCCTAGACAATCAGGTTACTTTTTCTTCACCTGGAATCAACTCAAGATCACCAACTAATGACAACCTGTTGTTACTTCCAACAGCTGCCTGTTAACTATGCTGAAGTTGTAAAAGTTAGAACTGAATCAAACTGACTCATTTTTTAAACTGTCAGTCATTGCAGATCATTAAGTCAAATTTAGGAGATATCTGCCTCTACCAGGTTGTTAGTAGTCTCTCTGTTACTGCAGACCTCAATGTGAGCACTTTTTATTGGAACTACTTCCTGCAGAAATGGTTCCTATAAAAAAACAATTCATTCAAACCAATTTCTGAAGTTATGATAAACCCTAAAAACATATATATGTTCAAGACTGCATAATGAATTGCATACTTGTAAATTGTCTTTTGACCATCCTACATTCCAGTGTTTCTGACATGAAACAGCTGCTACAGGGATATAGATGGAATATGGTGCTACAATCACACTTTGCTCTTTTTACTCTTGTTTTGGGTTAGATAATAATCTGTGATCAGCCCTGGTAGAGGAAATATGTTCAGCTCTTCTTTCTCCATCAGACTCTTCTCCTCATACCAGAATCTCGTGGACAATTGTAACAGCTCACTCAAATGGAAGGGGTGGAGCTCAGAGCTGAGGGCTGCTGTGTACAGATACCACCATGAACTGTCCTCAAATGGATTAAATAACTAAAAGATGAAGTAAATCATGGTGATCAAGAAAGTTGATCAACACCTCATGAGTGTAAAGTTAAAACTAAATTGAACTTTACAGCTTTGTTATAGGGTGATATTCACTTTTTGGTGAATCGCTTGGGACAATAACATATTACCAAGTATGCCTTTTCCCTGTATATTTATGATTAATAATAATTGTTTCTGATTATTGTGTGTTGGAATTGTGAAAATATTTTTAGGCCCTACATATCTTTAAACTTCTGCTGTGCCAACTTTTAATGAGCAGTTTCAGGCCAGTAAAATGACAAGGGAAAATATTAATCCATCATTGGTTTTAATATTAAAACAATTACTTAGAACCACCCAACTTAATAATGCATTATGCAAACTCAAATTGCTATTAAAACAGATCAGTTGTGTTTCGCTAACACATATGCAAACTAAGCTATCATGCTAAACTATCACTACAGAAAACACCTAGTAGGACGGAACAAGCTATGTTAGACAAACACAGCAAGAGTAGCAAAAGTAGTGCACTACTTTGAGTTGCCACAATTTCACATGACAAATCAAAAGGTTAAGGTAAACTGGACCACCAAGATAAATATTTTACAAAAAATATGTTATAATACCAACACCATTTCTTCTGATGGATGCCATCAAGACAGATATCATGTATGCTTTTATGTGCATGTTTTTAATAGTTTTATCATCTTTATAATAGTTGAGTTTTGGTATACTAGACTAGTTACCCTTGCAGCCTTCTGGCCAGTCTAGCTTTGGAGTATTGCCCCGCCCACAATTTCAACCACAAACCAATCATCCATTACTTGTCAAGCACAGTTATGTCAGCATTTCAAAATACTTTGTAGTCATTGGCTGTAATATCCAGAATAACTAAGTCCCCCAAACCTTAAATGACCAATTTTATGTAATATCACATTATTGAAGTAAAATACACAAAACCAAGGAGCCTTAAAATGTCATTTCATTGTGAAAATTACCGGAGTGTTGAGATGAACCAAAGGCTCCAGGCTGGAACTGAACCACAGACATCAATTCTGTAGCATATTGACTGATCTGATCATTCTGCAACTATGGAGCCTCAAAGGAAAATGTTTTTCGAATAGATTCAGGAGGACTGTGAAGGTCTGCAATTAGGTTTAGCACGGACTTATTATGGATATGTACTTTACTTTATCGTTTCAGATTTTTCTTCTGGACATATGCAAATGAGTCCATTAGAACAAGGTAATACTAAACATTTTACTAAATTAAAAACAAATTGCAATACAAAAAAAGTACCTGGCTTTACTCTTCATCAATGTAGCTGTGGCACCACCTGGTGGTGAAAACAAGCTGTATAGTCAGTTCACATTAGTGCGATCTCAATTTACTTTTTTTTTTTGTGATCAAATATTTTTATTGTGCAAATAACACAAGATTATAGACAACCATCTGTCAAATTACACATAGTATGCCAAAGACATAAGAACGTGTCCCAGGGCAAAAACACAGAGGGGAAAGAGGGGAAGGAAGACATGACATCACAATATTACCATCCTTGTAAACAAATAAGAGATGGACATATAGAGACAAACAAACACAACAACAAACAAAAAAAAAAAAAAAAAAAAAAAAAAAAGACAATAACAACAAAACAAACAGACAAACAAACAAACAAACAAAAACACTTACTAAAGTAATGACATAAGAAATAAGGGACCAAGTATGTAAACAGAGTAAAAGGCTTAGGGCAAGCCTAGCATTTGTTTCAAAGATTCAGCAATGTTCAGCCAAGTGTCCAGAGTCTTTCCAGACGCTCCATTTATGCGAGCTGTAGAGAGTTCCATATATACGACATCCAAGAAAGAAAGCATCCAAGAGCGGATAGATAGGTCATGAGGAGGTTTCCAACGAGTTGCAACCATTCTCTTTGCAGCTGTAAGACCAGCATATACAGCACGCTTTAGCATTTTAGAGACATGAAGGGTTGATAGGTCATTCAGAATCAAAACACAAACATTGACAGGTACAGTGTCATTGATTAAAGTAGACAAATGGGATGCAACATTGTTCCAAAACTGATACACAGGAGAGCAATCCCAGATCATATGAAGGTAAGTACCTTGAGCTTGTATCAGGCAGAGGGTACATAAAGGGCTGTTAATTATTTTCATATGGTGCATTTTCACAGGGGTAAGGTATGTCCTATGAATGAAATTATAGTGGATCTGCTGGTGATCTGGATTACGTGATACTTCTGGAATGTTAGACCATACATCATGCCAATCAAAGTCGTCATTCAGATCTGGGCAATCACGTTCCCAGACCCTTTCTACAGGAAGACCAAAGTGCCTAGGCTGCACCAGAAATTGATAAATCCCAGACACCATACCCTTAGATTTTGACTGAATATTGAACAATTTCCTCAACGGATGAATGGGTAGAGATGTCTGCCAGGGGACACCATGCGCTTTAAGAGCGGATCTTAATTGAAGGTAAAAGAAAAATGAGGAATGTGGCAGACTGAATGCATTTTGTAAATCAGAAAAAGGTAACAAACCACCATCACTAAATATGTCCTTCAAGTGATAAACCCCCCGCTGTTCCCACTGTGGTGCTGTTAAAGGCCTTCCACCAATCAAAAGTGATTTATTATTGAATAAAGGAGTAAGTGTGTGCCAATTACAAGAAATATGACAATGAGTTTCAGCTACTCTCCAAATTTTGATGAGATGAGAAATAATGGGGCCGAAGCGTAGTTGGCATTGCTGATTAGAAATGCTGGCAAAAAGAACATCACGTAGTGACCAAGGTTCTATCATAGAACTTTCCAAAGTGCACCATGAAGCTGAGGCATCTGGGTCAAACCAGGTGAGGAGAGGCCTTAGCACAAAGGACCAAAAATAAAGTTTAAAGTTAGGTACTGAAAGGCCACCATCTTCCTTCCTCCTCTGCAATGTGGTCAACTTAAGTCGCGGCCGCTTGCCTTTCCAAATAAATTTAGATACTGCAGATTGCAGTTTAACCCAATAATCAGAAGGTGGAGAAAGAGGGAGCATAGAGCTCACAAAATTAATCCTGGGTAAAACATTCATTTTAATCACTGAGACACGAGCTTGGATAGACATAGGAAGAGGCATCCATTTATCCATGTCTTTCAAAACATTGTTCTGAGCAACTAAGTAGTTATGTTTTACAATCTGATTTAAGGAAGGGAAAATCTCAATGCCTAAATATTTGAACTGTTTAACAATTGGAATGCCAACGGAGATGTTTGAATTGCTAGCGGAATCATTTAAATTGAGTAGCGCAGATTTTGACCAGTTAATTCTAAAACCTGACATACTACCATACTCTTCACAAATAGACAGAAGGTGGGGAATGGACTGAGAAGGGTTTTCTAAGAAGACCATAACATCATCCGCAAACAATGACAGATGATGATATGTATTGCGAATAGATATGGGAGACACCATATTAGACTGGCGGATAGCTTGAGCCAAAGGCTCTAGAGAGAGAACAAACAACGCAGGGCTCAAGGGACAGCCTTGACGTGAGGATCTAGAAACTGGAAATAAAGAAGAAAAGGTGTGCCCAGTTAGGACTCGGGCTGACGGGTTAGAGTACATAGTTTTAATCATTCCAATGAAAGCATTACCAAAGCCCATCACCTCTAAGACTGACCAAAGGAATGACCATTCAAGCCTGTCGAAGGCTTTCATGGCATCAAGAGAAAGAAGTGACATCGGTATCTTGCTGCCCTCTGCAGCATCAATAATGTGGAGAAGGCGTCTAAGATTATCTGCTGCCATTCTCGTTTTTATAAACCCTGTTTGGTCAGGCTTGACAAGTTTGGACATATATGACTCCAGTCGGTGGGCTAGGAGTTTTGCAAAGATCTTTATATCGGAGTTTAAAAGGCTTAGAGGGCGGTAGCTTGAGCATTCCGATGGATCCTTATCTTTTTTCAAGAGCAAGGAGATCAAAGCCGTATTAACATCCCTTGAGAACTCACCCTTCTCAATAGAGAAATTAATCATGTCAAGAAAGAAGGGACCCAGTTGTTCCCAGAAAATAACATAGAACTCAGGGGGAATACCATCCAAGCCTGGCGATTTCCCCCTTTGCATACTCTGCACCGCTACCCTTAGCTCCTCCATAGTAATCGTCTTATCTAATTCAGCTGATTCCTCTGCTGATAATTGAGGCAAGTCTAACTGATTTAACCATCTGGTACAGTGAGTTTTGTCCAAAGAAACTTCAGATTCATATAAATTAGAATAATACGTCTGAAAGGTTTGATTAATTTCATCAGGATCAGTCCTCACAATACCATCTGTAGACTTAACGGCAGGTATATCTGCAAACTGATCACTGGCTCTTATTCGCATGGCAAGTAAATGACTAGGTCTAGAACCATGGAAGTAGTAGCGCTGACGAGTCCTATGAATTAGAAATTCAGACTTCTGCTTCAAAATGTCCGTTATTTCTTTCTTGACCAAAGATCTTTCCAAAGCTATTTGATCCGTAAAATTCGTTTGCAGTAGTGAGTCTAATCTGGTAAATTCAGTTTCAAGATTCTGAAGTTGAAGAGACTTAGCCTTGCGTTTATTAGAACAGTACAGAATAGCATTGCTCCTAATAAAGCCTTTTAATGCATCCCATAATATCCGTGGGTCTTCCACAGAGCCAACATTAAGATCCACAAATATTTGAAATTCAGCAGTGAATTGAGTGATATAAGATTCATCTCTCAACAAAGAGGTGTTGAAACGCCATCTAACAGCACGTTGAGATAGCCTATCAAGGGTGGTAGAGCAAAGGACGCCTTTATGGTCAGACAGAGCTATAGGTAGTAACACTGCTTTCTCAATGGAACGAAATAGATGAGGGGAGGCAAAAAGAAAATCAATCCTAGAGAAAGATTTGTGTCTACCTGAAAAAAAGGAATAATCTTTACAAGTGGGATTTACTACACGCCAAATATCTATAAGCCCAAGGCTGTTGGCCCATGATTTCAGAGCACTAGTGGCCTGTGGCTGATCTCCTGTGGCCTTTGCACCTGACCTGTCCAATATTGGGTCCCATACAGCGTTAAAATCTCCACCAACGATAAAAGGATAGTCTGTTAACTCCAGCATTTGACTAGTGAGTGAGTTATAAAAGTTGCTATCGCAAATATTTGGTGCATAGGCTGATACCAGAGCAATTTTCCTGTTTCTAAATTCTACTGTGCAGATAACAATTCTGCCTGAATCATCCGACCAAGAAGATAGCACTTTAAGTGGGAGCTTCCGCTTGACAACAATAGCCACTCCTTTTGTTTTTGTGATTGCTGAGGAAGATGCAATTGTATGATAAAACCTATTAGCCAGGCGGCTGTTATCAGCTTTAAGTAGATGTGTCTCCTGTAATAGCGCAATGTCTATGTTTCTCTTTTTCAGTAGGCCCAGAGTACTAGCACGCTTATGAGGAGCATTCAGTCCGCCACAGTTCCAAACCAAAAGTTCAAGTTCACCCATTATCAAAACAGTAACACACTAAATTAAAGTATACATGGGGAAGCAAGACGCTATCGCCCATCACCTTGTCAAAACCTGTGTTCAAAGTAGAGTCCCTCATTGCATAAAACATGTAAGACATAAAAACACACAGACAGACGAGACAGAGATACAAAGGGAGAGATAGGAGAAACGGGGAAAACATGTGACCAAGATTGGATACGGGGCAGCAAAAAGTACATACCAGCCCAAAATGATGTGGCTATAACATCCGATTCCACATTATATTAACTTAAATATCCACCCATTTTGTTATAGGTAGGCCTATACAGACCAAAAGGCGTCAAAAACATAAACATCACCTTAAAGAAGAGGCTAAAACATAGTTACCAACAAAAAATAATTCAACACACTAAATTAAGACAACTGTCTTTGCAAACATACGCCTATAAGCCTACCACAAAACAATGACTAAGGCACATTAAAAGGTCAAAAAACAGACAAACCACGATACTAGGAGCCAGAGTCCATCAGGTGCTATCAGTCTTCTTCCATTGCATTACGACTCTCCGTTGCAGTGTCTGAAGCGACGGTCATCGCCGATATGGATGAAGGGGGGGCAGCGCGGTTCACGTAGTCCTCAGCATCCTCAGCGGAGGTGAACGCTACATACCGAGTCCCCTCCTTAATCTTCAGAGTTGCCGGGTAGAGCAGGAAAAAATCCAGACCCCTAACTCGAGCTGAATCCATAGCTTGACGGAAAGCCTGACGTCGTTTCACCGTGTAATTGCTGTAGTCCGGGGAGAACCGAATTCTGCGACCATCGATAGAGAGAGGATTCTTCCGTGCAGCCTGTAGAATGGCTTGCCTGGTTGTGTAGCGAAGCACATTAAAGATCAACGTACGATTGGTGTTGACATTCTTCTTTGAGCTTTCGCTGTAAATCCGGTGGGCTCTCATAATCTCAACCTGAACATCTGCAAGTTTGGGGAACCAGATAGGCAAGGAGTGCGACAGATACTGAATAGCATTAGAGCCCTCCACCCCCTCTTTCAAGCCAATGATTCGGATATTGCATCTACGGTTCCTGTCCTCCATATCAGCTAGCTTCATCTCCATATCTTGAAGAGTACGGTTATGGTTATCGAGTGTACAGGAGTTGCTTTCCACTGTGGTTTTAATAGTGTCTACTTCAGACCTGATAGAGCCGAGACTTGCAGTCAGCGATGCCAGCTGTCCATGGATAGCAGTTAGCTTCTCCTCGTTGTCGATCCCGACCTGTTGAATCTGCGAGAGACGTGGCTCAAAGTAGCTTCGTTGCTTCTCCAATAAAACCTCTGCAATGGCATCAATATCTTGACGCTGGAGTTTGCTCTTGTGTGACATTTTACCTTAATCAGCTTTATGAAGCACGAAATCGTATAATATCGAAATAGGAACCGTATAAAACAACTATTTGAAAACTTTGGGCTGGGAGCTAAAATTTAAGCCGCCATCTCTGTCCAGTTGATCACGTGACTCCCGTGATCTCAATTTACTGATGGGACAGGTGCTATTAAACCACAGAGATAATTGATATAATTTTTAATCATATCTAATTAGCCAAAGCAGAAAAAGGAAGTTTACTTTGGTGTAATTGCACAAAAAATATTGGAAAGAAAGTCTTCCAGATTATCACACTTCTGAAAACCTGAGAAATCCAGACCTGTCCTGAAGGTCTCAGCCAATTACAGCTTATTTTCTTAGGGAGACAATTTCATTGTATTCGTTTTCTTATTTTTATTATTATTTATTAAAGCCTACACATGTAGACTATTAGAGCATAAAAACGTTGCCCTTCTCTCTCTCTCACCCAATAACACTCCTAACCATTTAAGTCAAACCAGATGCGAGGCTCATTATGAATCATACCATTGATTTCTATTATTTTTACTATAATTGTTTATATTGTTTAAATCAAACCAATGTTCTAGATAAACTTCAAATGAAACCCAGAAAACTGCAAGATACAGATCTTTACAGGCTCATTCAAACAGAAGTAAGTAAAACTCCATGGTCTAATCTTGATTGATTAAAAGATATATATAAAAAAAATTGTCAGATATAATTAACACAAGGATCTGTGTCATTTTTGGAATTTAAACATTAAGTAATTTAACCTTTATAGCGTTTTGTTCCAACACTAAAGGTTCAACTACAATATAGTCTTGAGAAGTGTTTTTTTTTTTTAAATAAATGGGGAAAATATTTAGCAACTTTGCCCCTATACATACCAGCGAATTCAGTTCAACCACATGAGGCCCCTGCTGGTCAAATTCAAGTGTCACTGCATTTATTACAATAAACAGTCCTTCATACTTCGAGCCACAGGTCTGACAATGGTTTTTTTAGAAAACTTTATTATGCCAACAGTCATTTTATTTCATACACACACACACACATTTAAATTAGGTCAAGTCAAGGGAAAGTTCCCATCGTCTCTTGTGCAGTTTAAGGGCAAGGAAACAAACAAGTTGAGGTTGATAATGTTGCTTTAAGGCGTCAAGCTAACCAGTCTGTGTCCTATGTGGGTCGTCAGGATTCAGGCGGTTTAGGAGACTGGACCAGAACAGCCGAGGGGGGGGGGGCCGGAGAATGTCCAGGTCCTCAGGGCGACGTGAAGGACAGCAGGAGATGGACAATGATCACATGACGGCACAGCTCGCCTCCTTCGATAGGTCCTGAGCAAAAGAAAAGCAGCGGATCATTTGTTTCCATCGTGGGAGGGGGTCAGGTGACTCTGCATGAACACGAGTTAGAGGAAGGCAGCCAATGACATCGCTGAAGAACTAACAGCTGGAAGCATGTGGAAGGTTTTCAGCCGGTGATGGAAACTTGATGCTGATTAGTTGATATAAATGCTGAACAGAAAACAGCAGCAGGTTGTAGTTTAGGGGAAAACCTGTTATTAGGGTTAGGGTTCACCCTAACCCTAGGGTTAACCTTAAACCTAAAAATGACTCCGTTCAGAGTGTCAGCAGCTGTGTTTAAGTTAAGAGTTTCTACAAATATTCAATTCTGTATTCATAATTGAATACCATTTTGAAAAAAAAAAAATGTGGATTCATACTCTGGATTTTAAACATTTTAAACCGAGCAGACGTCAATTCAGAGGATGGTTCTCAAATTACTATAAGCATCTTAATTCAGATTAGAACATTCAATTCAGTATAGATGCTCTAGGAATAAAATCAGAAGACTGATGTTTTGTATAGTTTTTTTTATACTTTGTCACTCTAGGGCTGTTCAGTTATGGAAGAAATCATGATTATCTTTGTCAATAGTTACACAATGCATTTATTCAGCATGAGTGCTTTTTGCTTTTGAGATGTTGGACAGATTTGTTGTATTTTCCTTTGTAGAATTACATGTTCCCAGATAACGGGAGTATTATGGTTGTTTTTCTCAACCCAACGACTGTCTTTCTCTGACATTTCACTACCTGAATGTGCGTCTTTAGGAAATACTGAAAAAAAAAAAAAAAAAATCATCAAGTCAACTCAATGAGTTGAGAGATCACTGGTCACAAATCCAAATCACAAAATTCAATCAAAAGGACAGCCTTGCACTCAGTCAGAGTCAGTGTGGATTGATGCATCTGCAAAAATAGATTCTTTAGCATGAGAAAAGAAAAAAACTGCCTGATTGAAGATTTTGAATAAGAAAAAGCAACAGCATCAGAAAAATAAACCAACAGAGCAGGAAGCAGGGGGGTAAAGGTACTGGGGGAATGGTTACAGTACTGGTAATAGAGGGAGTTATGGTTGGGGTACTGGGGGTCATGGTTGGGGTCAGCAGGCCTCCACCTCACCTACTGTACAATGTGCTGTTCATTCAAGACACAGAACAACACTTCTTCTTCTTCCTCTTTGGCTTCATCGTAGGCATAAGAAACAAAGAGTCAACACAGGCATCAGGTTTTATTCACTGTACCAGTCGTGCATGTGTGACATCACAACGTTTGTCACAGGGTGACGAGCCGTTTCCGTACCTGTCTCCTGAAGTGTTGGAGGTCGCTGCCCGACACAAGCTCTTCATCAAACTCCAGCTCCGTTTCCTCCTCTCCTCCTCTGCTCTGAACACACACACGACGCTCGGCCACTTCCTGAGGAGGAGTGTCACATGACCTCAGGTAAACTCAGGTGACCTCCTGTTAAAAAAGTTCTGCAGCAAAACTAAGTTTCACCCGTTTTGGATGCAAATATCTTCTCATATTGAGACAGCACAGAAAAGAAAAAAAAAAAAAAAAAAAAAAAAAAAAAAAAACACCTTTAAATACAACATATCGGTCTTCCCTCACCTCGTGTTTGGGGTTGATGAGGACCACCCTAACGTCAGAGACTGGGCCCCAGCTCCTGTGGCCCTGAAGGACCAGATCTCCAGAGTCTGCCTCAGCCTCTGCTCCCGCTGCCCAGATCTGATATCAAGAGATTAATGTTGAGATTAAGATTATAACAAAGACAAATATGGTAATCTTTTCTTAATGAATATTTGCTATTCCTTTTAGAACACTGCTAGTCTGACACATTTCCCATTATCCTGGAACAGTTGATCACCATTAATACTTACAGTGAGTGTTTGTCCTCCAGCCAGGACACAGGAGGACGGGATGTGGAAGGAGATGTCTCCAGTGTCAGAGTATGTCCTCCGAACCACCCAACCACCCAGGTGCTGCTCCTGGACAGCAGAGAGACCAACGCCGGGTAAACCGGGTGATGGTGTGTGTTTTTTTTTTTTTTTAATCTACCAGCAGGTCCCAGATCACAGAACCTGACATTTTTATCTTGGTATACACCAGGGATCCCGTCTGTACATAGATCTACTTCCTAGATGAACACTTGATTCCAACATGGAGCAGCTGGTTAATTCAGACATCACTATGCTCAAAATTCAGTTCTGTATATTGATTTCTGTCATTGTCCCAGTTCAGATGCAAGAACACTGAATTAGTGGGGGGAAACGTGTTCTTGACACCAGGGGGCGGTGTGTGGTTCACACAACTGGAGCACAGCACAACTCCATTATTTAACAAGATTGATCTAGCCCCCCGCTGGGATCCTAGCCCCCTACGATTGGCTTTCTGGCTGTTTTTTTTTTTTTTTTTACTACTAATGCATGAAGCTTCTCCTTTCCCCACCACATGCTTCAACACAGCTGGCCACTGATTGGCTGGAGTCTTTTTTTTTTTTTTTTTTTTTTTTTTAAACCACATTAACAGAGCTGGGGGGGTTGGGGGGTCTGGACACCAGAGCCATTTTCAGACAGATTTGCTGACTATTTCAATTTTGGATCAGAATCTTTATTCTAGCTTTAATGAGCATTCTTTTTGTTCCGCGGCTCAAACTGTAATGAGATGTAGAGTAAGCTATATCTAACTTTGAATAAAGCCCCTAAAGTGATGACTGGGACAAACTCCTCATCCCCGCTATCACTGACCCATTTTTATAGTAGTCATGTGACCCAGTTAATATTGATTACAGCAGCTTTGGGATAAATGAACCTGATGATCTCAATTGAGTTTAGAGATCAGACCGGTTGCCTCAATAAAATGTTTAGGGTATTTCTTGCTCTCATTTGGAAAGATATTCACATCTATGATTAAAAATAGAACTAGTTTCACAGAACAAAATCAGACAATTAAATCTAAAAGATTGAGTGCGTTTGAGGAAAGATGTAATGAGCAAGTCTGGAACTAGCTGGTAGTTCCTCTAGTTTCCTCTTTGTTTTAGTAGGTAGTTTAGTCAAATAGGTCTTGGTAGTCCAACAATGATAGAAACTGGGAGATTAAACTGCTTTTTTATTCCTAACAACAATTCATCAGGTTTACAGGGCTGAATTCTCACCGTTTCAGAGAAGTTCTTCAGCCGGATGTACTTCCCGTCCACGTCCACCTCGGCCACGCTCACTGCGCCACGCTCCCCCGTGCGACCCAACATCTTTGAGGCCGGGGAGCTGCCGGAGGCACCCTCGTGTTTCCTCTTCTTCCCACGATGCTTCAGGTGTTCGTGGGTCCGGGACACAGAAACTCGCTGAGAGGGGCTGGGGGACAGCTGCAGCCTGGGAAAGACAGGAGGTCTGAGGACTAGGGGTCTGAGGAGCAGGGCCCACAGGATCCAGACCTGAACCCACCCAGACACACAGGATCCAGACCTGAACCCACCCAGACACACAGGATCCAGACCTGACCCAACTTGAGGACCAGGACCCGAAGGAACTAGATCTGAACCCACAGGATCTTGCCTTGGACCCACAAGAACCGGACCTAAACCTACCAAGAGGACCAGGACCTGAATCCACCCAGGTCCATAGGAACCAGACCTGTCCCTACCCCAAGGACCAGGACCCACCTGGACAGCCCCATACCTCTGCTCCTCCACCTCCAGCATCTTCCTGTAAGCATTGATCTCCATGTCCAGGGCCAGCTTGACGTCCAGCAGGTTCTCATAGTCCTCCAGGTACGCATACATCTGGCTCCTCATACTCAGCAGCTCCTGCTCCTTCTGGCTCAGTTTCTGACCCCAGACCTCCCGCTCCCGGTCCAGCGTCCGCTCCAGGTCCTGGAAGCGACCCTCCAGCACCATTTTCTGACAGAGATGATCCCAATTAAATATTGAAAATATGAAATTGAATTTTTAGCAAATACATAGTCAAAATATTTATACAGCTTCAATAACAAATTTAAAGATGAAATTAATTCTCATGAGAATTATATATCTTAAACTAGTTTTAGAGTACCAAGAAAAATTTCAAATAAGCCAACATGAACACAAAATGTACTGTTAGACCTGAATAATGCCTTTAAATCTCTTAAAATAGGTTTAACTTTCTCTTCTCTTGCCAAACATGATTCATCACTGACCCAGGTTTAGAAAACAATATATTGCTGGAATAAAACTAGGAATTTTACAATATTCTAAATTTAAGAGAATATCTAGTCAGCATAATAAATCATTCATCTGTCAAGTAAAACAACCTATTTCCAGACATCAAAACATTTCAGCAAGGTCATGTTAAAGTTCTTTTCATACTGGACATCAACATTTTGTGCTTAAAAGAAAAAAAAATTGTTTATCTGAACCTGATATGAAGCTTCAGTCTGAGTCGCATCTTCAATAGATTTTTTTATCTTATAATTTCCTTTGTTGCCCAGATGTTTATTAGGCAGAGTTATCCAGAACATCAGCTGCAGGTTTAATAACTTTGTTCCTTTATAGAATCTCTGTAAATCACCACATTCACAGCACGCTCCCTCACACCAGTCAAACCCTGGCCTCCAGCGGCCTAAATAAGAAGAGGAAACCTATGGAAGCTTTAGATGGTTTCAGCAGCCGCTTAAAGCAAAGCCCAGATTCAGCAGATCTGATGGAGCAGGAAAACCAGCACAAAGCGCAGGACACAAAAACTCTGCTATGGACAGAGGCCATGATGCTCAACAGCTTTTTCAGCACGTTTCAGCAGCTGAAGATGAAGCTTCAGAGGAATTATGCAGGTGGTGGATGGACAAGGTGGAAATGATTAACACCCAAAGGTTTGAGTTATAGCTTTGATTTCTGCAATATGTCACAGCTCCTATTAAACTCAGGAAAAAAAACACTAGTTAAAATAATAAATGAACTGATCCAGGATTTCAGTTTAACATTCCTATCATGACAGGGTTAATATTTAGATATGTGGACTACTACATTTTACCCTCAAAACACATTGATCCCAACCATCAAGACAACTTTAAGTAAAAAAAACTTGATGTTGCAAGTCCAAAACAAAATAACAAAAATACTCAACCCTCCATTTACTGTCATTTATGAACTTAAAATTTAAACATGAGTAATTTAATCTTTGAGTCCCCTTTTAAGTCTCCTAAAAAGGTTCTCAAAAAAGCTATTAAGTAGTTTTATGGTCTAAGTGGATTAAACATTTAACATGTATTTCTTTCAGATTCAATTACACCATTTGACATTTTGGGGCCCCTATACATGTGACTTTGTTTACCCACTGGACCAAGATCAGGTCCTAAGAGCAGAAATGGGTAAACTTGAACAGGCTCTGCATTGTTTTGTGAACCCGTTAGAATAATACATGACTCCCGGGTCCACTCACCTCTTTCTGGTGCTGCTGCAGCTGGGAGCTGAGAGTTTCCACCCGGAGCTTTGTGCTCTCCAGCTCGTCTTTGGTGGCAGACACAGCGCTGTTCTTGGCAGACGCTGCCTGCTGAGCGTTCTGGAGCTGCGAGGCAGAAGAGTTGGTTCAGGTTTCGGGTTCAGGTGCACCAGACCCCGAGCCACTCTCCCAGTTAGGTCGCGTGTACCTTGGAGCTGAAGGTGCGGTCAATCTCCTCCTTGTACTGCTGCAGCTGAGACTCGTGCTCCTGGCGGAGCTGCTGCATGGTCTCGCTCAGTTTACTCTCGAACTCCCTCCGCCTCCCTGAGTCCACCTCCACCAGACGGCTCTCATGCCTGCTCCGGATCTCAAGGATTTCCTGTGAAAGAACCAAGCCTGTGAGTGGAGGAGTCCGTCTGAGGCGCCAACTCTGAGGAACTCTGGAAGACTTACCTGCTCACTGATGTTCCGCTGCAGGTCCAGCTGCTCTTTGAGGGTCTGCACCTGGTTCTCCATGTCCACCCTTCTCAGGATCTCAGAGCTCAGCTGGTTCTTGGCGTCTGCCAGGACGCCCTCGACCTGGGCCAGGTGGAACAAGCAAAGAACCCCAGTCTACAGGAGGTGGTGGTGTATTTCTGACCTTTGGATCAGCGTTTCCTGTCATTATGCTAAGCTAACCACTTCATTTATTAGGAAATTGGCTCCCAGACACCCTGATGGTGGGACTACAGCCAATGAGCAGCTTCTTAAAATACTACAGAGTTCCTAACTCCGCCAAGTCTTTGAGGCAGTTCCAACTACATGTTCACGTCTACAGGTCAGACAGAATGACAGTGACTTACGTTTTCCAGCTGGCCCTGCGTGTCGGTGAAGTCCTCATTCAGCCTCCTGTTCTCAGACAGGAGCTTAGTGTTCTCAGCTTCTTTGGAGACCAGAGCACCTTCCACCTTTCTCCACTGAGCCAGAGCGTTTGCTAGGTCACTCTCCTTCTTTTGGTTCCTACGGACACAAGAACCTTTATGGCCATTTTGCAGCCAGAGCCTCTCTCTTGGGGGTGGATTTCAGGTAGTTTTCTCAGATCTATCCATGGGTCTGATGAGATGCCTCAACATTTATGTATTTGTTTACAAAGATTAAGTGTGATAATTTAAAGAATTTTCCAATTAACATTTCTCATGTTGAACATGTTTGTGTGTTTAGAGTGAAACTGCTTGATGTATGATGGAGCTGTACAAATGAATCTGAAATAATTGGGGTCGCCTCTTGTCAACAAGTATAGACTTCGGTTTAGATTTATTAATGTGGATGTATAATAATATACAGAGCTAGGATATAATGCAACAATTAGTCCATTAATCAGTTGCCAACTATCATTTTAAATAAGAGAACGTCCAGATTCTCTGGTTGCAGCTTCTCTTCCCGGATTATTTTCTGTTTTCTTTTATAGTAAACAGATTCTTGTGTTGTGGACTGTTGGTCTGGACAATCTTACATTTTAAGTTGAATCTTCAGCTTTGGAGAACACTGATCCACATTTTATTAACAAAACAACCAATCCAGTAATGGTTTCAATAATTGATATAGAAAAATGTTACTAAAAGTAAAAATGTCAACAATTTCATCAACTTTTTTTTCCCCCTTAAAACAAGTTTAAAATTGTTCCAAAACCAAGAAAAATTAAATAAAAGATTTGGCAACTAATCAATGAAGATTTTATTTGAGTAATTAACTTTTCTTCCCTTAATTTTGGTCAAATGTGGGAAAAATATGAGATTCATCATTACAGCTCAACTTCTGACTAAACTACATTTTGGATCTAGTTTATTTTCTCCAAACTAGTTATGGGAAACTCACTGATTAGTCAATTAACAGATTAGTTTCAAACTATCATATCAATCTCTAATTATTCTAAAAAAATCTATTAATGGATTTAACCATTAATAGATGATGGTTTCTTTATTCTTTTATAATAGTAAACTGATGATCTTTGGGTTGTAAACTGTTGGTCTGGACAAAAAGATATTTTAAGTTAAATCTTCGGTTTTGGGAAACACTAATTAATATTTTATGAACCAAACTACTAATTGATTATTTCTTTCAATAATCAACACCTAAAGTTGTACACTGGTTTATTGAGGGTCAGCAGATCCTCTGCTCACACAGGACCCAGTTCTCCTGAAGGTGCACCTGCAGGTGTGACGTTACAGCAGGTGTTTGACCTCCAGGTCTGTGCCTACCTGGCCTGAAGTTTCCTGTACTCCTCGCACAGGTTCCCGTAGTCAATCTGGAGCCGGGCCTTGTCCCCGGCCAGCCCGTCCAGGGACGTCCTGACGTCGGCCAGCTCCTCCTCGTACAGCCGCCGCACGTTGCCCATCTCGCGGCTCTTGGACTCGTCCTTCTCCTCCAGCTGGACCAGAATGGTGGAGCGCTCGGCCTCCAGGTCCTGGACCCGCTGGATGTAGTTGGCCAGGCGGTCGTTGAGGTGGCGCAGATCGTCCTTCTCCTGGACTCGGGACCGGGAGGTCGGGCTGGAGCCGGACGCGGCCGTGCTGTGGCGGCCGGCGGCGGCACGGCCGGAGCGGCCGCTGGAGGCGGCGGGGGTGGATGTGGCGGAGGCCATGACTGCGGGGGGCTGCGGCGGGCTGCGGGGCCAACGATCCGGTGCCTTCACCGGACTCTTACCCGCGAAGAACGCCACAAAGTTTGGGCCGCTCCGCCGAACCTGGTGATCCCGACTGACCCGCGGACTCAGCGCGACGCAGCAACTTCAGTGAAAGTCAACGAGCATCTGTCTCGTGACGTCGGTCGGTCATTGCTGCGCGTGGAACCCGGATGTGCTCGTCTCAACTTGATAAAGAGACGTTTCTAAACGTTAACGGCGTCCGCAGCTGAAACGAATCAATTCTGACAAGTTGATGCACCGACAACACGTGAAGGCTGCGGCGGACACCCGGTGTTTCCGCCGATGATTTTCACAATAAAAAGTGTGATATTATTAATAATAACAATAATACAAGTAACACATGCAATTTTATTTGTAAATCCAAACATTACAGATGATTTATTTCCCCTCCCAAGCGTATTTTGAATATCATGGAATACAGGAGGATATTGTAGATAATAAATACTGTAGATAATATTTTTCTTTTTAACTTCAATTCTGGAATAGACAAATATAGTAACCCTCGAACATGATGAGGTAAATAGATGGAATTTCCTTCATCTTAAATAAAATAGTATTATCACCTGTTTAGGAGGTTAATGTTTAAACAGGAAAATCAATGTGTAAAATGTGTAAAAAAAATAATAATTATAGTAGAATAAATTCAATGATGGCAAATAAAATTAAATTCTAAAAATAAAGCTGTCCTAAAACATATTTAAAAAGGAGAGTTTAACAATTTACTTTCTATTTATAAAGAAAAATGTTTTTAAATGAAACTCAAAATCAACAAGAACCACTAGTATATTATAGAGCTGATGATTTTACCTTGAAAGGAATACGGCACTGCTTCCGGTATTGTTGCTGCAATTTGTCTGAAATTCTTGCAGGAATCAGCTGATGGACATGACTCGCCAAAAGCCGGTAGGTGACGTCACAAATCACAAGACTTAATAGAAAGGAAAAGGGGGTGTTTTTCAAATGTATATTAATTAAATATATTACACATGTGGTTTATAGATAATAAAATAATAAAAAATATAATAATAATGATAATAATATACTATATAATAATGTAATAATAGTAACATAACAGTATTCTAACAGCTGCATTGAATAATTGTATTACATCAGCTTGTTCAGTGTGTGTCCTTCTTGTCCTAAAGTATGGATAGTAAATTATAAATATTATATTATGTATATTATAATATAATAATATAATATAATAATATGAATAATATACATGTTGTGAATTAGTGGGTGTTGCTGATGTCTGGACAGAGGAGGGCGCTGTTCCTCCATCTCACACATTTAATAAATATAACTATTTTATTTTATTTTGAATAAATTTGACTGAACATACACTGTAATGATGGATTCATAGTAAAATAATGGTCGATTAATGATGGATAAATACAATAATGATGGAATAATTATTGATTAATAATGGATTAATGGTGGATTGAAGATGGATAAATGATAAATTAATGATGGATAAATGATGGATTAAAAGTAGAATAATGGTTGATTAATGATGGATTAATAATGTATTAATTGTCTATTGATAATAGATAAATGGTGGATTAATGATAGTTTAAGGATGGATTAATAGTGGAATACTGATGGATTAATGTTGGATACAGTATGGATTATTCATAGATTAATAATGGATTAATGGTGGATAAATGATGGATTAATGGTAAAATTATGATAGATTATTGATTATTAATGGATTATTGATGGATTCAGATAAGACCAGCATTCAGTTCTGCTGAAGATAAACAGTTGATGTTTCAGATGTTTCTGAGGATCTGAGGTCATCATGTTCCCATTAGTCAAAGTCAAACCCTTCATACACTGCCAGATCCTATTCTTCACCTCATAATAAAATTCACAAGGGTGGTGTGTGTGTGTGTGTGTACCTCCTACAGACACACATGTACACCCTTTGATCCCGTTGCTTGATGGCAGAGCTCTATTTGGCTGTACTACAGGAATAATCTGTGTGTGTGTGTGTGTGTGTGTGTGTGTGTGTGTATGTGTGTGTGTGTGTGTGTGTGTGTGTGTGTGTGTGTGTGTGTGTGTGTGTGTTGCAGTAAGGCAAATGATGGACAGAATCCAGGCTGCTGAAACAGAAACTGACCCTGCTGTTCCACCATGACTCAAACCTCACTTCACCTTTCTCTCATGTTCTTAAACCACTTTTATTTTTGAGAGGACGTTTCCTGCTGATTATGAAGATGCAGATTTATTACTTATTACTTTATTACTGTTTTGCAAAAATTAAAAACGAAATGTTCAGAGTATATTTCATGCTGTCTAATTTTCTGTTAGAAACACACCACATGGAATAGAGGCTGCTCATCAGATGCCTTCACATCTGTACCAAGCTGCTTCAGACACTTGTGCAGGAAGTCCTGATTCGACTTTCACAATTAAAGCATCCCAGTCAATCAATCAATCAATCAAGCAAGCAATCATCTCCATTTATCACGTGATCCATTGAGATGTTTATTCTCATCATTTTTGAAATAACAAAACAGACAAAGATTTGGAACCTATAACAAAAAAAATTATTTAATCATGAATGACATTCATGTATCAATATAGATGATGTCAGTAAATTTTCTGTGTACATTTATCTATCTTTGGTTGCATTCACATTCTTTCTCTCCTGTTTTCTTAGTTCATTTGTCATTAGCTCATCTGACTGTGATTTTGTTAAATGCATCTTGAAAACTGATTTAGGAAGATGGAAAATGGAATTACCCAATTTAAAAATACAAAATATTAATCACAGTAGCTGCCTCAGTGGAATATGCACAGTAATATAACTAATAGATAACTAAAATATATATTCAAAAAATTATGGGAGATTGACTCCATATATTATGAAGATTCAACCTGAAATTTCTTTTTTTTTTGTCCACACCAACAGCCCACAACAAAAATATCATGAGTTTGCTACTATAGAAGACTAAAGAAACAAGAAAATAATCAGAGAAGAGTTTTCTGTAAATTTTACATAATAATTTACACATAATGACATAATGACGTAATGGCGTAAGGTGCAGGTGTATCCACCTGGGGGAGCAAAACTAAAATGCAGCTTTTGTTCAACAGATCTTCTGATTTTCCAACATGGAGCTGGTCCCAGACATCAAATCCCGCCCTGCGGGTTTAAACTGGACCAAACTAGCCATCCTTTTCTCTACCCGCTTGTGTTTTATTTTGAAAGCGCCGGCCGGAAGTGGTCTAGCCGCCTGCGGCTTGACGCGCCTCCAACTTGAGTCTGGCTGCAGTCGGTCTGGAGCCGCTCGGAGCCGCGGACCACAGAACCGGATCCGCGTCGGTGTCCGCGTCACTCTCTACTGGACGTTCCTGCCGCTGCCGGGTCCGGCACACCGGGACCCGAATTCAGAGGAAAACCGGATTATTCAGGGAGATCACTGATGCTGCAGCTTCACGTGAGCGAATAGGGAGGACCTCTCCCTCAGAAGGTAAGGTGTTCACACACACACACACACACACACACACATTGTCCACCTGCTGCTGCTTGTTATTGATCATCGAACATTGATCATTGTTAACTGACTGATAAATCGAATCTATCGGTTCTTGATGCTGCAGATGTTCCACGTCCAGAAACTAATAAAATAAAATAAAATAAACTCGCTGCTGTGGATTCGAGTTCGAGTCCAACACGACCCAAAAGTACTGATCCAGTGGACTTTGAATATCTCTGTGACTACTAGTGTCAAATATTTTACATCTATTAAAGAAGAATTATTTATAATTTATTACAAAAAATTACAAAAGTAATAAAAACAGTCATCACAAGTCTAGATTCTCCAAAAAGAGCAAAATTTGCCTGGATAATCAATAGTAAACAGCCATATTACAATAAATAAACATCTTTTTATTTAAAGCTGTTGTCATCCAATGGTTGATTTTGTTTTATGTTAATGAAAAAACAATTGTTGACCATATGCATTTATATTTAGTCTTTTGTCTTGCAATAAAGAGACAATAAACAAAAAATATTTACTAATTGCCAATAATTCTTAAGGAAGATTGAAGGTGTGAAGGGACCTGGATCCTGATTCTGAGGTTCATTGTTCTGCAGTAATTATTGTAAATAATTAGATGGTGGTGATTTCTTTAGATACGGAGTCAGACACCATGTGACTTCTGAACTTCATCATTCTGCATTAGTTTATAATTACTGAGGTAGAATATATTCTATAAAGGTTAGAAGGAAGTAAGTTAAGAGACTGAGACGTTGAGTCTGTGGTTTGGAGCTCTCTGTGATTTGTAGAATCCGGTCATCCAGCAGCAGAAAGTTTCATCATCAGTTTATTTCTCTGCTACATGACATAACTACAGAATTTACAAAGGTTGTTCTCCTTATGTGGAGAAATCTGATCATATTTCTGGTGCTGATTTAAATCAACAATTAAGAATATAAAAATTGTAAACTAATTAGTAGCAAACACAGTGAGGATCAATAACTGTTGTTACCGCTGATGCTAACACTGTTACTGCTGCTGTTAACACTGTTACTGCTGCTGTTAACACTGTTACTGCTGCTGTTAACATTTTTACCACTGCTATTATTATTGTTACTGCTGCTGTTAACACTGTTACTACTGCATATTTTAACATTGTCTCCCTGTCCACAGGTTGAGGATCACCTGCTGGAATAAACTGTGTGGATTAATCCTGATGAAGATGGAGTTGTTGGTGCTAAAGTCAACTGTTCTCATCTTCATCATCTCCATCATCTTCATCTGTCTCCTCCTTCCTGCTGCTCAGGTAATGACCTGATGATCCAGGATGTTAAGGATCTTGAAAGTTGATGATCTTGAATGTTGATGATCCTGGTTGTTGATGTTACAAGATGTTGATGATCCTGGTTGTTGATGTTACAAGATGTTGATGATCCTGGTTGTTAATGTTACAAGATGTTGATGATCCTCAATGTTGATGATCCAGGATGTTGAGATTATCCAGAATGTTAATGATCCTCAATGTTGATGATCTTGGATGTGGATGATACAGGATGTTGGTGATACAGGATGTTAGCTGTCATGGATGTTGAGGTTTTTGACGATCCTGGGTGTTCCTAGATGTTGATGATCCAAAATGATGGAGATCTGGATGTTGATGATCCAGGATCATGATGATCCATATCATTGATGATCCAGGATCTTAATGATCCATGGTATTGATGATCCTGGATGATCCTATATGAAGATGATTCTGGATGTTCTTGATCCAGGATGATGATGATCCAAGATGTTGATGATCCTGAATGTTGCTTATCCAGGATGTTGATGATCCAGGATGTTAGCTGTCATGGATGTTGAGGATCTTTGTAGATGAGCTTGGATGTTGATGTGATGAAATGATGATGATTCTGGATGTTGATGATCCAGGATGTTGATGATCCAGGATGTTGATGATCCATGTTATTGATGATCCTGGATGATCCTAGATGATGATGATTCTGGATGTTGATCCAGGATGTCGATGACCTGGATGTTAATGATCCAGGGTGTTGATGATCCAGGATATTGATGATTCTGGATGTTGATGATCCAGGATAATGCTATAGCAGCAGTAACAGTGTTATGTGTGTTTGTGTTTTGCTGGGGGAGGAACAGTGATGTGTTTAGGTTTCATTGTGTAGTTTCACTATGTTGTTCCGTGGTGTTTCTCTGTTAGTTTGAAGTCTTCAGCAGTGTCGGTTCATCTATTCAGTTCAGAACTTCAAACCCAGCAGAGTTTACTATTGATTTTCTTTTGTTCTGGTGAATTTCACTGTGAAGGTTCTAGTGCACAGATCATAAACTGGAAGATTTTCAATGATGCAATAAGATTTCAGCATAAAAACATGTGGAGAGAAGATGCCGCAAATTATACACACACACACATACACACAGAGCTGCTAGCTAGTTGCTGGCTAGGTGCATGGATTATCACAAGCAGATGTGGGATTAGAATCAATGCCTGATTGCCTTTTATTGTCCTGGACATGCTGCAGATTTCCAGCTTGGTTTTCTCTGACCTGCAGCTTGACCCAACGTACCCCGCATTGATATTTAACAACTCTTTGTTTTCCTACTAAAAATAAACCAGTGGGGGAAAGGAGTGCAGCAATCTATTTCAGAAGGAGCAGAGAGACATGAGTTTCCTGGAGCTGAGTCTTCTTGGTGCCAGCCTCTTCCTGTCATCCTCCACCTCTGCTGCAGCAGCTGTTCAAACACACAAACCAGCATCTCACTGCCTGCAGAACCCACCTCGAAGCCCCTCGCCACCACCACAGCGGCTTCCTCTTCCCTCGCACTCTCACCAACAACACGCCTGGAAGCTGCTTTGTGTGCGACCAGCGGTAAGGTCTGGGTGGAGGAATGCAGCCATTGTGAGTCAGATGATGACAGAACAGCAGAGAGAAAGTCTGGACCCACAAGCGGTTTCCTTTCTTCTTTTGTTCAGATATCATCAGTCAATGTGACGTCATCCAAACTTCTACCAGAGATGGTCAGAAGTATGAAAATAAGCCCCACACTGAAGGATTGAACTTTGAACACAGATCTGTCAGTGGCTGCAGTGAATGGACCAACAATAATCACCTCCTGCAGCAGGTTATTTAAAGTGCAGCAGCTGCGGAGTCGGGTTAGAGAAGCCTAATGAGAAAAAAAGCCAGAGGCTGCTGGGGGAGAAAGGCTCTTTCATGGAGGGGATCACCTTCAGCCACTCAGACGTGTGGTTGCAGAATGTTTCTGAATATTGTCGCGGGGATATTCCTCACGGCCCTAAGAGGCTGCTCATTGGTCGGTTATTCAGCTGATTCGACTCCATTAGATCCTGGCGATAACGGAACAGGCTTCCAGTGTCAATCAGATCTCAGAGCAACACTGTTCAGAGAAAACTCAAACCCACAGCAGGAGGAATCAGGGCTGATCAGCGCCGTCCTCATTGATCCACGCTGTTTATTATTCAGGAGCAGATTCCTTACAGCTGGAATCACCATTTCTCATCTTTCTGGCGAATTCTGTGGTTTATTAAGATTTGGTCGTCTCACCACGTCCTCCCCCCTCTTTTTTCCTTCCTTCCTGACCAGGAACAAGACTTGTTTGTGTGGTTTTATCAAGTTTCATTTGGTTCTTTACCCTCGTCCGTCATCAACTCCTTAACATGAATTATCTGTTGGGTTTATTCCTTCAACTGATAAACTGCTGCTGGTTGCAGAAAAAGGTTTGAAGAAACACGAATAAGCAGGAAGGAGCATCTCTGCAGAGAGATCTCTTACTAAAAGTGTGAATTTTCAGGAAAACACGAAATTGTCTGTTTGACCCCGGACCAACCTTTCACCACCCAAAGATCATCAGTTTGCTATTTAGAAGAGAAAGAAACCATAATATATTTGGAGAAGAAAAGTGGAACCAGAGATTTTAGATATTTTCTTCTTAAAAATGACTCAAATCCATTAATCAATTATTAGATGAAGAATGTGATAGTTGGGAACGAGTCGATTAATTGACTTATTGTAGTAGCTCTGATATATATTATTGCTCCTTTAAATCTAATCTTTAATAAAACATCAGACACTGACAAAATTAAGTTTGCATAATTGATTCTCTATCTACTAGGACTCTTGTGTCCTTGTGGTGTTTGTTCTTCCTGGTTCTTTGGTTCCTGATGTTAGTCTGGAACAGTTAAAATCAATCTGTGATGGAGTGGTTTTATATTGATTAAAGGTCCTTTGGCTTTTTGAGTTTTTCTGTTGCCTCAAGTTTTACAGCTCTGAAGTTTGTTCTTTTTGGAGCAGCGATGGCTCTCCAACACACAGACACACACACACACACACACACACACACACACACACACAGATCCACCTCCAGCTCTGGTATTTGAGCTGAAGGTGAGGAGTGAAAAGATCAGTGTTTGTCTCTGAGAGTCAGGCCAATGCTTCACTCGTGTGTGTGTGTGTGTGTGTGTGTGTGTGTGTGTGTGTGTGTGTGTGTGTGTGTGTGTGTGTGTGTGTGTGTGTGTGTGTGTGTGTGTGTGTGTGTGTGTGTGTGTGTGTGTGTGGCTCATTCATTCAGATGGACAGTGTGTTCATTCACTCTGAGTCGTCTCCTTTGGGTCTCAGCCAATCAGCTGACTGGAATCCCTCCTCTTCATCTCGTTTCTCTTTTCATTCCTCTTTTTCTCTCCTGTCTCTGGCTGTTTATTGATTATTGATTGTTGATTTGTGTTTATCATCTGTTTCTGGTACATTTAGTCCAACATTGGCAGATAATTTATCTTTTTATGAGCTTTTTCTTTTTTTCCTGATCTGGGTCTGTTTGGTCTTGACAAATATTTTCTTTAAAAAACAATTTCCTAAAATCAAGACGAAAAAGCCCAACATTGAGAAGAATTTTCAATGTTATTTTTCAATGTTAGGCTAAACATACAAAAAACAAGTTATATTCTCCTTTCTGTTCTGCATTTATCCAGCCTGTAGTGTTTGTTAATTTGATCCTCAAATCAACAGATTCTGTTGTTTTTTCTGTATTCTGTCAGCAGAAAACACAGTGTTTCCATTTGTTTTAGCTGCTGAATTCAACAATACAGATTATTTCTAATCAAATCTAATTTATTCATGATGCACATTTTAAAATGATTTGTGTTGATTGAGCTAGGAAATTAAAAGACAAACATAATCACAAATAAAAAAACACAAATACACAAAACACAAAATTAACTAAGCAGATAATTCTTAAAATCAAGAGAATTGGAATGCTAATAAATTAATTCACACAAACCACATAAACACAACACAACACAAATCAACACAAATTTAATGTTTAGTTTCTTCAATGAAATTGAAACTTTTTGTCATTTTAGTTATTTATCAAACAACAGATTTCAATGAGCTGTGTGCTTTAGTTTCCAAATCCTGATGCATCTTATTCCTCTTTATCAGTCACATGATCAGTGTCAGGTGATCCTTCATCCTAAAGTAGTTTAATAACTGCACAACTCCTTATATTGGAATCGGAATCAGGGGAGAAACATTGGTGGTGGTTTTCTTACTTATTATTATTTTTTTTAATTGTTTAACTTTGTTTTTTAAATTGTACATAAATAAACAACAACATAGACTCCCCCCCCAAGACACACTAATAAATCTGTTTCTCCAGTTTTTAATTAATAACATTATTCCATAATACTTCATATAGACCAGATCTAGACTTCATAATTTATAATTTTTTGTATAGAAAACAATGTCAAACAGAACCAGGCTGTTAGTGGGTGGCCAGTAGTCTAGAATCTCTTCTGGTTCCTTCTCAGAACACGAGCACCATCTGGATCATCAGAGGAGACTTTAGAGATGAGATTATTCTGTCTGTCATGAATGAAACTATAAAAAGCCGACAAGTTCCAGATGTGTTGACTCGTTTTTCAGCATCTTTTATAGAAGTTGTTACAGTTGAAGGTAGAAAAGTCTAATTATGGTTTTATGTGATGTTGAAACACTGATCAAACATTAATTAATGAGATTCCAAATGGTCCTGCTGAAAGTTTTGTCAGTGTAATGAGTTATATATCATATATATATATATATATATATATATATATATATATATATATATATATATATATATATATATACAGTCGTCCTCAAAATTATTCATACCCTTGCTGATTCTTGTGATTTTTTCATTTAGTGATTAAATAAATGCTTGTTTTCAAATTTGTGTTTTAGCTTCATGTGACCAACAATTGAAAGAATGACAACAATATAAAATAATTTTAAAAAATCATTTCTGGGGTATTTTATTAACGGAGTCCAAAAAAATGCCATGTTCAAAATTATTCATACCCCTGGCAATATCTCAACAAAAATGTCCCAAATGTGTTCATCTTTGTCCCAAAGTTATTTCATGATGTCTCATCGGAATGAATACCTTTTTTGTTGACCAAATGTTAAACAAGGTTAAAAAAAATAGCATCTTTCCAGAAGAGTATAAATAGTGGGAAAGGGTTCAGGTCATTGTTAATCTTTGGTCATCATGGTAAAGAAGAAGGAGCTCAGTGAGGACCTGCGTCAGCGTCTTGTGCAGGCCCACAGTGAAGGAAAGGGTTACAAGGCCATTTCCAAGCAGTATGGTGTCCCTGTCTCAACCGTCCAGAGCATCATCAACAAGCACAAGAGGTTCAACACTGTCAAAAACCTCAGTGGGCGTGGCCGAAAGTGTAAGGTGTCCCCCAAACTTGCCAGGAGAATCTGCCGAGAGGTCAACACCAACCCACGGACCACAACCAAGGCCCTAATTCAAACCCTTGAGCAGACAGGGACAAAGGTGTCACGGTCCACCATTGAGCGAGTTTTGCACAGAGGAGGTCTCCATGGACGTAAACCTCGGAAGACGCCGCTGCTCAGGAAAAAACATCTGGTAGCTCGCCTGGCCTTTTGTAGAGGTCATCTGAAGCATGAACCCAGCTTTTGGTCAACAATCCTGTGGTCTGATGAGACAAAACTGGAGTTATTTGGCCATATGGATACCCAGTATGTCTGGAGGAAGAAAGGAGAAGCCTATAGACCAAAGAACACTGTGCCCACTGTCAAGTATGGTGGTGGAAGCATAATGCTGTGGGGATGTTTCTCTTCCAGTGGCACAGGCAATCTCGTCAAGGTCCAAGGTATCATGAAGAAGGAGGATTATATCAGGATACTTGATGAAAATGTCAAGGAATCTGCTGAAAAACTCAAGCTTGGCCAAAACTGGATGTACCAGCAAGACAATGATCCTAAACACACCGCCAAGGTAGTCAAGAGATGGTTCAAGGACAATGACATCAGTGTCCTGGAATGGCCAAGTCAAAGTCCTGACCTCAATCCAATTGAGAATCTGTGGCATCACTTGAAGACCAGAGTGATGGCGAGGAAACCAACCAACCTGACCCAGCTTGAGGCATTGGCCAAGGAAGAGTGGGCCAACATCCCACAGGAGACGTGCAAGAAGCTTGTGGACACGTACAAGAATCGTCTGGAAGCAGTCATAAAGAATAAAGGCTATGCCATTGACTATTAAATAAAGACGATGGACTAGGGTATGAATAATTTTGAACATGGCATTTTTTTGGACTCCGTTAATAAAATACCCCAGAAATGATTTTTTAAAATTATTTTATATTGTTGTCATTCTTTCAATTGTTGGTCACATGAAGCTAAAACACAAATTTGAAAACAAGCATTTATTTAATCACTAAATGAAAAAATCACAAGAATCAGCAAGGGTATGAATAATTTTGAGGACGACTGTATATCCATCCATCCATCCATCCATTTTCTATCCCGCTTATTCCTTTTCAGGGTCGCAGGGGTCTGCTGGAGCCTATCCCAGCGCATTTTATGGCGAGAGGCAGGGATACACCCCAGATGGTCGCCAGCCAATCGTGGGGCACACACACCATTCACACACCATTCACACACACACTCACACCTATGGGCAATTTAGATTTGCCAATTAACCTGAGCATGTTTTGTATTGTGGGAGGAAACCGGAGTACCCGGTGAAAACCCACGCAGACACGGGGAGAACATGCAAACTCCACACAGAAAGGTCCCAGACCCAGGCCCCAAGGCGGTCTTGAACCTGCGACCTTCTTGCTGTGAGGCAACAGTGCTACCCACTGCTCCACCGTGTCGCCCATATATATATATATATATATATATATATATATATATATATATATATATATATATATATATATATATATATATATATATATATATATAGTGAGTGAGTGGCCATAGCTTCAGAAGATATATATATATATATATATATATATATATATATATCTTCTGAAGCTATCGTCACTCTCGTTATTTGGACATAGTTGATGTCAAAGTGTTTATTCAGGGATTTTTCCTTAAGTAACAAGAAGATCTACAGACATCCGACATGAAGGACAAGTCATGCTGTGCAAGTTGTTTCCACTCGGAAAGCTGAAGCTACGGCAAAAAAACATTTGGCAGCTGCATTAACAGCAGCTGCATTTCATTCATGGGTCCATGACACATGGATTAAAAGAAAAAGTGGCTACTGTGGAAATCGAATCCATTAATCCAGGATTTCTGAAAGCTATTGGACCAAATAGGTACAATAGTGACATCACAAAGTGTTTGTGATGCTATCAGTGTTTTACTCACTGTTGTGAGACAGTCTCAGAGGATCAGGATGAACCAGGGCCACATGGCCTCAATCCTTGTTCCTCCAGCTGGTTCCAACTTGGGTCTCTATTTGTGGTGGTCTCTGGTGCTTCTGGTGGTTCTTGTCTCAGTGTGGTGTCTCTAGTTTTTTAGAGTCTTCAGTGTATATGGCAACAATAACAGAAGCTGCTTTCTCTCTCTCACTTTACTCTTTACTGACTCTAAGGAAGACATTATGTCCATATTTACATTTATATATTTCTTTTGTGATAAATACAGTGTGTGACAAAAAAACCCAAAAAAGTGACAGTCACATTTAATGTGAGACACCTGGGACCCTCGTAATAGACATTAAAAAAGTTGTTAATGGTGAGCGTGTGCAGTTCTGATAATTGGTTGGAAACATTGGTTCTAATGGATGTTGGCTGATGTGTTTGTGGTTAAATATTAGATTTGGCTTTTGATGCTTTTCTGCAGAGATCAAACTCAACCTGTGTTGAATTTCTGCTTCTCCTGCAGGTCATTAACATCTCCACCTGTTAACAAAGGCCCATTCATGTATATAAGCAGCCCTCATTAACAAAGACTTTTCATTCTTCATTTCCTTAACTCACACAACCACTAAACTGCAGACACACATTACTCTGTAGTGTGGAGAGAATTACTGCTTCTCTACCTTATCAAGGCTAAAACTAACAAAATATTCTTACATTGCCAGGATTCTATGACTCCCTCTACTACTATCAACTATTTTTGTAAGGGGACATGTTCTTAATGTGAATAGGCCAATGAAATAATAAAGATGAGTGTATAGGCAGAAGAAGACTCTTCACTATGTGGTGAAGTGGTGTTCATAGTGAAAATAGACCCAGTATATTTAGACCTGAGGATCAAAGCCCTTCATCATCTCTTTCAGCCTCTATAATAAGAGTAGATTATCTTACAGTAGCCTTGTACTCTGAGTTAGATAAAGGACAAAAGAATTTGTTTGACCGTTTTACATGTTGAGACAGAGAGAACCGCACTTCCATGAAGTTTAGGAGAATCACATCACACATCTCATAAGCAACAGGGGCATAAATATCCTGGATTTTATTTCCTAATGTAGTTCAAATTAACACTAAAACACTGTATCTTAGATTTCTTATAATGCCACAAACAGCATCAATCATCCTCACCTCTTGGTAAATAGGACAATTTCAAAAATGTCATGTGCTAAAATCTTGGTACCAGATACTTAAACTCTCTTTAAAAGGTTTTTGAAACATGGCATCAACTGTTTTTATATTCTAGGTGGATTAAATATTAAAAAATATCTAATTCTCATTTAAACCATTTGACACTTCAGGTAAAAAAAATCACACATTCTACGTGAGTTTTGTAAAGTAAAACATTATACAAATGGACTTCCAAATGACAAATTTTATTAGTTTTGGATATCTTATCTTGCCAAACATGAATCTGTCAATTTCACTGAAAATCCTGCCAGCCTCAGAACATCAGACCAAATGTTACCTGCAGTTTCACCTGCAGGATCATCAGAGACCAGCTGCTACACAGCTGCTGCAACAACTACTTCTTTACCAACCCGCAGAAACTAACCCTAAACCTGCTGAAATTACACTTAGCTGTTCTGCATCTTCAGCAGAGTCTTGACCTTACTGCAGGTCATTGGTTGTGACCTCAGTGATGATCAGTGATTACTGGCAGGTAGCAGACTGGATCTCACGTCATGCATGTTACTGATAAACAGCATGATCCCAGTCACTGCATATATCCTGCAAGTGTTGCACTGAGACACAAATACAGTAGTATTAAGTACAAAAGATAAAAAATGCATATTATATTATATAATAGATCTGTGAAATCCATAGGTTAATATCAAGGTAATCTATAGGGTAACTATCTAGTAATTCATTATAAGTGTATAGTGTTTATATAAGGAGCCTTTCATTGTGACACCTGAGCATTAGCAATGCTGTTTAATCAGGCTTCACCAGTCAAGTGAATTCATTATGTTGTTTCTCACCAACATTTAAAACAACATTAGCGAGAAGTAAGGTTAACACATTGTACAATAAGCAAAAATAAACAACAAATTACAAAAAGCATAATATGTCCTCTTCGGAAAAAAAACCCACAGAGCTACAGAAAACATAAAACTGGAGTATATCTTATGCATAGTAAACTGATCATTATGTGATATAATCATCATCTGAAGATTTGTTTTACATGTTCACTATGATAAAAGTTCCTGTTAATCTGGGGTATCATGAGCCTTTGTCCAGAGCTTTATTATCCATATAATTCATGTCAATCCTCATCTCTAACTCCCCATTTCCTGTCAGCTCCTGACTCTATTATCTCTACAGGAAGATTAACTCACCTCCCCATCTTATTGCAGCAGAAACAGCAACTCCTAAATCATTTTATTCCTTTTACTTTTTGTGAAAAATGTTAATGGCTGTGAAAACACTCACAGGTTTTTGTGAACTGCTGGATCGTTGGCATAAAAAAAACTTTAACGCACTGTTTAACGCACTGTTCTTGTCATTTTACTAGGAGCAGATGTAGAGACCTGATCTAAGCTTCAAAATTAAAACAGTGTGGAACTAAAGAGAAATCATTGAGGTTCATATTTGTAAGGTAGATTTAAAACCAAGGACAATGGGATTATTCGTTAATGTCTGAGTCCAACAGAATCCTTGTTTTATACAGGGCAATTAGAGGAAAACATATAAACATGATAATATAACATGACAGAAGGATAAAAAGGTAGTTAAAAATATTCTATAAATCACAATTATAAACTGCAGATCCTTAAATAAACCAAATAAAAATAAAATAAAAGAGCTCAAGGATTTAAATTAAATTATATTGTTCTTGACTCTTTTTCAAATTTTACTGACACTTCCTGACAGTTTCTGATGCTTTCTGACACTTCTGGACAACTCCCAACTCCTTTTTCTGCACACTGATCCTTTCCGAAACTTCCTGACTCTTCCTGACATTATTGAATAATTATAAAAATTAAAAATTATTTAATTTGACTTTAAGAAACTTTAGGGTGTTAAATTATATTCTGCCCCATATTACAACCTACTAAACATAACATGAAGTAATTATATCTCATCTGCATAATTATTACTCACTTCATTGTTTTCATTATTTATTCACTAGATCTGTACCTTTTCCACCTCAGCCAAGCATAAAAAACATGTTGAGTTTTTTTCTGTTTTTGTATAGATGCTGTGAACAGACAGTGAGTTTTGTCTGCTGTATAAGTTATATAGTTATCAATTAATTAAATCCTCTCACTTAACACAGTCTCCACTATCAACCTCACTCCACCAGCATCACAGACGCACACACACACACACACACACACACACACACACACACACACACACACACACACACACACACACACACACAGTGAGTTCAGGAGTTGTGATTTCAGCAGCTCTGTAGAGTTATTGACATTTGTACGGTTACAGATCCACAGACTTAATGACCCATGTCTTTACAGCTTTTTACTAGTTGCCAGTTTGTCGTTAGTTTTTGGCAAAAGCAGCATCAGAAACCAGAAAATTGACTGTTTTAACACAAACCAGATTTTTAACTAACCAAGTGTTTTTTTTGTCCCTAAACTTTCCCAATTTCACCCCAACCAGAAGGTTAAAGATGTTAAATACTGTCATAGCCGGTTAAAGATACCAGGTTACAGCACCATCCTGGAAAACTTATGTAATTTCTTCATAAAAAAGTTGAAGCCTGGTGGTGTTTGTGTTTGTTAAGGAAGAAGCAAAAATTTAAATAACAGGTATTGAAATGTAACATCCATCCATCCATCCATCCATTGTCTATCCCGCTTATTCCCTTTCGGGGTCGCAGGGGTCTGCTGGAGCCTATCCCAGCGCGTTAAGGCGAGAGGCAGGGATACACCCCAGATGGTCGCCAGCCAATCGTGGGGCACACACACCATTCACACACCATTCACTCTCACACTCACACCTATGGGCAATTTAGATTTGCCAATTAACCTGAGCATGTTTTTTGTATTGTGGGAGGAAACCGGAGTACCCGGTGAAAACCCACGCAGACACGGGGAGAACATGCAAACTCCACACAGAAAGGTCCCAGACCCAGGCCCAAGGCGGTCTTGAACCTGCGACCTTCTTGCTGTGAGGCAACAGTGCTACCCACCGCACCACCGTGTCGCCCGAAATGTAACATAACAATGTTAAATTTTCAAAATATGTATGAACACTAGAGGAAAATAATCATAAAATAGTCAGTTCTACTCAAGTCAACATAACTAACAACAGTTAGAAGTTTAAATGATCAGGCAGAAATACTGCAGATGTGAAATTAACACCATGAAACACAGAGAAAAAGGAATAGTTATTTTATCTGTTTAATATCAAAAATAATAACTTATAATAATACAATAATTCATTTTAACACAATCATCCCTTCATGATCAAATGTAAAACTAATGTATTAGCTGCTCTTCTGTTTGTGCTAATTAACAAATTCAAAACAGTCAACTAAGACAATGAACAACAGAAGTTATGGTGACAGAAAATTTCTTTAAAAAAGATTTCAAAAGGGAGAGAGAGAGAGAGAGAGAGATAGGTGAAGAGGTGAAGAGAAGTGTGAGGGTGAAGAGGTTGGAGGCACACACACACAAACACACGCCGATGCTGCTCTAAGTGGCTCTGAAAGCTACCGGAGACTCACGCTGATGTTAATGGACGATCATCTGCTGCACTGAATTCAAGAGCATGGACCAACACACACACACACACACACACTCAGACGCACTTACACACACACTATGTCCCTGTCTCTGGAGGTCTAAATGCCAGATGCCAGTTATTTCCATCCTCTACAGCAGACAGCCTGATAACAGTCTTCTCCTCCTAGTCTACACATTCTACTGATTAGAAAGAAAAAGAACAAGTGACGTGAACAAGCAGCAATGAAAGAGTGAAACTCTGCAGGGGATTCACACCTGTAGGAACCAGCTAAAGACTTCAGTCCAGGTTTTAGTCTGTGCTCAGACTCATTCATGCTCACACAGAGAGCATATATATATATATATATATAGTCATACATACATCCATATACTCCTATGTACTCATGTATATCTATATACTCCAATAAACTCAACTATACATTTATTTACTCTTATATATTCATGTATATAATACTATATATTAATGTATATCTATCTTTTCTGTGTATATAGTAATTGTGTATATTTTCCATGTGTATATTTTAATTGTGTATATTTTAAAGTTCAGTTTATGTCCAACATATTTATTTAAATAAAGAAAACTATCCATATTTGTTGAATAGTCAGGTTCGTCTCTGGTTGATGAAGAGCAGCTCCATCAACACCTGGCCACAATATGAGTATAAGTAATTACTAGTACTTGTAGTCTAGTTATACTAGGAACAGTAATAGTAACAGCAGTAGTAGTAGTAATTAGTAGTGTAAAGTCTCTGAATGAACTTGGAGCTAAATCTGTTGTTCAGGTCTGTTAGACTCTTATACTTATACATTGTGTGTGTGTGTGTGTGTGTGTGTGTGTGTGTGTGTGTGTGTGTGTGTGTGTGTGTGTGTGTGTGTGTGTGTGTGTGTGTGTGTGTGTGTGTGTGTGTTTCAGACTCAGCAGCAGAGTGCTGTTTTCCTGCCAGAGTTTGCTCTGTCTCCTCAGGGCAGCTTCATGGAGGATGCCACGGAGGACCAGTTCCTGACATACAGATACGACGACCAGGTCAGTGTCTGCTGATACTAGTAGTACTGGTGATACTGGTAGTACTGATAATACTGGTAATGCTGGTGATACTGGTAGTACTGGTGATACTGATGATACCGGCGATACTGGTAGTACTGGTGATACTTATGATACTGGTGATACTGGTAGTACTGGTGATACTTATGATACTGGTGATACTGGTAGTACTGGTGATACTGGTAGTACTGGTGATACTGATGATACTGGTAGTACTGACGATACTAGTAGTGCTGGTAATACTGGTAGTTCTGGTGATACTGGTAGTCTTGGTAATAGTGGTGACACCGGTGATACTGGTAATACTAGTAATACTGGTAGTACTGGTAATCTATATTCCTATAATGGGATGTGAGGAGTCTCTTAAAAATGAGTTGATGTGATGATAATTAGTTGATTTGGTGATCTCTTGATAATTAGTTGATGTGATGATCTCTTGATTATTAGTTCATAGTTGGTAATTAGTTGTTGTGATGAGACACTTAATGATTAGTTGGTGGTTGATGATTAGTTTTATTGGTGTTGGCAGATTTATGTTTGACACCTAAAGGACACTAAAACACCTGTAGATCACCCCCTGTTTTCTGATGGCAGGCTCCAGGCTGTGGTTTTCTAGTCTTGGAGGTCAGGGGTCATTAACAAATGTTTTATTTCTAGTTATTATCACTCTGTGTTATTTCCAACCTACTGGATCAAGTTCTGCTCAGACCCTACAGCAAAACAAGCATTTCTGTAGCTCACACCAAATCTGAGCCTTTGTGGAAAAGAAAATTGTTGTTATAAAAATAATATTATAGAAATACAATCTAACTGTGTCATGCGTATCAGAATATTTAAAAATAAATGTCAAAAACATGCAAAGTGCACATCAACACATGAACTTGTGCAGTAACTGACTTCAGGCCCTGTTGGAATGAGCAGCAGGTGGATGAAGCTACAAGTGGAGGACTGGATGTGCTAACTGTTGCTAATTGATGCTAATAGATTCTAACCAATGTTAATCGATGCTAACTTATGCTAATTGATGCCAACATATGCTAAATGATGTGGACTGATGATAACTGAGGTGAATTGCGGTAAATGAAGCTAACTGCTACTAACGGATCCTAAATGTGGTGGATCGATGGTTCAATCCCTGGCTCCTCTAGGCTCAAGTTCATGTGTCCTGCTTAACACTGATTTGCCCCCAATAGCTGTCCTGTTCAATGTGTGAATGGTTAGCTAATTGGCACCTTGTATGCCAGCCACTGCCATGAGTCTATGAATGTGTGTGAAAGGGTGACGTGTGAAGAGCTTCGAATGGTCAAAATGACGAGAAAAACGTTATACAACTGCATCCATTTACCATTTAACTTGACTCTAACTGCTGCTACTGGATGCTTACTGCTGCTAACGAATGCTAACTGATGCTAATGAATGTTAACTGCTGCTAAAGGATGCTAACTGCTGCAGGCAGTAGATTTAAAGTTTAATCAGTGCTGTTTTCAGATTTTTTTTCTCCATAGCTAAATAGTTAAATCTCAAAGTGTATGTAAATGTAAAGTTATCCAATTTAAACAACTTAGATTTTATAGTTTACACTATAAATTCTCTCTTTTTTACAAATTGACAGAGTTATGATGTTTCTGTGTATTCAGCTTCAGATCAATAGGAATCACTGTTGGACATGAAGTTTTTGCTGTTAGATTATAGATATTCACCTGGTTTATGCTTTTTAGAATTTTCAAGACAAAACATCCTTAGCAAACATTTCTCAAAGCAGTGGAAACAGTTTTTGGAACGATTAGTGTTTTCTTCCTGCAGCAAAACTGGGTGGAAATAAATGATAAAATATGATGAATTGATGTGATTTGAATAACAGCCTCTTCATCATAAAACAGACACTGTTTGTCCCTATATTCAACTGATTATTCCTAAATGAAGGAAACCTGAAGCCAAAAAAAATCTCTCTCTAGCAGCAGATTTTACTGCTTCTGTCACTGAAACATAGAAGAGCAGCTTTCCATTTATATTCACCTATTATGAGTTCATTCTTTAATGCACATTTTAAAATGTGATCATTTCTATAAAACACATACAGACTAGGGTTACCTTTAGAGAGAGAAACACACATTAAAGTGTTTTTCAATTTATTTTAAAATTTAAACTAATCGTCTGTAGTTGTTGTAGCTTTAGGACAATTTCGACTCGTTAAATTTATGGGGAGTATGATGATTATGGTGATGATAATGATGATGGTACACGCCTTATACACATCTGTTGTGTCTGAATAATAAATGTTATATCAATGAAAAAGAAAAAAAGTTTTAATTAATATTTAAATAAATTAACTTTGTACTTAGTGTTTTTTGCTTTTAAACTTTGTTTTTAGTCTAATTTAATAAATGATGATGTCCTGTAATAATGAATTTAAGTGAAAAATATAATAATCAGAGTAATAATAGAGGTTTTCATCACTATTATTATATATTTATTTGTATTTTTATGATTTATCATTAAATTACATCATGTTGTCTTGACCTCAGTAAATACATGTCAGCATATCCTTTTAATAACCAAATAATTTCCAGAGGAGTTAATGGATGTAAAACTTCATTAACAAACATCCAATTCAGCTTTTACTGGTCCACTGGATTTTTTGTTATATCATGGGTCACATTGGATATCTCAAAGGTTATTTTGTCATATCACACAGTATTTTGTCATATTATGGATTATTCTGTTATATTTTTAATTATTTTGTCATATTATTGATTATTTTGATCATATCATGGATCATTTTGGTATATCTTGGATTTTTCTGTCATGTAATTGACCATTATGGTCATATCATGAATTATTTTGGTTTAGTTTGGATTATTTTGGTTATATGGAATATGTTGGTCATCTCATGGAGCATTTTGGTCATATCATGGATTATGTTGGTCATATCAAGGAATATGTTGTCATATTATGGATAATTTTTGTCCTTTGATTATTTTGGTGGAGTCAAACTCAATTTAGTTCTTCGGTGTAATTTAATCTCAGTGGGTTAAAAAATTTAAGACAAAGTAACCGCAGAAAGAAAATCAACAAATTTCCATGTTGAATAAAACCAACAAGTTAAAATGTCTTGTTTTTGGAACAATTGTCAAGTTATCTCCTGCCTTGCAAACCATTCACTAAGTTAAACTGTAAATATTTTATCCCTGAAAGATTCTCAAGGACTTTACTTTTCTGGTAACGAACAGCAACTGGAACATTTGTTAGTCAGACTTTCTTCAATCATCCAGTGGACCTGATTGGACCTTGTCATGGCCGGTTATGGCCCCTGAGCCACATGGTTGACCCCCTGCTGAATTGGCTTCTAATTGCCTGTTTTTCCATTTTCCCCATCATGTTCTGTACAGCTGTCTGGAGGTTGACGCACCGCATCACATTTTGATGAAAACGGAAAAATTAAAGTCAGTAGCTTCAGATATTTTCTGGTTGGTTCAACTTTCTCTATTTATGGAGGTGGAAGCCTCAATGGATCAACTACAGCCTCTGTAGTTGATCCATTGATCATTGATTCATTGATTTGCTGCAATCTGCAAACTCACCACTAGATGCTTCTAAAAGCTACACACTGCACCTTTAACTGGACTAGTCATGACAAAACATTACAAACATGGTTTAAAAGGAGGTATTTTTTTTATTTTCCTTTCATGTAAAATTCTATTATTTATTATATTATTATTTATGATTTGGCATTAGATAAAATATATTAGATTCGATTTATTGAGAGGTTTAAGTGTATATATACATACATGTGTATATATGTGTGTGTGTGTGTGTGTGTGCATTTTTATAAAATTGTTAATAGGATATAAATGAATTCTGCTAAGTCAGATCTGTGACATCACTAAGTTGTGAAAGCATCAGGCAGGTTGTGTCATCACTTCCTCCTTAAACTAGGAGTCAGAGGAAGATTTTTGTTGTTTCTGCCTTTGTTTAAACAATCAGTCATTGTCTCTGTGTGATTTACAGTTTGTAGACAGAGAAACAGAAGCTGCTGATTTTGTCATTTCCTGCAGTTTGATAACTTCAATTTTCTACATCATTTATATGACAAACTGTTATTAAAAAGAACAGTGTCTGGTCTGTGTCTGGATGTGTCTGAAAAATGAGGAGAAGAAAGCAGCATCACCTCACCACAGTTTATACTGAAATGATGTGGTATTACTAGAGTTTTTCAGATAAGAGCTTCCGAAAAAGCGGCTTTGAATCCAGGTCATCAAATTGCTCTATTGTGCAGCAACAGATGACTGAACTGAATTTATAGAACATAGAATGCACATTAATTTACATATCAGCTAAAGAATATTTGTCCAGCTGAAAACTCAGCTAGAAATGCTGCAGAATCTCAGCATTTTCACTGAGATTCTCTGGCTGCTGAGATATGAAAACTCCACAAAAAATGTTGGCACAAGCAGAAAATGTATTATCTGTTAATATAAAGCAGAGTATTTTACTGTAAGTGAAGGTCAAATCATTGATCTGGTGTCGGTCAGTAATCAATAAATGAGCCTTTTATAAAATAACATTAGACCAGTTAGTGGATAATAAACAGCATTTTTTAATTCTGTTCGATAATCTTCACATTAATAATACATGTAAATCTGATCTGAATCAGGTGATCGTATTGCTTAAACAGTTATCTAAGTTTTTATCTAAATCAATAGATGGTTAATGCCTGGTTAAAGGATAAAGAAGCAGCATTTTAACAGAAAAATAAGAAATCAACACACGTTGCTTTAGATTCTGAAAGAATACACTTAAAAGGAACTCTGAGAATATTTGATCAAGGTGTTTTGGATGCAGATTTAACACATCAGACCAGACATGTCCTGTACTTGGAGTTTTCTTTGTGCTGAAATGACTATTTATATGATTTAGTTTAAATAGATGATTTAAAATGTTCATAAACTCGACTAGAATGAGTTCAGTCCTACATAAAATGTATTGTATCCATTGGATGGAAAAGTTCTGGCTTTAAAATTTAAAATGAGGAAATGAAAATTTTCTCATGTTGAACAGTAGATTCACGTTTTAAACTAATATTTATAGTGAACAAATCCTAAAGTTCCATTTTGTGTTTGTAAATCTTGATGTCTTAACTTTTCGTATATAATATTTTCAACATATCACATACTCTTGAAAACTAAAAAAAAATATTAGAAATCCACTATAGAATGTTGCTGAACTCACATTTAGATCATAGAGGAAGATTCAGGGCTAAGAACAGGGTTCAAATGGGAGGAAATTCATTGGGAAAAAAAATCCTTTTACATCAGTCACTCTATAAGAAGGTTCATATACAAATGTATATACATATTGATATATTCAAATCTAAAGATGTATATAAAGATATATAAATATATTCAGATATAAAGATTTATAGATATATTCAGATATAAAGATTTATATAAAGATAGATAAATATAATCAGATATAAAGATTTATAGATATATTCAGATATAAAGATTTATATAAAGATAGATAAATATAATCAGATATAAAGATTTAAATAAAGATATAAACATACATTTAGATATAAAATTACAAACTCAGGATTCTTTAAAGAATATTTTCCTTTCATGCATGTAAGTTGATTCTTTTTCTTTTTTTTCTTTTACTCTTCACTAACGTCCTTAAAAGCGTTTCCATCAATAAATAATTCTAGCTATTTTCAGTTATGACTTGTTTTTTTCATGTGGATCTGAAGTCTATTAAACATGTGCTGCACCTTGTGTTTGACCCATTCCTTGTCAGCAGCAGCATTATTGATCACTCATTGATTATAGGAGGAGGATCACACTTCCTGACATATTCCACACATTTAAAGCCATCGCAGCGTAAGTAGAACTTAAAACATCCTCAAACTATTTATTGAATCTAAATTCATTTGAATTTGCTGAATCTAAAGTATCATGTGTTGACTTCTTATTTTTCTGTTAAAATGCTGCTTCTTTAACCTGAATCTTTGAACCAGGCATTAACCATCTATTGATTTAGATGAAAACTGAGAATTTAGGCAACAAGATCTCATATTATTAAAGCTGTGATTGTTTTGCTGTTGTTTCCCTGACTTTAAGTTAAAGACTTTTCTGTTCTACTTTAGGTAAAACCTTTTCTGCTATACTCTAAGTTCAGACCTGGCTGTTCTTTTAGTTCTTCAATGTATGAACTGCTTTCTGGTTAATGAATAGGATGATGTTTGACATCAGTTCTTGAGTTTAATTTTTATTCTTGCATCAGAGTTATGGCATTTACTTGGGTGACCTGTGGCCTCCACCTTTCCCTGTTGGCTTTCAGGGGGTCCTACCAGACAACGCTGTCCCACTCCATCTGGTCTGAGCAGCACCCTCCACCTCTCATGCAGTGAGTGAGGTGCACGTTACCTCTGTCACTATCGAGTCACTGTTTGGAGGTGCATCCAGGTGTTCTTTATCTCTGGGCTTGATGGAAGAGGGGATATGTGACTCATGCAGGAATAGACCACTGGACTTTTGGGCCAGATAGCATGGCCTGAACCCACCCAGGCATTAAAGTCAGAGTAGAAAGAGCTTGACCTTATTGCTAACCTTAGTGATGAGTCTACTGACTTCTTTATAGAAGCCATCACATCTGCCAGAAAAATCACGAATCAGTTTTTTCTTAAAATTGTTCAGCCCTACTTTAAACAGATCTTTGGTGATTTAAAATAAGAAAAGACCAAAAACATCGCTCTATTGTAATGAAATGGACAACGACTGTTAAAATATTCAGTGACTCCAGGTATGAGATATTTTGTGTGCACAGACTCAGTTTCTTGTCTCATGAGTTTCTCTTTAGTTTTTGCCCTGAAAAGTGAAGCAAAGCAGAAACAGTCAAGTTGTGTCTGATGAAAACTTATTACTGTTATACAGAAAAGTCAATGGAGTCAAGTCATTGTTTAAACTCTGAGGTGGATTAGAGGTGTTGTAACAGATGGTTTAGCGGCGTGGTAACAACAGGATTAGAGGCATTGTAACAGATGGATTAAAAAGCGTGGTAACAATTGGATTCGAGGAATTGTAACAGATGGATTAGAGGCATGGTAAAACCTGGATTAGAGGCATTATAACAAATGGATTAGAGGCCTGTTGACAATTGGATTAGAGGCATTTTAACAGATGGATTAGATGTGTGGTAACATCTGGATTAGAGTCTCACACACACACACACACACACACACATCAGGTGTAAAGAACTCAAACACACAAACAAACAATAATTCAACTGGGAAACATTATAAATTTTAACGTTGTCTACTTACTCATTAGTTGGGAAAGTTTTAATCTCTTAAAACATATCAGCAGATAATTCTCTGAATCTGTATCTGACAGAGATAATTATTTTTTAAACAATTCCAATTTCGGTTTGTTGTATCATTTAATGATGTTTGAGCAGTCCATGTGGAACATTTAGCATTTCGATTTTTGGATTACATTACACAACTTGATTAACTCTCATTAGCCTGGATTAGCCTTGACCATTAGTTTTGATAAGCATTTCATTAGCGTTTATTAGATTTTGATTAGCTTGTATTAGCCTTTGATTAGCTTTGATTGGCTTCGACTAGATTTGATTGGCTTTGATTTTGCTGTGATTAGCTTTGATTGTCATGTATTCATTTTGAGTGGCTTTGATTATCTTTGATTGGCTTTTATTAGCTTTGATAAACCTTTGATTAACTTTCATTAGCTTTGATTAGGCTCCATGTTTGGATGGTAACAGAATGTATATAATAATGATGAAGATGATGATGACGATGAACTCTGTCTGAAGTCTTCTGAAGTCTGCAAAAACAGGCTTGACCATTATTAAAATCGGGTGCATCTTTTTAATCACGGAGCTGTGGTTGGTTAATGGTAATTGTTAATAAGTTAAGTATTAATTCATTAATCTGTCATCTGTTCCTGCAGCGTTCATCATCATCATCATAATCATGATCATCATTAATGTAATGAAGCTGTGATTCTGAAAGTGAAGTGTCAACTCTTAACTTTACAACATTCACAAAATCATCAAAAAAACAATTGACTGAAACACAAATTCTTTTGTATTTATATGTTTTCGAAAAGTGTGAGGTAAATCTATAAATATTTTGCACAAAATGGTTGAAAATCATCAGAATGTCGTTAACAAGTAGAGGTGAAATTTGAACTATTTGCTTTGAAAACAGCAACAGTTGATTATGTTAGACTCAGAATTAATTCCATTGGTTCTATTTTCCCAGACAGTAAGACTCTCCTGCTGTTTATGTCTCTGCTGCTAAAACAACTATTTAAGCTGCTCAGGAACCAGCTGATGCCTTGATGAATAATCCATTACCTTAATAGTGCTTTATTGCACTTTTCCCTGCTTTTATCTTGCAGCTAATTATCACATTAATTATGGTCTACTTACATTTCAACACATTTTTTTTAGTTACTGGATTCTGGTGCCAGTGATGAGGCAGAAAATGAATAAATGTGTGTTTTGGTGTGTGTAGATTTAGGCTAAGCTGGTTTTCACATGACTCACTGTGTCAGAAAGAAATACAACACACATGTCGTCTGAATGATGGATTCTATTAGTCAAGGGAGCAGTTTTTCCTCTGAGCTGCTTTTCTCTGGATTTTTTAAATCTTTCTTTGGATTCATTTTTTAATTCAATATTTGTATCTTCACTTTGGCTGCTTTGTCTTCACCAGATGTCTGTCTCTGTAGTTTATATCTTATCTTATTTTGCATTTTGCTTCCATGGAAAGGCACTCCATACTACCAGGTATTGAGTGTGGATCTTATTTCTGCGTGAAAAGCTCCATCTGTTCCAACACCATTAAAACGCAGCAGGAAGCAGCCTGTTGCTGAGGTGACGAGTTCCTTCGTTACCATCAACCCTCTCTGGTTTATTTTGACTCGATGCCCAATGACTAACAGACTCCTGCTGTTAAACAGCAAATGACAATTAATCTGCTGCTGAAAATAGTCCCAACAATTTTACTCCCTTAATTACGTATGTTGGAATTTGATGCAATTTAACAAATCATGGTAGCATGAGGCCTGTAAAGGGATATTCCACCGAAACTCTTAGCAGCTTCTATAACAGTTCCTGTTATGACTATAACAGCCCATTTAAACTTTAGAGCAAAAATGTCCAGATGTTACAGTAAAAACATCCTGATGTTACAGTAAAACCCTCCAAATGAGACAGTAAAACCTCCAGAAGATACAATAAAAACATCCCAATGTTACAGTAAAAACATCCAAATGTTACAGTAAAAACCTCCACATAATACAGTAAAAACATCCAGATGTTACAGTAAAAACCTCCACATAATACAGTAAAAACATCCAGATGTTACAGTAAAAACCTCCACATAATACAGTAAAAACATCCAGATGTTACAGTAAAAACCTCCACATAATACAGTAAAAACATCCAGATGTTACAGTAAAAACCTCCACATAATACAGTAAAAACATCCTGATGTTACAGTAAAAACCTCCACATAATACAGTAAAAACATCCTGATGTTACAGTAAAAACCTCCATATAATAGAGTAAAATCATCCAGATGTTACAGTAAAAACCTCCACATAATACAGTAAAAACATCCTGATGTTACAGTAAAAACCTCCACATAATACAGTAAAAACATCCTGATGTTACAGTAAAAACCTCCATATAATAGAGTAAAAACATCCTGATGTTACAGTAAAAACCTCCATATAATACAGTAAAAACATCCTGATGTTACAGTAAAAACCTCCACATAATACAGTAAAAACATCCAGATGTTACAGTAAAAACCTCCACATAATACAGTAAAAACATCCTGATGTTACAGTAAAAACCTCCATATAATAGAGTAAAAACATCCTGATGTTACAGTAAAAACCTCCATATAATACACTAAAAACATCCTGATGTTACAGTAAAAACCTCCATATAATAGAGTAAAAACATCCTGATGTTACAGTAAAAACCTCCACATAATACAGTAAAAACATCCAGATGTTACAGTAAAAACCTCCACATAATACAGTAAAAACATCCAGATGTTACAGTAAAAACCTCCACATAATACAGTAAAAACATCCTGATGTTACAGTAAAAACCTCCACATAATACAGTAAAAACATCCAGATGTTACAGTAAAAACCTCCACATAATACAGTAAAAACATCCAGATGTTACAGTAAAAACCTCCATATAATACAGTAAAAACATCCAGATGTTACAGTAAAAACCTCCACATAATACAGTAAAAACATCCAGATGTTACAGTAAAAACCTCCATATAATACAGTAAAAACATCCTGATGTTACAGTAAAAACCTCCACATAATACAGTAAAAACATCCAGATGTTACAGTAAAAACCTCCACATAATACAGTAAAAACCTCCACATAATACAGTAAAAACATCCAGATGTTACAGTAAAAACCTCCACATAATACAGTAAAAACATCCTGATGTTACAGTAAAAACCTCCATATAATAGAGTAAAATCATCCAGATGTTACAGTAAAAACCTCCACATAATACAGTAAAATCATCCAGATGTTACAGTAAAAACCTCCACATAATACAGTAAAAACATCCAGATGTTACAGTAAAAACCTCCATATAATAGAGTAAAAACATCCTGATGTTACAGTAAAAACCTCCACATAATACAGTAAAAACATCCAGATGTTACAGTAAAAACCTCCACATAATACAGTAAAAACATCCAGATGTTACAGTAAAAACCTCCACATAATACAGTAAAAACATCCAGATGTTACAGTAAAAACCTCCACATAATACAGTAAAAACATCCAGATGTTACGGTAAAAACCTCCACATAATACAGTAAAAACATCCAGATGTTACGGTAAAAACCTCCACATAATACAGTAAAAACATCCAGATGTTACAGTAAAAACCTCCACATAATACAGTAAAAACATCCTGATGTTACAGTAAAAACCTCCATATAATACAGTAAAATCATCCAGATGTTACAGTAAAAACCTCCACATAATACAGTAAAAACATCCTGATGTTACAGTAAAAACCTCCATATAATAGAGTAAAAACATCCTGATGTTACAGTAAAAACCTCCACATAATACAGTAAAAACATCCAGATGTTACAGTAAAAACCTCCACATAATACAGTAAAAACATCCAGATGTTACAGTAAAAACCTCCACATAATACAGTAAAAACATCCAGATGTCACATTAAAAAACACCAGATGATATAGTAAAAACCTCCAGATGATATAATAAAAACCTCCAGATGATATAGTAAAAACCTCCAGATGTTGCAGTAAAAACCTCCAATGTTACACATGAGTTGATCATTTTAAACTTTAAAGTAAACTTTTACAGAGAGACGTCTTTATCAAACCATCCAGGTGTCTAAATATAATCCAACAACAGCTGCATTAGACAGCAATAATGAGAAAGAGCTTCTACTGGTTGTTGTTGTTAACCTGATATAGTATACTACTGTGTATACACACACTGTATATTCTAGAGTGAGTTTTGTTTGTTCTTGTATCTCATATCTTGTTGATATGAAATCCATATCAACATGTTTTTAACAGGCTGTTACTCTTCTCTCTGCATCTTTTTAAAGTTTCAATTAAACCATTCCTATCAAACACTGAAAAGTAACAAGAAGGGACTGGTTCTGTATTTTTCAGTTTGTGTTTTTGTGTTTCTGCTCGTTGTTCAAACGTTTACACAAGTTTTTGACAAAAAGCAGAAGGTGAAAGTGGCCTCGAGGCAGCAGAATGACCATCTGATCTGGTTTAACACTTTACCCTGAGATGGAGCTGGAAGCAGGCCTTAGGCACACACACACACACACACACACACACAAGCATGCATGCACAAATGCATGCACACACACACACACACACACACAGACACAAGCATGCATGCACGCACACACACACACACACACACACACACACACACATACACACACACACACACACACACACACACACACACACACACACACACACACAGCTTCTATACCACTCTATGGAACATCTGTTAAACACTGTGCAGCTTTGGAAGTGAAACCTGTAGCCAAGAATATTTCATGATTTTGATACACATGCAACTAGAAATACACACACACACACACACACACACACACACACACACTTCTTACATGTTATGTTAGGCATGATAAGTTGGAGCACTGTAATTGTTTAAGTTTCCTCAGTCAACCGAAAGGCCCTGAGTCCACAGCTATTTCAGAAATGAGCCACATTATGTCACATGTGTTCTCTGAGGCCATAAATCAGCCTCTGGACTGTTGTTGTAGCATTAAACTGCTGGAGAGTAATGACTGGCTGTTAGAGGCTGCTGCAGCCTGGAGGAGCACAGGTAAGCACTGGACACCAGGAGCCCAGGGAGGCGCTGGAAACCACATAATCTGCTGCACAAATGAGCCATAATATCATACATAAATTATCGATAATTAGATGCACAAATGTTCCACAATCTGATGTAAAATGACCCATAATCTGATGCAAAATTGATCCATAATCTGATGCATAAATGATCACTATAAGCAAATGATCCATGATCTATATATACTAGAAAATTATCCGTAATCTGCTGCATGAATGTTCCATAATCTGATGCAAAATAATCCATAATCTGATGCAAAATTATTCATAATCTGATGGAAAATGATCCATAATCCGATGCAATATGATACACGATATTGTGTACATATCTTTTAAAGCAGCAACAGCCCACTCCATGTTATCCAAGTAATATTGTCCCAGCATTACAGTTAAAATGCTGCGATATCACAGTTAAAATTTTGTGATATCACAGTCAAAATGTGTTGATATTGCAGTCAAAATGTGTTGATATCACAGTCAAAATGGTATGACATCACAGTAAAATTCTGCTGTCACAGCATTTCACTGTGATGTGTCATAACATTTTGTTAAAATGCAGGTGTCCTCCTTCTGACATGATCAGTTTCATTTATAGGCAACATGGCTGGAGAGTTAAAAACGAGTAAAGAGTTAAAAGTGAATTTTAAACTTCAGAGCTTTTTTTCACTCCTTATATTAGGTCTCAGGAGAACCTCCACTAAGCAAAAATAATGAGTATTTAGATATATAAATAAATGTCTGAACCTGGCTGAGGAGAGTGAACCTCAGCTTATGTTATCTGAAGAATTAGGTTTAAATCAGGGCTGCTTTTCTCAGTTTTTATGTCTCTTTGCACACAAGATTGTCAGAATATTTCAGATTACTGAGATTTAAGGACTTTTTAACATATTTTCTGGTTTATGTTGTTGAATAGGTGCGCAATATGCATATGGCTGGAGATGTGATGTGTAGTAAAAGGGTTAAAAGGCTGTGAACCAATCAGAACCAATACTTTTTACTGGTGTTTAAACAGCAAAGTGAATAGGAGACAAAACAGGAAATGTAGTAAACCAGTGCTGCATATTTCAGTTAATTCCGTTAGTTCTGCGGCGTCCATGCATTTGATTCTTTATTCATATGAAGTCAATGTGAAATGTTGAGCCTGTGGTGCCAACTGTGACTAAATGAAGTAATTAACATGGTGATTTACCTGGGCAGGTAGCAGCTGATAAACTGATGCTGTCAGAACTGAAGGAAGATTTCAAGGATGTTTGAGATTCAACAGCTGAGAAATCTGCTCACCTCTGTTTCAGCTGGGAGTGTGTGTGCGTGTGTGTGTATGTGTGTGTGTGTATGTGTGTGTGTGTGTGTGTGGGGGGGGGGGGGGGTGACAAGGTTAAATAAGCACAGTAAAGCACACCGGACGATGGTAAAAGAAGAAAAGGTTTAGAGGTTTGGGCCCATTTTCTCCTTCAGGAATTTAACTGAATCTATTCTAGTCTGTGTGTGTGTGTGTGTGTGTGTGTGTGTGTGTGTGTGTGTGTGTGTGTGTGTGTGTGTGTGTGTGTGTGTGTGTGTGTGTGTGTGTGGATCATACAGTGTGACGTGAACTGAATAAAAAGCTTTTCCTGTGAGATCCCTGCAGCCAGGATGTTGTAGAGTGTGACATGTTCCATTGATCCAGTTCTGCTGCTTCATTTCAGAATTTAAAGCAGCAAAAGTCACCGAGTCCCACAAAGACTGTTAAAGGGGGGGGGGGGGGGGGGGGGGCACACAGCCAATCTGCTAGTTAAATCATAGCTAACCTGCTAGATTATCTGATGCTGTGAGAACTGAAGGAGAATTGAAAGATGTTTGAGATTCAACAGCTGAGAAAACTGCTCAAAAACCTTAACTCAGCTAATTCAACTCAAATCTAACCCAAATCCATAGCTGACCTGCTAGTTAAATCACAGCTGACCTGTTGGTTAAACCATGGCTGAGACAGCCACAGCTGTGTGAGCAAGTGTGTGTGTGTAGCTGCTTCTTCTCAGGCTGTTTTTAACTATACATTCAGCCTCACTCAATAACTTCTTGTTGCTTTCTTGTTGTTATTTACATCAAATACAGTAAAAATCCAACACAATCAACCCACAGTTTTATGGATATTCATCCATCTGAGATATGATTCAGGATCATAGTTGTTTTCAACTTGTCACAGCATCTAATTTACTATAAAAACAACAAACACCCTAGATTTAGGAAACATGTAATTAAAGTACTTTACCTTAACTGTCCAAAAATGACTGAAATCTCTTAGTTGTCATCAGATTTACACCAATGATCAAACTCATTGTTTGACTAAAATTTATCTTCGTCGACATCATTCATTATATAATTATATTACAGCTTCTTTAGAGGAGATAAAATAATGTAAAGGAAGATGAGACCAATGACATTAGTTCAAATACAATGCTATCATCAGAAAATGTGTTCCCTACCATCTTCTAACAAGGCTTTGAGAAATTCTGAAAATTTTAAGAAAGATATTATTCTCATGAGAAATTTAAACTTCAGTTCAAAGGAAACTAAAAAAAAATCTTCAAGCACAGTTGATCAACAGATGGATCTGATCATAATAAATCAGGCTCCAAACAGAAACATGCTGTCAGAACTGCTATCCTTTAACACGATAAGTGGATTACAACTGGCACCAGAAAACTAACTAGAAAACTACATTTTAATGCTGCCTTAACATTTTAGAGACTGTACTGGAAGTAACGTAGAACAATCTGCCGGATTTTATGAGGCAGAAAGTAGAGACCTCAAACAAAGAGATAGAAATCACCTCCCATTAACCTGAACATACTAAATCTGCTGAAAGACCAGGACCTTCCCCTGAAAACTAAACCACATGGCCACAAACTCTCACAACCACAAACGTTCACCACATTAAGCAACAAAGCGGTACAGACTAAAGCAAGAAAGAACAATAAATAAATCTCAGAGCAAATGAAGAAAGAAGAAACAAGAAAACATCACAGAGTAGGAAATGGAAACTTGTAATCAATAAAAACCTTTTAATGGACCCAGTCTGATTTGCTGAGGCACACAACCATTATTTTATCGATTCAGTGGCCACTTTTACACAGAGTTTCTCTGGTTGTCAGAGGAACTCCCATTTATTGGATGTTGCAGGGATTGAGATTGAGTGATTTTACTGAGGTAAATGTGCTGGGAATAATTAATGCTCCTAACATCAAAAGCTAAGAATGAGATGGATCTTGCTGTGGTTAAACATCTAAAAACGCCAATAATTTTTCAACCTCAGACTGTCAGTCAATAGCCATCAGTCTATTTATCTCAACTTCTCCACTGTCATCCCACAAGGACATGTTTTGGGCCTATTTTACTTATATAATAATGCTAAATTTATTTTTACAAAAATCACAATTTTTTGCAATTTTTCTGGCACGAAATGTCAAATGGTGTAACTGAAAAAGAATGATACATTTTTAATATTCGATTCAATATAAAGTAGTTGATAGTATGTGTTTCTATTTTTATTTTTTTTATCTTTTTAAAAGAGTTAAACTATCTGTTACCAGGTTTTTAGGTTTACACCACATACGTTTCAACCTTGTCCCATAACCTAAGATAGAGATTTACATATATGATGATGACACTGTAATATATGTACACATCAATACAAAAAATTAGGTTGCCTTCCTTATAAAGAAGACAATGTCCCATGTTACCAAACTGTTACATCATTGCTGACTACTATTAAATAGGATGTAATTCGGTTTAAAATAACAAAAAACTGTATGTTGAGGCACACAGACTTACTTGGACTTGGACAAGTTATCAAAAAAGTCAGGTCTTTCCTTCAAAACTCAGATTTAGAAGGTTTGTGAACAGGATCATGTGGGAATTGCTCACAATAAATAAATAGTCACTGTCCCTGAGATATAAACTAAATCAATAAAAACAGATTTTAGTGTCTGGTCAGTATTTTCTGGATTTGAAGACTCTTATATCTGAAATCTAGGTTGCGTCCAGCTCCAAAGTCAATGTTGACTGTGATTAGCTGCAGTTATTCTCTCCAGGTCCTTTATTCCAGGACATTTTACTGCTGCTAACAGCTCTTCTGTGTCCTGCTGAGATTGTGAAACAACTTTTACTGCACAATGTGCAAACCCCTTTTCTCTTTTTGCCTATTTCATCATATAATAATAAGTTTTGTGTTATCCACGTCTGAGTAAAATTTGAGTGGAATCTGTTCAGTGGTTGATGTTCAGGTGGTGACATGGTTTAAAAAATAATTCACATTTATCAATTCTGGATTCTAGAGCAAATAAAGATTCTAGAGCAAATAAACCTTGTCACCACCTGCTTGTTGTTCATTGTTTAGCCACATTAGCAGGAACCAATCTTCTGTTTATTCACCATTTAAACATCAACCACTGGACAGATTCCACTCAAATTTTACTCGTGGATAACTGATGTTCCTTAGATTCATTTACTTCAAAATGTTGTTGTTGAGCTGCTTCATGAATTATATTTGACATTTTAGTCCAAACAGCTAATGACAGCTTTAACAATTAATAGAATCGGTCAACTATTTTAATAGTAAATTAATTGAATTGAGTCATTTTTAGGAAGAAAATTTCCAAATTCTCTGGTTCCAGCTTCTTTTCACTGATTATTTTCTGGTTTCTTTTTTCTTCTATAATAGTAAACTGATGATCTTTGGGTTATAGACTGTTGGGCTGGAAAAAAAATCATTTTAAGGTTGAATGTACAGCTTTGAGAAACACCACATTTTTTGATTTTAATAATCAGTAGATGAAAACTATATTAGAATAGTGGTCAGGTGCATCACTACAGTTTTTCATTCCATAAACAACAATACACATGCACAGTGATGTGAAACGTCATGTCAGTGTTAATCATCTCATAGAGAATTTTCAGCAGAGCCTGTTATAGAGCTGAATGAGCAGGAGCAGAAAGTCTCCTCTGCACATCTGTCCCTTGATGACTGGGAGCTACAGCTGTTTGCCAGACCATTTCCTGAGCTGCATCCAGCTGTGGTTCTATCATTCCACAGCTGGAGCAGCCAGTCCTGCTGCTGCTAATCACATTTTCATTCACAGTGAACGCTTTGTCCTATTTAAGTTTGATCAACACATACCGAACAATATTAGATCCTTTGGAATTAAAAGAAAAAAATTAAAAGTGCATAAAAAGTAAAGTAATCAGCGAATAAATAGAATCCACACATTCAGCTTCTTTGTGAACAGAGTTAAACTGTTAAATAAAAACTATATATTAATCATATAGTCTGTTATACTGTATACAACTATTTATAATCATATAGTCTGTTATACTATATGAAAATATATTATCATAATATGGTCTGTTATACTGTAAAAAACTATATATTAACTATAGATCTGGTATACTGTATAAAACTATATATTAATCATATTGTCTGTTAAATTATGAAAAACTATATATTACTCATAGGTCTGTTATACTTATAAAACTATATAATAAAGCCCTTTTATAATCTAATGGAATCTTTCCTGTTCTGAATCAAACATCCTGATAATTAACTGCTGTTGAGCGTTTAGTTGCATCATAAAATCTTTTGCAGCAGATGGAGATTCTCATCATGGATATGTGGGTGTGCAAATATTTCCTACATTTTTCAGAGTATTTTTAACAAGTTCTCGTCCAGGTCAGGTTCAACATCGGGGCGTCAGACAATGAAAATGTGTTCTGAAACCTGTGATGTTTAGTTTGTTTAATGGGTTTCTGGTTAATCTTATGATTCATCTAGACACGATAAGTGTTCAACCTAAAGTAAAACTAACACGCTGATCTAGTGCTCTTGGACTTAAATCTCTATATTTATTACGGTATTTACATTAGAATCCATCTTTCTGTTCCCGCTCTCTCTAAATATTTAACTGAGTTTCTCTGCAGCAGCTGCTGCCTTTCTGTCCTTTCTGCTGCCTTGTTCCAGTCCAGTCTTTTGCAGCCAGGTGTGTTTTTCCTGCAGCGAAGTGAATGATCACAGATTCTAAAGCAGAGAGTGAATCAGGGTCCTGGATCCACACAACACACTGCTTTTTTTAAATATTAAATTCTCCTTCCTGTTTACATTCTTCCTCCTAGCCCAAACACATCTGACTCAGAAATGACTTCATGAATTTTTCTGTGGGAAAAGAAACTAAATCTATAGGTTTAAAAAGACGGAATGGGAAAGAAACATTGATTGAGATGTAGGAGAATTACTCTCCCAATGCAGCAATTATGAGTTTTTGTACATCTTTACAATGTAAAACAAGGTAAGGTCAATGAAGATAACTTTGAACTAATCACAAATCCACTATATACATTGTTAATGTGGTAAATGACTATTGTAGCAGCAGATGCCTGGTTTTTAATGTATGTTCTCCATAGGTGAATAGAGACCCATTTCTCCAGTGTTCTAATGGCACAATGTGTTTAATAATTTCATTATAGCCTAATGGATGATTAAAAAACAGCTGGAAACAGTTTATCTCATTAGATGGAGCCTTCTTTTATTTATTAGAGCTTGTTATACCTGGGTCTGATTCCCAACTCCTCCTCCTCATCATCCTCATCATCATCATCATTGCTGCTTGTTTCCAGTAACCATGGCAACGCTGTTTGGTGTAGCAGCAGCAGCAGCTTGGTTTGTTGCTTCTCTGGTTCTATGGTGACAATAAATGTTAAAACAAGCCTGTAAATCACTCCAATTCTCAGGGTTCTTACACCTTCATTCAACAACATGTGTTTCTGACATGTTCGGAGGCTATAATTTAGTGGTAGAGAAGTTTTTTTGCTGTTTGGAAGTTTGACTTTAAATCATTGACCATGATATATATAAAAGGTTAGTTATTATCTAATATACTACACAGGATATTAAACACATTAGAAGCAGAGAGAAGAGTTTAACACTTTAAATCCTGCTCAAAACACTAAGAAACCATAGATTTAGTTATAAATGACTTGATTTTGTTCTTTTTGTTACAAAATTCTTTAGCCTTGAGTATTTTACACTGTCAGTCCATATAAAACCAAATGTTTCTGACAAGTTTGGAGGCTGTAATTTAGTTGGGGGAAAGTTTTTTTTTCTGGTATCATTGTGTATGAATGTTTAAATCATTGACCATGAAACATAAAAGCTCATTACCACACGGCATATAAAACACATCAGGAGCAGAGAGAAGAGTTTAACACTTTAAATCCTGCTCAAAACACTCTTAAGCAACTTTATACTTAGTTGTAAATGACGATTTTTTTTCCTCTTGCTTGTGATTTTTTTGGTTTTGAGTATTTTACACTGTCAGTCCTTTTTTAGATTTTTGAACTTGAATTTTAATCGGAGAAAACTTGTTTCCTGGTGTTATTGAGTGTTTGTCTTGAACGGATCAAGTTACAACACCATGTATATATATGTGAAAACATCATCTTATTTCACATGCATGTCATATATTTTTAGGATAGTATAATATAATTATTTAATGTAAAATTATAATTTATTTAAAAATAATGACCTGTCAGGCTGTTTTTTAGGTCGATGGTTTGTCACTCTGGGAAAAGCAAAGTGGCTGTGATGAACTTGATTGTGTTTTACTATCTTGAAACTCCGGAGACGTGTTTACCCTGCAGATATTTATTGAAGCTGAGTCTCATCCATCAGTTTTACAGCATCATAGACATTTAAAGTTTATTTGGCAGTTTCTGAGGATTGCAGCTCTGACATGTGGTTCAGTGATGAACTGTGATATCCAGACTCATTATGCAGCGTTTAATGGAAAACCCTCTAAATATAGCCTCTTTTCCTCTGTAACTTATCTGAGGTCAGAGCAGCAGACAGAGAGAAGTTCCCACATGGCCCAAACATGAATTTTCTTCAAATGGTTTTAATTAATTCATATCTTTGCTGGGGCAGCGTAATTACTCCGACAAATTCATAAAGTACCTGTGGGAAAAGCTGCTGTTAATTTCCTCTTGGCAGTTCTAGTCCTCCTGGGAGTCCCTGTAATTACGTCTGAATACGAGCTAAAAGTTCCTCATCTGCCACCAAGACTGACTGAATACAAAGCAGCTCGCCTTCAAAAGCCAGTTAATCCGCGCGGTTTCTTAACATATTCACAGACTGAGGCTGGACACTGATGAAATATCTCTGGTCCACACTGAAAACGCTGATATTTAATTATGAGCAGACATTTGTGATGTTCTGTATGTTTGTTTGAAATATAAATATGTGAAATATCTCAGCAGCTAGTGGATGATTTTAAAACGAATCTCCACCCGTGTTCATAGAGTTCTACTTAGAACTAGGTTTTACTATTCAAATAAATAATAAATAAATAAGTGTTTATGGTCCATATGTTGAAGAAACAGCCCCTGTTGCTAATTGATGGTGAATGTTCTCTCTTTATATATTTAATATAATTAACCTACTCATCTCTACAGATCTCTTTGTATAAATACACAGGGTTTGGAGGCAATTATTGTGATTGTGATTAAAACTGTTCTAATTTCAGTTTAGTCTGAGTATACTGACCTTGCCAAACAGAAATCTAGATCTGCAACGATCAGTTGATCGGATGATGTCCAAATTCTCTGGTTCCAGCTTCTCTTCTCTGATTATTTTCTGGTTTCTTCATTCTTCTATAATAGTAAACTGATGATCTTTGGGTTGTGGACTGTTGGCCTGGACAAAAGAAGGTTGAATTTTCAGCTTTGAAAAATACTGAATGACATTTTACATCATTTTATGAAACAATAAACAAATAATTAGTTGCAGCTCTAATTGACTCACGTCAATTTTTGTCAAATTGCCAATCCAGCCCTTAGTCACGTCTAAACACCAACCACTGGATGGATTTCTGTGACATTTGACATTTATACTCCAACTACTGGAGAATCAGAGAAGTCTGTGTTTAGTTATGTTCTATATCTTTTATGGCCTGAAGTTTCTCTATTTCCATAAAACTCAGCTATGTAGGATATTATATTATTTATGATGAGATTACTTTCAGATCGACTATTGGCTAAAGTTAAAGGAGCGTTGAGAGAAAGCTGCCAGATAGGATGTAAAGCTGAAGACCACATGAATCTGCTGTGGTACAGGATCAGGAAAACTGGGCTGTGTGTGTTTCTCAGTGAAATTTGTTGTTCATAAAGAGGTCAGGAAACAACATTTTCATTAATGAGATATGGAGGGGGGCGACACGGTGGAGCAGTGGGTAGCACTGTTGCCTCACAGCAAGAAGGTCGCAGGTTCAAGACCGCCTTGGGGCCTGGGTCTGGGACCTTTCTGTGTGGAGTTTGCATGTTCTCCCCGTGTCTGCGTGGGTTTTCCCCGGGTACTCCGGCTTCCTCCCACAATACAAAACATGCTCAGGTTAATTGGCAAATCTAAATTGCCCATAGGTGTGAGTGTGTGTGTGAATGGTGTGTGTGCCCCACGATTGGCTGGCGACCATCTGGGGTGTATCCCCCTGCCTCTCGCCATAAATGCGCTGGGATAGGCTCCAGCAGACCCCTGCGACCCCGAAAGGGAATAAGCGGGATAGAAAATGGATGGATGGATGGAGATATGGAGGAAAAGTCCACATCAAAAACTTTAAAAGGAAAAGGAGAGAAAAGCAGAGCAGGATCAGACAGTTCCACCCAAAGCCAAACCAAGCATCACGTCCTTTATGTGGAAAGTTCTAGTGTAAACTAATAAATAAATGGAGACTTTACCCAGTGAACAACATGGAAGCAGTAGAATCCCCAGTCTGAAAACTCCTGAACCGCAGAGAATCATCACTTTCTCACTTTTGAAACTAAAACTACAACAACAAGAGTAACTGATCTTCTCTCATTTGCCAGTAGACACAGTCTTAAACTGGTGGAAGTTTCAGGTAATGTCGACTGTATTTTCCTTGTTTAACAGCTTCATTAGTGCGTCGCCGCCTTTATTATTTCTGCTCTTTTCCAGTTTTCACTTTTTCCTCTTCTCTTCTGCCTTCACCTCATCTCACCGCGATTTTCTCCATAATAAGAAGTGATCTCTTCCTCTGAACGACTATTTTCATGTGCTGTTATTTTTACCCTCCTCTCTATTCCCCTTTTTTCAGATTCCTTCGCTTCCTCTTGTGTATTTTCTCTTGTACATTTTAATTATCGCTGACTGCAGTGTCCACATTCAGCAACAATGGCCCAAAAAAGAAATAAGGAAGAATCTGTGAGTTCAGATGGAATCAAAGTAGGAACGATCAGCTTTTTCTGGGTTTAAGACATTATATATTCAGGATTATAACTTCTAGACACTATGCTGTAGAAATACTCTGTTAAATTAATATGCACAGTACGATTTGAAAAACCCAGCCGGCGGAGTATTTCCATTTCTGAGGCTGCTGCTACCTGGCTGCAGTAGAAACCTCATTACACCAGGGTTTCCATTACAGCCTCAGGAAGCTCCATGAAAATAAAGACTCGGCCCAGCTGTAAAACTCCAGTAGATTTCTCCTCACTCCTTTTCTGCTGCCACTTTATTAGTAAGAGTTAAAGCTGCTTGTTGTTCCCACTGTTTAATTAAAGCTGGTTTTCCTGCATCTATTTATAAATCAGCCAGCGTCTGTGTTTCTGTTCCTCTTGTTTCTCTCTGACTGTCAGTTTAACCTCAGTTTTCAATGGTGTGGATCAACACATCATTATTATGATTATTATCATAAAAGTTAAACCCCTGGTGTGCTGTGCTGTCGTAGGGTAGAGGTCTTGTCACTCTTTAGTTCCAGTGTAAAGCTCCATATCATGGCTCCTTCTCATGTTGCTTCCCAGCACTTCTACTACTTCCTAAAGCTCTGTTTCTTCCTGCATCGGTGTAACTAAAGCATCGTAATGTTTGTAAAAAACACACGCTAAAACATTAGCTGCTACTTTATTCCTCACACTAACACAGGTCTGATTCCAAGACATGTTCACAGACCCTCAGGAAATCCCAGCACTATCACCTAACAGAACAGAATCTGGTTCTAAACTCATTTATTTATAAACACATATACAACAGTAGACAACAGTAACATGTCCAGGTTGTTACACTATACAGGAAAAAGCACAATTAAGAGATGGAGCCTGGTTTTACTGGGACTATCCACTAAAATTATAAACTGATATGTGGACTGAACATTCAACATAATTTGCTGTCTTTTTATTACAAAAGCTGTATTTTCATGTCTTATAGTGTTATTGAGTGTTATCTCAATGTTTGTCCAAGTCTTACCCGAAAGACAATTATTCTATCAAGACGATGGAACAGTCCAGCACATTCTCATTTCAAATATCTACTGAAGCATCACTTTTCTACAGGAATACACACTTCCTACAGATCCTGGACTAGTTGTAAAAAATTCAGTTGAAATAATTCAGGTCCAAAGTAGAATCCGTGTTCCAATCCACATTAACGTTGTAGAGTTTACAGATGGTGATATCAGTGTCTAAAGGTTGTGTTGATGCAGGTTTTTTTGTATTTTTTCTGTCTGTGTAGTTGCCAGCAGCAGAAAATGAACAACATTTTTTAGTGTTAAGGTTCAATTGACCAAAACACAAGATGTGTTTCCTAGGCTGCATTCATGCAAATTCACTGGAATGGTGCAGGTACTTTAATTAGATGCAAATATGCCCAGGGCTCCAAGTTCAGCTCAAAAATTCATGAAGACGATGCATAAAATCAAAAGAGGGAAAAAAGCTGCTTCACTGTTTCAGATTGCATTTCAACATGTAGTTATTTCTACATTGTTTATGAACATATTTTGCTGTGTGAAAACTTGGTTGGTTTGCTGTGATGTTTAATCTCTGCAGAGTCTTGGCTTGATAATTAGTGAGCCATAGATGTTAATTAGATGACTGAAGTCAAACCGGCTGCAATAGTATGCAGAGAAAATAGAATAAACCTCAGGAAGGATCTAGATTATAAAAGATCTAGATTGTAAGATGAGTGATTACATCCTGAGAATTATACTTTACAGACAAGGATGATAAAATGATGATGTTTTTATAATCAACATGATGAAGAGAACACCAAACACCTTATAGGTGACACCAGAATATACCTGTTCACAGAAGACACTACAGTTTACAGCAATTACATACACAGAGAGACAAGAAAAGACAATATTCACAGAGGGGAAGAAGAGAAGGATAAAGATGTAGGAACCAGGTTCTAAAGCTCAGGAAATTACACAGGCTACAGAAAACAGAAAAACTGCAGAGTCAGAAACACAGACAAGACAATAATGAGCAAACAAAAAGAAATAAAAAGATCGATAATGAACAATAATATCGTCAGCAGAACTTCATAAATTCACTCAGACAGAAAACAAACTTGATTGAAGGCAGCTAATCATGAGGTGTAAGAAGAGGTTTAAATTTATTGTCAGAAAACTCAGATTTTTTTTTGACAGAAGCATTTTTAACGTTAATGTAACTCTCAGTAATTTACCTTGAAAACAGCCTTATAACATTCTGCTATTATCTCATGATGTGGTGAAGCAGGTTTTGATGCTATTATGGGGTGAAAATATATTTGATCTATAATCATATTCATGTTTAACTTGTGAATATTAAATAAAAAATATCTTCTCTCAATACAGTAGCTAGGTAGCTGCTAAGTTAGATTCTAAATGTTAAATTTTTCCAAAATTCCTCACCTTAACTCCCCATTGAAAGTTTCACAAAGTCACATTTTTATTAGTTGCCCACTAATTAAAATATGCTTATGATGTTATATTGCGTTTCCATTTTGTTAGATGATGCCTCATCCTGCTGAGTTTAATTATTGTTAATTGATTTCATTTAATTAGAAAGATTCTGTACTACTATGAACTGCTGAACTGCTTTCTGGAAATTTCTCTGAAATTTCTGCAGGGTTTTGTTGAGTAGTGGAGGAATTAAATAGAGCTTTAGAACACAAACACTCTGATATAATCAGGAAATAACGTTTTATTTCTCTGATTCGCTGTGTTTTTTCACAGCTGCAGCTTCTTCTCAATATTTATTTTTATCACAGCTTATCTGTTCAAACACACACATCCAGGATAATATGTAGAATCACACAATGTTTTACTGGCCAGAGGCAGCATGAGTCATTAGACTGTTTTTAATAACACTATATATATATATATATATATATGCTTATAGTGTTACGATGCATAATCCTGTTTTTACACACTGTACCTTTAATGTTTAAAGTCTGTCTGTATTCTTTTGTTTGACTAGAAAGATTCTCTACTACTATGAACTCCTGAACTTCATTCATCCTTTTAGTTTTTCCCTGGAGATTTTCGTAATTGCAGCAGGTTAGTTTTGCCCAAAAAAACGTTTTTTCAGTGTGTAAAGTGTGAAGCTGGAGGAGGTTTTAAGCCTTTCTACGGGGACCAGACAAGTCCTCCGTGTCCCTCAGGTCATTCAGAGGAAGACACCTCAGCCAGCTGCTGCTGACGGCCTTTATTCTTGGAAAAGAGCAAATGCAGCCGTTTAGTCGACATTTTACCTTAACTGGAAATGAATAAAAAATGCAGAGACAAGTGGTGTATTGTGTTTTTTGTGACTCAAGGGATTTGTGAGAGTGGTTTGAACAGCTGGTTCCTCCTGTGACCTCACAACATCCGAGTTACCCCTTCATGTGAAAAACTAACCGTTGATGATGAAGAAGTTCAATGTACAGAGACTGGTTTAACACTGGTAAAATGGTGGTAGAAATGGCTTTCTTGTAGACTTGTGATCAATAATCACTATTTATGGTAATATCATGTATAGGCTATCAGTAATCACTATTAATGATAATATCAGCTGTAGACTACCAATAATCACTATTAATGATAATATCAGCTATAGACTATCAATAATCACTATTAATGATAATATCAGCTATAGAATATCAATAATCACTATTAATTCAAGGTTCACAATAATTTAACTTTAATCATAATTTTTAACCATGTCTCCTACAGTCCAGGTATGGAGAATGTCCAGAGTTTGACAGGAACAGAACTAGATGGTCTCTTCCATCTCTGCACATATAATGAAGTTGTCCTTGTCTCTATGGAGTGTTGAGTGATAAGTGGAGTTCTCATGCAGCTCTGATATAAGAACCGTATAATCATATAAATCACAGACTGATGTGTTGTGCTCAACAACATGAGAAAATCAAACTAATAATTATCTAACGAGGTGCTTTAGTTTAGTCCACTCTACTGTTGGGCTTTTATGAGGCGTTTGTAGGCAAATGCAATTGGTGTTTTAGTAGAAACAAACAGTCTGGAGAGTCTCAGCAGTTTGTTTTTCCTTCTGTTCATGCGAGTGAAGCAATTCATGGGAAACAGCTGTTTGTTTATGTTCCCTATACCAAACGCTTAATGCTAATGTGATGCACATGTTCTGTCTGTTTCTGACTACAGGCCTGATTTAATCAGACAGAAATACCAGTGGACCGCCCTCCTTATCCAGGCTCCATGTGCAGCCGTTTGTCTGTCCTGACCCATGCAGTTCATGCTAGCAGCAGCTAATGCATATACTAACAGCAGCTGATGTTGATGCTAACAGCACTACTAGTACTAGTGGTACCTGTGGTTAGAGCAGTCGTCCACTGGTCAGAGAATCAGTGGTTTAATTCTTGACTCCTCTTATAGACTATCAATATTCACGAATAATGATAAAATCAGCTATAGACTATCAGTAATCACTATTAATAATATTAGCTATAGTGTATAAATAATTATCAATAATTACCATTAATGCAGAATATCAGCTATAGACTTTGAAATCTTTGTGTGTCAGTGAAGGAAACATCCAGAAACTCAGCTGCTGAGTTCAGGTTCTATAATGGAACAGACTCATATTAATATTTCTTATGTTTTTCTAATGTTTCTGTGAACTATCCATCCATTTTCTATCCCGCTAATTCCTTTTCAGGGTCGCAGGGGTCTGCTGGAGCCTATCCCAGCGCATTTATGGCGAGAGGCAGGGATACACCCCAGATGGTCGCCAGCCAATCGTGGGGCACACACACCATTCACACACCATTCTCTCACACACTCACACCTATGGGCAATTTAGAGTTTGCCAATTAACCTGAGCATGTTTTGTATTGTGGGAGGAAGCCGGAGTACCCGGTGAAAACCCACGCAGACATGGGGAGAACATGCAAACTCCACACAGAAAGGTCCCAGACCCAGGCCCAAGGCGGTCTTGAACCTGCGACCTTCTTGCTGTGAGGCAACAGTGCTACCCACTGCTCCACCGTGTCGCCCTTTCTGTGAACTAATTCAACTGAAAAATAAAAAAAAAAATGTGAAATGGAAAAGTCTGCAGAAAACAGAATATTCCGTAAATCTGTAAAAATTATTAAATTTGAAGGAGCTTTATTATGGAAAACAAACATTTACCTCTGTTGTTCCCATTAACACAAACCCTATAATAAGACCTAAGCTCCTCTGTAATGTTTAAGCCAGTTAATAATGGCTCTTTTTGTGATGTCACAACAGGAGAGGAATTTAATAGTTTAGATGTAGCGCTGTCCCATCCTTTACCTCCATGTTTATATCTGATTCTGTGTTTTCTTTTGACCCCAGCTCACAGAAGGGGCGGGGCTTCTCTGGCAGCTCTCAGCCAACCATGGCAGAGTGGGCGTGTCAGTGTGGGGGCGATGGCAGGGTTTTTCAGCCTGTCTAACAAGCTGCTTTGGACCATAAATTAATGTGTTTTTTCAATAAAAAAAAAACACAAAAATTAAAATGTTAAACTGAGAAAGGGTCATTTTCATGTTTTCTAGCATTTACTTTCAAATCGTTTCAAATCTACAGGTGCAGACATCAGTGTTGGTCTGTTAGTTTCTGAATATGAAGGCACATTCCTTCCATTCCACATGTGCCATGCTGCTCAGTGACCTGTGCAGTCCACGGGGGTTTCCTGGTTTTTCCTGGGAGGGTTTAGGCCTAATTGGGTCTGTTTGGGTGAAAGCTGGAACTTTCTTCTGATTCCAGAGCAAAACAGGAGCTGCCTGAAGGATAAAATAAGTCAGGTGTCACCTGGGGAGAAGTTGATGCTTCTTATGCTACTGCTTCATTAAAATGTTAAAATAACTGTGTTATTTTTCATTATTTATCTTGATTTTTACACTTACCTAATCAAAGGTGATTACATTAAGTAGATGTATTATTGGAAACACATTTCAGTATGTGCGTGTGTGTGTGTGTGTGTGTGTGTGTGTGTGTGTGTGTGTGTGTGTGTGTGTGTGTGTGTGTGTGTGTGTGTGTGTGTGCGTGTGCGTGTGCGTGGTATCAGGTGCTGCTGTGTTTTATACAACAGTCGCATCCTTTCCAAAACTCTGCACAAGTTTATGCTATAGTTGATATTAACCCCCTTCCCCCCAGCTGAATCAGTTTTGCAGCAAACAGCAGAATCTTTAATAAGTTTCTGACTCTGAGCTATTTTTAATGTGCAGAAATTTCCTTTCATCTATTTTTAAGAGTTTCAGAAATGAAGAATTGGACTGCAAAAATGATAATTCTGCTATTCAAAGACATCATTTGAATCTACTTTGGCAGACTAAAGCAAATACTGGGTGGAATTAGCATTTTTCTTTATTTTCTGTGTTGAAGCTTGGGCTCATGGAGATGATGATGATTTATGTGATTTAGATGATTTATCTGATTTATGTGATTCAAATGATTTATATGATTTAAATGATTTTTTTTGTGATTAAGCTAGTTTAGCTGAATCCACTGGGACCAGCAGCAGATTTAAATCCTCAGAGACAACATATGTCATGAAATATGAAGATAAAGACTCACATCACTTAGCAAACAGAAGGTTTTATTGAGAGAATAAGAAATATAAATGCATTTGTACTGTGCTTTTCAACACTCAAAGCACTTTACACTTCAAATAATCATTCACACACATTGATGGTGTTGGTGATATATAGTGCCGCCCACACATCAGGAAACTAACCACTCATAGGCAAAAAAGGGGATAAGCATCTTTCCCAAGGACACAATGACATGGATCCCAGAGAAGCCAGGAATTGAACCGCCAATCCACTGACTGGTGGACAACTGAGCTACATCTGCCCCAAAAATAGTGACAGAATATATATGAATAAATAATGTACTATAGAAGCTATATGTAATACAAATGCTATGTATCATAATATAAATGAATAAGTAATATAATGTTAATGCTGTGTGATTTAATTGCTGCAAATAAATATTGCAGCTGAAGAAAAAAGAATAAATCAATGATCCATCAACGCATCAATGAGACAGCTAATGATTAACAAACAGAAACTCTTTTCATAAACTATAATCCATATTTACAACAGAAATATTTGTGGATTATCTGTCACCTGCTGACATTCCCATTATAGGTCTATTCATATTCTTTGAGATGTATTTACATTCATTCATGTTTATTACTGATATGATGTTCTTTAATATCTATAAATCTTCTTTAATGTTTACTATTGAATTCTCATACTATATACTACTACTATACTCTATAGAGTTTAAAACCTGCAGCTTCATGACATGAACAAACAACCTGATTCAGGTCTTTATCCTTCAGTTTAAACCTAGTCCACTGACCATTGACTTCTATTCAGGAACTGAAATAGAGGATAAATACTCGTTTGTGCACCAGTGATTTGATTTAAATTACATTATCAGACAAACTCCACTCAACCTCAGCATCAATAAGATCTATTACTATTGACTTGTGGCTGTGAGAAACCTTAATTAGAAATACTAATGACTCCAACACTGACGCCTGGTTAATAAGGTGACAAAAAAACACAATAGGATAGGTTTAAGGCTTCATGGTATGTTTTTAATCTGGGAAGCTACATCAAGAATGAATGAGTAAAGTAAAGATGGGAAATATGTTTTTCTCTTCATGTATAATCATTAATAGAATAGAATCAATAGTGATGTCAGTGAAACTAAACCTGGATTCACGTTGGCTGAAACTGGTTCAAACATTGGTTTTCCTGATGCTAAGAAGCTTACTACATTTAATAAAATGGAAATGGTTTGGTTTCAGTTTGTGTTTAGTGTAGTTTTTTGTATAGCTTTTTATTAAATAAGGAGCCAACTGGTCTAAAATATGAACAATTACATTAGGAGAAGCATAAATAGTGTGTTTATACAAATAGTTATTTCTACAAAATATTTAAAAAAAGGGTAAGAATACAGAAAAGACATGACAATAAGAAAAAAATGCTGATTGATTATTGATCAGCTATGATAAACCTTTTTTAAAGCAAAATATCAATTAACATCTTCACATATTAGAAGATCATTACATTAGTTAGTGATCTGAGTTTGTTGATTTATCAACACTATAATAAATCTATTAAATCAAGGCATATATAATCTATCTATTAAATTAAGAAATACATAAATATATAAATCTATTAGATCCTAACAAATAAATAACAAATCTATTAAACAAGAGGAAACCACAGATTTGATTATAAATATAAAGCAGCAGTGACTCCTACTGCTTCACTCAAAGCAGCTTCTATTACAATTATCAGCAAAAAAAATCTAAATCGTGTAGATGTACATATACAACACATCCTCTTATTTTACAGCAACTGAAATAACACAAAAACACAAAATTTCACCAGGAAAAAAATACCTACCACTAACTAATACAGACAAGACTCTAAAATGCTGTTTCCTGTCCATAAAAAGACATTTGTGTGTTTCCTGTGCTTATTCACACATTTAATCATCTGTCTGCTGTAGTTCGCCAACTTTCTTGAAAAAAAACCGACTGTGATACAAAGAATCACCATAAATCTAGTGTCCAGAAGGAGTTAGAACCTGAAGCCTGGTGTTATAACAGCGGTGTGGGGTCGTTGTCTGGAATCCAGCTGCTAGTGCCTGATGGAGTAAATCATGTTGGTTTATGCTCTTGCAGCTTTTCAGCTAAATGTTCTAGCACCTTTATGCATCTTCATTCCTCATCAGGAGAAAACCTGGAGATTCACCTGATATAACTTTTAGTGCTGAGGCTTTTTCTCCTGGATCTGATCCATTTCTTCTTCTCCAAAGAAACAGCAGAAACAGTGTGAGACTCACATCCTGGTTTGACCCTGATGTCAGGTAACGTTGCTGCAGAAACACAACTAAAACAGAGAGATTTAACATCCACACCGAACGAGGATGAGAACACATCAGATATTCATTCATATAAAAATTACTGCACATGTGTAAAAAAACTAATGCAGATATGTGACCCCATATGGATAAATGAATTAAACATATTTAGCCATATATATATATATGATTTAAATACTGTTCTGTACAAGGATAAAATCTTCTTATCCTTAAATCTTCTTGTGTTAGTCTCTAGACTACGATAATTTTTAATTTTTTGCATCGGCATTATATAAATTAGATTAATTTTTCTAATGGCTGCATGAATGAATCCAGGAAGAAACTGGGGATTAAATATTGATTATGATGCAGAAAAAATGAATTCCAGTGTTTATGTAAAGTGTGTAATTGCCTGTTTGATTCATGTGCTGAGAATGCTGAGAGGAGTTCAGTCGCTTTTATTTTTTATTTTCATCACAGGTGGCAGATCAATGGAAATTTAATATTTAATGATGTTTTATAAGAATCCACAATCCAACAACATATAGCAGTGAACACTCCAGTGTGTGTGTGTGTGTGTGTGTGTGTGTGTGTGTGTATTAACATCAACACATTCTGTATGTTAATGGTGAAGTATGCATGTGTGTGTGTGTGCATGTGTCTACCTGAACAGAGCAAGATGAGGCCAGTCTAAGTTTTCACTTAGATTAGTGTGTGTGTGTGTGTGTGTGTGTGTGTGTGTGTGTGTGTGTGTGTGTGAGTATGTGTGTGTGTGTGTGTGTGTGTGTGTGTGTGTGTGTGTGTGTGTGTGTGTGTGTGTGTGTGTGAGAGAGAGAGAGAGATCAAGGTAATGAGCCCAGTGCTTTATAGATCTACAGTAGCTAACAGAGGATTATCAGTCCTCTGTGGATTTTGGTATATGAATATAAATAATACAAGCTTGAATGGTTAACAGCTGTTCCTCCTTTTTGTATTGAAACAGTTTGGAGATACGAATCACTTTTTAAAAGTTCCTCTTTTATCAAATTCAATGAAGGATTCTCATTTAAACTATAGATGAGTTGGTTTGATTCTGTTGGTGGACCGTGTTGACGAGGACGACACGTCTGCTGTTCTTTTTTTTTTGCCAGCTGCCACTCTGAACCATGAAAGCGTTGGATTGTCCTCCGTCTGGAGTCGTGAGAATCCTTTAGTGACTGATTCCTGAGTCTAGACGCTAGCGTCTCTGATGGTGAAGAATCAGGATTCTCTGCAGCCTTAGAACTTAGATCAGATCGACCTGCAGCAAGTTGAAAAATTATCAGAGCTGCAGAATCATCAAATAAACCGCTAATAATCACAATAATTAGCAGCAAACCGGTAAACTTTCAGAAAGAGACCATCTCTGATTCTAAAAACATCAGTCTGTCGTCATCTGTTAATTCATAACCAGACTGTTGCTAATAATAATGATTCTGTGAACTTGGTATGTTTAATGCATTAATGACGGATAATAAAGCAGTAGTGTCCATCAATAATGCATTAATGATGGACATTATTCAGAGGAAAAAACAACGTGAAAAGCTCCTCAAACACAGATTCAAGTGTTTGCTGTACTGAGCTAAATGTGGAATCTTAATGTGAGAAGCTCTATAACGTTGAGTTGTTGTCATGTGTCTGCAGAGGACCTCTGCTGATTTGTTCAATATCAATCTTAGTTAATACCTTTTTTACTCATGGTATGCCAAAGCTGTGATTAACCCTGTCCCCCCTGGATTTCATTATTTGAATTTTTGTGATTCTTACTATTTATTTGCATGGAATTTTATGATAAATTGTGTGATATGTTGCTTATTTGGTTAGCCTGTGTATGTGAATTTACCTAGGAGCCAATCACAGAATGGGGGCGGGGCAGCGAGACAAAGAGGAATGTCTTTGTTGGTAACTGTGGGTCGAATATTTACCTTTCAATGCAGCCTTAGAAAGTAAAGTCAAGTCAGGTCAATTTTATTTGTTCAGCCCAAAATCCTAAATCACAGATTTTCCCCAATTACAGTTTGTATAAAAGCAACACATCATCCACTGTCCTTAGACCCTCACATTGTACAAGGAAACGATCCCTAAAAACCCTTTAACAGGGAAAAAATAAAAGAAACTAGACAATTCCTGCAGCAATTGTGAGGGTTCGGGCTGGGCCGTTGGGTGTTGGGACTCTACTGTGGCATGATATTTTCATAGTGATGTTATTTATCACTATTCGTCATACAAAAGTGAAAAATCTCCATGAGAGTCTGCCCCAGACTGACTGACACCATGAATCAGAGTATAGTACCATCAAGGCCAAGCAGAACGGCCATGTCTGCTTTTAGTGGAAATAATCACCTTCAGATAATGGGAGAAACAAAAAGAAAAAAGAAAAGCTGTTGTAGAGCAACAAAGAAATCTAAACAATGAATGTGATTTGATCAAAGGTGTCAAATCACATTGACTTCTATGGGTTTTTAGGTTTTCTCCTGGTAGTTATTAGACTGCTGGGCAGAAAACAGTGGTGTCGTTCGGGTATGGCACTCGCCATACCTTTATTTTGTTAGTAATAAATAATAAAATCAAATGAAAAAAATATTAAAGGACTTTTCATTTAACGAATTGATAGCATTTGTTTTAAAGAGTAACAAAAATGCTTACCACCACCACCACCTCAATCAATTTCTGCTTAGGCTATGAACTGCTGACAAGTAAATATTAAATTCTGGAGATATATTGTTAATTATGACAATAAAAATACAATTATAGGAGAGTATGTGACCTTTTGTCACTTTAAGTACACACTTGTTCTGTACTTTTCCTGAATTGCAGTTTCAATGACAGACTGCAGTTGATCTTTATCTGTCATATGTGAAAGACAGTGAAATATAATAAATAATATAAAAAAAAAAAAAAGATTTTAGTTATAAACATTACTCAAGGAGTTGATGTAATAATGGTGTTAACTACATTAACTAAATATTGTTTGTATCTTTTTAATTGATCTAAAACTGCAGGTAAATTAAGTTGACATCGATTTATTCTATTTATTTGTCGCACATTTTTGTAAGTTATTATTATTTTTTTTTTTTTAACGTGAACAAAAACAAGAAATAGGTAAAAACAGGAATCAGACCCTTGCACCAGAACATTCAAAGATTCTTTGAACATTGATATAAGATAGAATTCTAATGATCTAGTTTAGTTTAGTCCAGTTTAGTCTGGGTGGTTGGGGTCCACTATGGGCCTGATGTCAATAAGTTGCTCATTCTAGTTTGTGTAACAGTATTTTTGTGGGTTGTGCTGGCTTTAGTCCTGCTTCTAATCTGAGAGCAGTCTGGGGAGGTTAAACCCCCAGCACAGCTCTCAGGGTCCTAGAAGCACTCAAGCTTCTCCACCACGTCAAGGTAACAGCACAGGGAGAAGAAAAATAGGAGAAAGGGACCGGACAGTCTTATAGTGACGTCAGCACTGGGAAGTTCTAATGTCACAGTTCTAATGCAACTCTCTGGTCTGTCTTTCTGATTACATATTTTTAAAGTCATACACCTAAACAGTTTAAACAGCATATGCCGTTCATAACACATGTATACCAGGATTTAAAGGTGAAGTTGTTCATTCACAGCTGAGCAGCAACAACTTGATGTTGAGCTCCAAAAAATTTGGACATCCTGGATCATGACTATAGATCACTGGTCCCCAAACTACGGCCCGCGGACCAGATACGGCAGATACCGCCTCTAGGTTTGGTCCGGCCCCCTGAACAGTACCAGAGAGCATTTTGATTTTTTTTTTATATACCTTATTTTCACGACGACAAGGCACACATAAAGGCCTTATATTTTCGTGGATTGTATATAAAAGAATAGGGATGTGCGTTATGCAGAACATAGTTGTTTTAACTACCCTGAAAATCGCAAAGAGACACGCTTATAAGTTTAAACTGAAGGTAATCAGCTACGCAGAGGTACACGGGAAACGAGCAGCCGCGAGAGAATTTAAGATTAATGAAAGCTGCAACAAGGTTACATTTCTGGTATGAAAAAATCTCTATGGTGTTGGAAAGGAAATAATATCTTATAATTATTCCTGTTTGATTTGTCCCATGAGCTGCACATATGATGTACAACTGTTAAAAAAGAAAATGGGAGTCTTATACCTGACATCAGCACTGCGATAGAGCTGAGCGCCAAGAAAAGTTGGACATTCTGGATCATGACTATAGATGCCTCATGGTTCACGATAAGTTAAAGATTGCATCAATTGAGCCAAGATAAATTCATGACTACGCTTTAGATGGAGAAGGACAAAAACAACATACAGAAGTATGGATTTTAGATCTTCTAAAATACACATGAGGATAAATCCACATTTGACCCCTAGTGGAAAGAGATAAAATTCTCACAGAAGAAAGAATTTCAGAAGTTTCAAGTTTCACATTTAGAGGTAAAAATTGCTCATAAAATGAGACAAGATGAGTTCACCACTGACCTCTAGGAAGAGAGGAACACATATGCCTTAAAGAACAAAGAATTTTAAAAGCTTTAATTTTAACATGAAGAGTTAAAGATTGCTCTATAAATCAAGCCACAAATTATTCACCATTGACCTCCAGGATGGAGAGAGACACAAACGTCTTACAAAGAGTTTCAGAAGCTTACATTTTTATGTTTTTTTTCTCCATCTGGAGGTCTGTGGTGAAAAATTCGTGGCCCGTTTATAGAGCAATCTTGAACTTTTCATATAGAATGTAAGCTTCTGAAACTTTTTGTAAGATGTTTGTGTCTCTCCATCTGGAGGGAAAAATTCGTGGCCCGTTTATAGAGCAATCTTGAACTTTTCTTGTCTTAAAAAGGCTTTGGAAGTTGACATTTTTATATGTGTCTCTCTCCATCTGGAGGAGAAAAGTTCGTGGCCCGTTTATAGAGCAATCTTGAACTTTTCTCATCTTAAAAAGACTTCAGAAGTTGACATTTTTATATGTGTCTCTCCATCTCGAGGGGAAAAGTTCGTGGCCCGTTTATAGAGCAATCTTGAACTTTTCATATAAAAATGTAAGCTTCTGAAACTCTTTGTAAGATATTTGTGTCTCTCCGTCTGGAGGTCAATGGTGACAAGTTCGTGGCTCGTTTATAGAGCAATCTTGAACTTTTTATATAAAAATGTAAGCTTCTACAGCCTTTTTAAGACTTTTGTGTCTCTCTCCATCCTGGAGGTCAATGGTGAATAATTTGTGGCTTGATTTATAGAGCAATCTTTAACTCTTCATGTAAAAACTGAAGCTTTTAAAATTCTTTGTTCTTTAAGGCTTGTGTTCTTCTCTTCCTAGAGGTCAGTGGTTAGCTCATCTTGTCTCATTTTATGAGCAATTTTTAACTCTAAATGTGAAAGTTGAAACTTCTGAAATTCTTTCTTCTGTGAGAATTTTATCTCTTTCCACCAGAGGTCAAATGTGGATTTATCCTCATGTGGATTTTAGAGGATCTAAAATCCATACTTTTGTATGTTGTTTCTGTCCTTCTCCATCTAAAGCTTGGCCATGAATTCATCCTGGCACAATTGATGCAATCTTTAACTTATCGTGAACCATGAAGCATCTATAGTCATGATCCAGAATGTCCAACTTTTCTTGGAGCTCAGCTCTATCGCAGTGCTGATGTCAGGTATAAGACTTTCCATTTTCTTTTTTAACAGTTTTACAACATCATATGTGCAGCTCATGGGACAAATCAAACAGGAATAAATATAAGATATTATTTCCTATCAACACCAGATTTTTTCATACCAGAAATGTAACCTTGTTGGATTCATCTCCACCGTCTCTAGTGTTTCCTGATGACCTTCTGGGATGAGGGATGCATGTTGACTTCCATTATCTGCTGCCTTATACTTTGCTTGGTAATCACCACGGTCTGTCACTCGTCTGTGTGCTACAGCTTGCTGAGTGCTGGCCTTATATAGGCTGAGATTCTTTGACTTTCTCTGACATCACAGGTCATCACATGAGATTTGATGTCACATTCAAAAAATGCAATTCTGACAAAGTAGTGATGCTGAACTGTAGCTGTTTACTTTTGAATCTCTTTGGTGGAGCTGGGCCGTAGCTACGGTTACTCACACACACAGCATCAAAAGCTGTTTCACATGCCCTGAACAACTGCTCATAACTCAAACCCTAATTCATAATCACAAAATGTTTCCTGCTTTCCCTCCATATTTCCTGAAAGCTTAGGGTCTCCTGGTCGTGGTGATATATCTTTTATTTCCTTAGCTTGAAAAATGTTGGCACAGGAGCAGGTTAGAAATTCAATGTTTTACTAAAATGCAGGACGAGTCAGTGAAAATTAATAATGGGAGAGATAGGAAGAGCAGGAGCACGAAGCTGCACTTGGAGGGTCATAGCGCCAAAACCGTACAACTCTCAGCTTTCTTACTCACATTGGAGCGATTGGAGGGGTCATGCTGACGTTTTGGAGTAAAAATTATTAAAGTTAGTACATGAATCACATTTCAAAATCAAAAGCTTTCAGGACGCAGTAGGTGAAATATGTCAAAGTCAAGGCCCGCGGGCCACACCCGGCCTGCGAGAGGTTTTTTTCTGGCCCCCAGGATTATATACTAGATTACTAGACAATTCCCGCGGCAATTGTGAGAGTTCGGGCTGGGTCGTTGGGCGTCGGGACTCTACTGTGACTTTTTAAAACCTTTTGATGCCAGGGATGTGATCCTGGGCTCCCTCAGGTCACTACCGCCACGTTTGGTATGCGTCGGACATTTAGATCCAAAGTTATTAAGGAAAATCCAACAGCCAATCAGCTGTCAGTCTATCATATTGCTGGAGTTACCATGGTCATCAGTTTAGTAATTATAGGACCTTAAGATCTAAAGTTATTAAGAAAAAACCAGCAACCAATCAGCTTTCAGCCTGATGGAGTAATTTACTCAGCCACCAAGCTGTGTTGTTTCTGTGGTGATTATGATATCAATTACAGTATCTGTTAACACAAATCAAATGTGCTGCATACTGGGCATCGGGACGTTCCTGTGGCTTTTTAAAACATTTTGATGCCAGGGATGTGATCCTGCGGTCCCTCTGATCATTACTGCCAAGTTTGGTATGTGTCAGACATTTAGATCCAAAGTTATTAAGGAAAATCCAACAGCCAATCAGCTGTCAGACTGTCATAATGCTGGAGTTACCATGGTCATCAGTTTGGTAGTTATAGGACCTTAAGATCTATAGGTATTAAGGAAAAACCACTAACCAATCAGCTTTCAGCCTGATGGAATAAACAGCTCAGCCACCAAGCTGTGTGTTTTCTGTGGTGGTTATGATATCAATTACAGTATCTGTTAACACAAATCAAATGTGCTGCAGACTATCTTGATAGAAATAAATGGGGAATGAATTTTCACTGAAACAGTGAATACATCGCTGTAGTGAACAGAACTTAGCTTATAATAGTGCAGAGCCTTAATTTAATTTCTCTCACAAAGTTTGGTGAGCCTGCAAACTTTATATCAAACGTTATTAAGGAAAAACCACAGCCAAAATGCTCTGTCTGTCATGCAGCATTAGCTGGGACTGTTGCTAGGATATTCACACACCTGCAACTCTTTGATGTAGAAGAGATCGTTAACGATTCCAACTGACAAACTCTGCTTTGAATGTGTCTGGAGAAACGGCTGTTTCATTTAAAATAGACCCCGAACAACTGCTCATAACTCAAAAACCGTGAAACATAATAACAAAATGAGCATATCGTGTGAGAGGTGAGGGTCTCCTGGTCGTGTTGATGTATTTTTTATTTCTGTAGCTTGAAAAATGTGCGCACAGGAGCAGGTTAGAAATTCAATGTTTTAGAAAAATGAGGGTGAATCAGCGAAAATTTATAATGGGAGAGATAGGAAGAGCAGGAGCGCGAAGCTGCGCTTGAAGGCTCATAGCGCCAAAACCATACAACTCTCCGCTTTTTTACTCACATTGGAGCGATCGGGAGGGTCGTGCCGACGTTTTGATGTAAAAATTATTAATGTGCGGTGAAAATTGTGGCCGTGGCTGCGAGTTAGAAATTTTTTTTCAGAGGAATTTTTTGTGTGTTTTGCACTCTAGCGATGACATCACCACTGTGGACTCCCCATCCAGAATGCATTGCGCCAAAATCTCGCACAAAAATGGCGACCACGTCGCCATAGTAACCAATATCGCCACCAAAAGTCATATCACACGATTCCCGGCCGAGCCGGTCGATTTGATGTAACTATTGTGGGGCCCAACTCTCGGCAAGTGCACCCTGTGCACTGTGCCGAGAGTTGGCCTGGCTGCACCAGCCCGAACTAAAAAACCCTCAAGAAGAGAAACAGAGCAGGATCAGGACAGACTGCAATAGATGATGGGACGGGATGGAAAGAAAATGACATTAAATTGAATAACAGAAATGTATTGAGTTGTGGTGTATGTGGAGGATGAGATGACAGGATCCATCTCAGCTTCCACGTGAACCAGGACAGCATCAGACCATCAACAACTGAAGATCCTTTAGTGGCTGCACTGCAGCATGTTCTCAGAATAGGAATACACAGAAAACTCATTTAAGAAGTACATCAGTGGGTCATGAGTGTTACAGATGGAAGCTCAGAGTATCTTATGAGGTCCCTGCAGCCTAAACCTACAGCAGCATAGCAATGTTCTAGTCCAGCCAGGACCAGAAGTAACTAGAAGCTTCTTCAAAAAGGAACATTGTTAACCTATAAAAATGTTCTAAGTTAGACTGCATGTTTGTTTTGAAAAATGACAGACATTCAGAGCACTCAACAAACAGCTCTGGGCTTTCATAAACCACGCTTCTCTTACAAGCTAATGAATGGATGCTTCCCACACTGATTACCAATCTACATGAGATGAGGTCTTAGCCACGCTGCAATTTGGAAGGACTTTTTGCTTGATTTAGGCACAAAGATGTTTGGTCAGAATTAGAAAAGTAACTTCCTTGGGTCACAATGATCAAAGCAAGATGACAAACGTCCGTTTCCCTACGGAAACTCAGCTGCAGAGGTTTTAACGTTTTTTGAAAGCTTTTTAAAAGCACATCCTTAAAATTTTGGATTCTGCAAGTAAAGCACAGTATCAGACCTGTTGCTGTGAAATATATCGACTGCAATTGGCTCCTAAACCGATGTCACAAATCACATAGTAAAATTGCCAGTGTTAATATAACACCTAAAGTGTCAAAACAATGTTTTTTATTGATAACGTGATTTTATTGTGCAAGCTTATAGTGCCGTGAACTCAGATTTTAGAGAGAAGTAGAGAAGTCCTGGCTAAACCTTGACCTGGTGTTGGAGTCAGGATGTGTCTGCAGGAGACTGACCTTCTTCCCTACGAGGTGTCACACTTTTATTGTGTCAACAATCATTTTTCTCATGGCCACGAAGGTCATTCATCGAGAAATGAAGACAAACTGAACGCTGCTTAAAGCGTTGGACTGAAGGCTTTTTTTTCTGGATAGGACATTGTTTCACTTTCAGTCCAAAAACAACATTTCGTTAAAAACACAGGCTTACATAGAACATTTTGGACAATTAGGTGACTGAAAATGACACGAGTTTCAATTTCCAGATCAGTTGAGTCAGCAGGGCCAAGTGTTTAAAACATAACCAGAACCAGAGGAGACAGATACAGGTGATTTTTCACTTCTTGGCCAGTGTGAAGTGACTTTTAGACACTTCCATCACTGTGATTTAATGCAGCTTCTCCCTGAAGTCATTCAATGTGTTAAAGCCTGTTATTATTTGTCCTGTTGCTACATGACGTCATTGGCGGGTCTCATGTGAAGGCCGCCGTCCCTGTACACGGCCCAGCATCCTAAACACAGAAAAGCCTCAGTGGCTGCAGCTTTTTACGGATCTCTGTAGCAAGTCTCCCAGTGAGTTTTGCTGCAATCAGCCAGGGAATCAGCCTAATCTCTGATAATGAGTCCAGAGTCCGACCTGAGGCCGGGTCAGAGCAGATCCAAGACCTGTCCACTGTTCAGTGAGAGAAACAGGAAGAAAATCTGTGCCGGTCCTATATTGTGTCTTAAAACAGTGTTTGCCCTGAAATGAGTTTTCCACTGTGAGATTCTTTTGTGTTCTGACACCTGATGACACAAAAGTAAAATACAAGGATTTCTTTATGGACTATATCAATTAAATGATCAGGTTCCAGCTTTCACATTGTTCATCAACTATTCTTATAATCTAATAATGGTTTGAGTCATTCCTTAAGAGGGAAATGTCCAAATTCTCTGGTTCCAGCTTCTCGTCTCTGATTATTTCCTGGTTTCTTTGGTCTTCTATAATACTAAACTGAAGATATTTAGGTTGTGGACTGTTGGTCTGAAAAAAATTAGATATTTCAGGTTAAAGTCAAATTTCTTGTGTCAGGACTCAGATATTCTCCTGGTGGCCTTTAAGCTTGATTCTTGCCTTCATAGGACATTTCATTATAAATCACATCACTTTTTTTTTTTTTTTTCAAACTTTACCATAAAGGGACATGTTTGACGTTTTAATACTTTTATTCACATGGGAGTGAACTGGATCTTCTTTCTTTATGCAGATGTTTGCATTTATTGTTGTAAATCAATTAACACAAAACAACGACAGAGCTTGTCGGTTCAGCATTTAAATAATGTAAAAATAAACGCCCAAATCATAATTTATGGGAAACTCAGCCTCAACAGACAACAGATGAGCCGTTGGCAGCTGGATGTTCCATTACTTCACTGATAAAGGATCACTGCCTGGATCCTTTTCTGCAAAAGCAAATCACCTCATGTTTGTGTCCAACCTCGCATGGGAAAAATAAAAAGAATCACGAAAACATCTCCTCGTGCTCTGAGATAAAAAACACTATAATAAAAAATGAAAGAAACAATGGCTGAAGAAGAGAGAGAGGGAAAGAAAGTTCGATATGATTCTGATGGTAAAAAGAATATAAATCCTCCTCCTTCATGATTTTAAATGTTTTTTTACAATGAAACTATAAAAGCTAGTAGTTTTCTATGAGTTTTTCCTTCACACTTGTTGAGTTAAATAGTTGCTAACGTGCCTGGCTCCATTAGCATTAGCTGCTTGTTTTTCACGAGAAAATTAGATTTAAAGTCCCTCCACTAATAAATGTGTTTCTCTTTGTTTCCACAGCTTCACTGTGCAGAATAATTTGCTGCAGAGTTTAACACTAAAAAGCTGTTTTCACTCTTTTCTGCTGAAGGTGGAGCATTTCTCTGAGCTCATTGATAATCCAATTTTCCATAGTCCATGATTTGTGACATTACATACTTTGGAAGCCAATCTGGACTGACAATGGACTTTTCAGTGAAGTAGAAAATGTCACAGCACTGAAATTATATATATATAGAAGATGTGATAATTAACATGATAATTAGCACCATTGTGTCATCATCAGGCAGACGTTGAGGGTAGAATTCTTCCCAAGTCTGCCTCAGGTCTTGTGATGTTGTGTTGCCGCAGGAAGTGGAAACAGACGTCAGCTGATTCTGCAGGAAATCACACACCCAGTCACACTGATAATGTACAGCTGCTGTAGGTGTCTGTAACTTGTGGGATTAAAACATGAAGTCATTTCTCTTCACTGTCGCGTCTCAACAGGAAGAGAAACAGTCCAGAGAGGAAAATATACATTAATGTGGTAACTTGACACACACACACACACACACACACACACACACACACACACACACACATACAGTATATATTGTAAACACACACAAATAAACGGGCACATACATACACATGCACATATAAAATCCTTATAATAAATAATCCTTAAAAAGCTTTTTTATGTTATAAAGAGAGATTTTATTTTGATTCATATTAATTATAATTATTATTGAGGCAATAAACGGTCACATTAAATTCCAGAACAAAATACTGTTTTTTGTTTTAGTATTATTATTAGTAGTAGTATTATTTTCTCTCTCTCTCTCACACACACACACACACACACAGAAAGAAGCAACCATGTTTCTGTTCTAAAGTCATCAGACTGGCTCCATATCTGAATTATCAGAATTAGATTAAAGCTGCTGGATATTTTCCCTGTGAATGAGCTTTCACAGCCAGAAACAGACGGGGTTCATGATGCAACCTGGCATTAACAGAGGAAATCATGTAGGAAATAAATCAGTAGGTGATTTAATGGCTGATCTCAGATCAACCACATTCAGCAGTTTTTATTATTCAGGATAACAGAGTTTGAGTTTAACATCAGACTCAAATCTATAATGAAATCTCTGTGGAAGCTGGAGCAGTAAAACGTTTGAATGAATAAAACTTTTATAACCTGTTTATTAGTTGTAACCAACAGTTTATTTGGCACTGCTTTTTATTTTCTTAAGGATTCTTTTGTCTTTTCAGGCATGAAAATATATGAAAATATATAAATGAAATTGTCTAAATTATTTTATTATTTAGACAATCCATACACCCTGAATAGTACTGTGTTCTACAGAATGAATCTGGAATATCTCTACAACCAGAAAGATTACTTGACTCAAACCTGTTGCTATTACACAGCAAATACAGTTAGAATATTTAAAAACATATTATGAGGATAATATTAATATAATATATAATGGCAGCGAATGATGAAAATATTTTATTATATAATGGCAGTAAATTATGATGATAATAATATGATACATAATGGCAGTGAATGAGGATAATAATGTAATATATAATGGCAGCGAATAATCAATAACATGTTTCTAGTGGTTTCTGGCAGGCATCAGTAAAGCTGAATATTCAGAAGAACACCAGCAGTCTATGGTGGTGATGTTCAGGCTCAAACTGCTGATTCTCAGCTCAGTGCAGCTGACAACAAAAGGCCAGAAAATCCTAGACAGATTCTCCTCATGCCGATGTCATTACTGCTGCAGGTCGACTGACGCTGAGCCAGCAGCTAAAGGTTTTATCCTGTTAGCACAGCACTACCGCATCTCATTCCTCTGTCTGGATGCACAGAAACCACACACAACTTCATTAATTATTCAGAAATATATGATCTAATAAATTAAAATGTAGAGCTGTAGATCTTTTCCCAAAAAAACAAAATGAAAAATGCTTCACACAATAACACAAATTTAATAATAGCTCCATCCTAGTGATTTAATTAGTAAACACTCAATAATAATCAATCTTACCGGAACAGGAAGTGAGGATCAATTTTTATTAAATAAAATTCAACAACAACTCAGTACGACTGAAGCTTGATCGGTCTGTGTTCAACAAGTTATTTTTTTACACCATTTTTAAAGTAAAACTGGTATTGAGGCTATTTCTTATTGTTCCAATAATTATAGCTCTGACTGTTCTGATTGTTGAGTGTTCTGACTGTTCTGATTATTCTGAATGTTGTGATGGTTCTGATGGTTCTGAAAGTTCTGATGGTTCTGAATGTACACTCGGCCTGTTCTGAGGTCAGATCTGATCTCCTCACAAACCCAAAGGAGCATCAGAAATGTTAATTCCAGTCTACCAGGCATGAATAATATGTCAGAGGAACTAGAGGCGGAAGATGGGCTGAGTTTCACTGACAGAGAGATGTTGGTGGAAGAAAGAAAAATACACAGGGCTGATTGGATCACAGACACACACACACACTCTCTCTCTCTCTCTCTCTCTCTCTCTCCCACTGACCTGCTGCTAACAGAGAGTGTTTCTGTTACTCAGACACGCAACAATAATGTTGGATTTTATCTCATGTAATGGACTTTTATTCTCAAATTCTTGAGAAGAAAGAAAAGTTGAATTTTTTGCAGGTTTGAGACACTAAATGGACCATTCATGTTTTTTTACAGAAATGTGAGGTCAGTGAGGGCTTGAGGGCTCAAGAGGTAAAATATTTACAGAATAAAACATGGTTTGCAAAACAGGAGATAAATCCATATGCTGCTGAAATAATACAATTTGGTCAGTAAGTAAATGGTTTTCATTACTAGAAAAGCACAGAACTGTGCCAAGCTATGCAGGTACAGATACCAACACCACCAGGTGATACCACCACCAAGTACAGATACCACCTCCAGGTACAGATACCACCACCACCAGGTATAAATTCCACTACCACCACAAAGTACAGATCCCATCACCAGATGATACCACCACCTGGTACAGATAAGACCACCAGGTACAGATAAGACAATTAGGTACAGATAGGACCACCAGGTGATACCACTACCAGGTACAGATATCCCCTCCAGGTAAAGATACCACCACCACCAGGTACAGATACCACTACCAGGTGATATTTCCACTGAATGATAAACCACCAAAAGTGACTGATTGAATGTCCATTTTCATCTAGAAACCAGGATTTCCTCCTCATTATTACCAACATTTAATCATCTGTTGTGTGAGCTTCATGATAGGTTGCTACCTGCCTGGGTGTACCTGCCTCTCACCTGTAATGTCCTGGGTTTTGCTCCAGCAGACCATGTGTCCCTAGTGAGGAATAGGCAGGGTATAGAACATGACTGACTGACTGTTGGTTGGACTAGCTGTTTGATGGTTCCATTCCAAATAAAAATCCAGGCTTAACTTTTCAAGTTTTTTACTGACAAACAAATGCTGGCCATCACATTAAAAGTGCAACAGCAGACTGATTGAATGTGGAATAACTGACATGATATTGTTGAAATTACACTTTTTTTCTCAATCCTGTTTCTGTAAATTAAAGGTGAAATAATCATTTTAATATTTATAGTAATTATAAAAAGGAGGAGAAATTTGTAGCTGTTTTATATCAAAAGTTTTACTGGTCCAATCAATTTAGATTAAATTGCTTTGATTGAAGTAACCGCATCATAATATTATTATAAAGCCGTGTGTTTTAAGATAAATACTAATCTCATCATGCTAGTAAAATCTACATGTCTCCATTGTGGGACAAAAAAGGACTACCTTATCCTATCTTATCTTATCTAACACACAATGTCAATGTATGTGTGTTTCCTTATTTGAGCCAATGTCAGTATATCATCAACCTCTCCACCCTCACCCTTTTATAGGAATATCCCTGCATGAACTCCATTTCTATGAATCTGATGGATATTGTGAGAGGAAATAACAACTCATGCTCAATAGTAAATCTCAGTTTTCAAGTGTTTTTCCATCCTCTTTCCATGTGTATTAATATTCCAGCAGAACGTTTGCTGCAGTAATTACACACATTAAAGCTGTAAAGCCTCAACAGCCTGATCCTTTAAAGCTTTATTGGAATTCAACTGTGGGACTTAATGGTTTTAAAAGCTGATATATGATGTGAGCCATCAGCTGCTTCTGAATTTGGCAGCTTGTTGTTTATTGGATAACCAGCTCCAGCTAAAATGTTTTTATATGTGCTGTTTTTTCACTGTAGGAATTTACAACCTTCGAAAGAGGAGAAGTAGTTTTTATTTAAATTGAACAATCATCCATTTGGAATGTTCTTTTTTTATGATTATAATGTACATTATGTCCACCAGTAGACAAACAGGCTCTACAATGCAGAGCAGAGAATTGGGAGGTGTCCAGAAGAAAATGCTTCCACCAGGATCCAAACAGGTTTACAATCAGAATCAAAGCAAGTACCAGAACCGTGTTTTTCCAAAATGGGGCTGCATGTATAGGGTTTTTTCCTTTTGAGTAGTCAAATATATTTAGTGCTCTGGTCCCCTTCCTTAAAGAGGGTTTACATCATTGAGCTCACTGTACCTTGGGAGGACTCTATAGAAGAGGCCTACGAGCGAAAAAACCTGCGCTACTTCGAACTGGCCGCTGAAGCGCAACATTGTGGCTGGTTTGCGGAAACATCCTGCACAAAACTTCTGAGGGACTTGGGGATCAGGGGACAGAACCAGCGCGCAGCCGTTAAAGCCATGTCAGAAGCATCGGAAAGAAGCAGCCAGTGGCTATGGCTGAAGAGGAATGACCCCAGAAGTAGTGACCCCAGAAGTAGTGCCTTAACTAACACTCCTGCTATGCATAGTCCCCCCCTGGCTAATTGGGCTTGGGATGCAAGCTCAGGTCTGATCACCCTCCATCTGGCCGAAACACCCCATGACCCACTGGAACGCCACTGATGATGCGTACCCATAAATTCATTCCAGTTTTACCCCAACCACTCACCGTTAAGTCCACCATTGCATGTGCCCGCACAAGAATAATAACATCACATTCTGTGTTTCTGGAAAGTAATAAGAGGAGATGTCTGTGTATTATAAGGTTTAGCCTCTCCATATCTTGACGATAGTAGACACAGTTTAAAAGAAGACTCATGGTTTGGAAATAATTTCTTCAGGTATTAAATGGTGTTCTACTAGTGTGAAAACTAGGACCTCTTTAGTTTTCTCTTGAAAAAAATAATGTGGATTGTGCTGTTACTGGATGTAGTATTACTCTTATGCAGATGATACTTTTATCTATAGAACTGCAGCTGCTATACATGCTGATGTGGATTATCTCTGTTTCTAGTGATGCATACAATACTCATCATTGCATCTTATATAATAAGGTTGGCTGGTCTTCTCCTTCTTCATCAGAGATAAGGATGGGCCTCTCGATTCCTGGACTATAGTAAAGATATTTTAATTCTAATTATTGGAGATAAAATAATGCTGAAAAATGTTTGTAAAATGCTGTATTGCATTGGCATATTCATATTTTAGCTGTGAAACATAAAATCATGTGATGGTATGTCAATGTGATGAATATTACTGTGGATCTGATTATTATGATTATGACCTTGTGTGTGACTGTGGTTTTATGTCCTCCAGGCATCCAGGACGACTCGCTCAGATGAGGACCGGGACGTAGGTTGGGACGCCTGGGGAACCTGGAGCGACTGCTCCCGCACCTGTGGGGGCGGAGCCTCGTACTCTTTGAGACGCTGCCTCAATGGAGGGTGAGTTTTACTGTAAAAGACCAACAATAGTCTGACAGCTGCTTTTAAATGTGGTTTAGAGCAGGATTAAGATTAAAAAAGATGCTGCTGAACCTCAACCTCAGATGTTAAATTCAAGTTCATCTCACTCTGAACTCTATTGTATCACATGTTCACCTCCATCAAGGAGGGTATGTTTTTACCTGTGTTATTCTGTCTGTTTGTTAGCTAGATACCTCAAAAATTCTAGACACTTAACCGTCAAAATTTTGAAGCACAAGAAACTGTGGTTTTTAGATTGCTTTGAATTTCCTGTTTGTTAACATTGTGGTAAATGTAGCTTTAACCAGGCATTAACCTCATGGTTATATGTGGTATTAGCATTGTACAGGACAATAATGTTGGTGGAGTCACTCTCTGCTCGAGTGATTTACTATTTACTGTGTTTGTGTGATTATCTGCATTTAATAAACACACTGCGTTGATCTGAGGGAACAAACAGCAGCTGTGTAGGTGGAGGATGGAGAAATGATGTGATGATGATGTGTTAAACATGTGCTGCTCAAAGTTCATGAAGCTGCAGATTCCTACCAAAACTGTATTATAGCTTTTTTACATTTGTTAAAATCCAGTTTGGTGTTGGGGCTCATTTTAATGTTAAATAGAATAGAGTTAAAATATCAAAGAGTTAAAATATCAAAAATATCATTGATAGATTTCATTAATCGTTTCCTCCTGCTGCATCAAGTGTTAAATATGTCCACAAATAATATAATATAATTGAATGATCCTAATGTGACAGCAGATCTATGAGGTTTAACTATAATAAAATATTGATATTTTTCAGATTTGTAGTTAAACTCATTTTCTTATTTTCATTAAACATGAATACAGTTAAGGATTTTTTTTTTTTAATTTTGGACCATGAACCAATTTATAATTTGATCCTGATTATGGTGAATAAGAAAAGTTAAGAGAGAATAAAAATCATTAGATTTTATCCTGCAGGCAATAAATGTATGAATAATATAACTTAAGAAATGTATGACTTATACAACTTTAGAGCTGAACCTTCAGGGATGTGAATATCTTCACAATTTCTCACCAACCTCTCCAACGTCTGTGGGGTATTTCAGTCTGGACCAAACACTCTGAATAAAAATGTCCACACACCTGAAAATAATATAAAACAGAAGCTGCTACTCAACCCAGTGAAGAATCCAGAATCTACCTCCTGTGGCTCTGATCATTTCTAACAGCTGAGACCAGAACTGAGTCCAGATCATCTCTGGCTGCTCGCTCTGCATCAGCCACACTCATAAACTCTGATAAAGTCAAACTGTCTGTGGTCACAGATTTTCAGGAAGGAGCTGATCTGTCTCTTTCAGATTGAATCTTCATCCTTCTTTATTCTCCTAGCAACAGCAGTGTCACGTTAGTTTAAGGTAGACCATCAATAATCACTATTAATGATAATATCAGCTATAGCCTACTAAGAATCAGTAATCAATAATCACTATTATTATTATTATTAATATAAGCTATTGCTTATCACCTATCACTAATAATCTATTTTTTCTCTGTTCTAATTGTCCCTAGTTTTAACTCTTGAAATGTGAGTGGACAAATCTGCTTCAGCCAAGTGTCTGTTTATGATATTGGAACAATGAGAAATAGTCAAACCTGGTGACACAGTGATTCAGTGGGTAGATCTGTTTTTATATCATATATATATTTTTATAACTACAAAAGACATGCTTGAAGTCTTGCTAGCTGGTATGTGTATCATCTGCATAACACTGAAAATTAATAGAGTGTTTACTAATGATTTTACTGAATAGGAGCATATAAAGGGTGAAATGTACTGGTCTGAGAACAGAACCTTGTGGAACTCCATGTTTAACTTGTTGGGAACAACTGAGAGATAGGACATATTTTTGCAGTCCTTTTTATGCCAATAAGATGCCGCAGTCTCCATAATAAGACCTGATGGTTGATGGTGTCAAATGCAGCACGAAGGTCGAACAGAACAAGGATGGAAATAAATCCTTAATCAGATGCGTTGAGAATAAAATCTTAACTAGTGCTGTCTCTGTGCTGTGACGCATTCTAAATACTGACTGGAAATCCTCATATAAGTCATTGTGTGTAAAAAGTCACACAGCTGTTTAGGAACTGCTTTTTCCAGAATCTCAGGGGGAAGTGTGTTCTGAGACTCTCTTTCCATGTGTAGAGAGCGTCTTCCGGAGCATCATATTTTTTTAATCTTCAAGAGGCTAGCTTTAGTTTACGGGTTCGAGATTTATACCGTATAGCGTCTCGCGTTTTTGTTCAATCAACCTTTTTTAAGACTAGCGATGGTGTCAAGAGTTGTTCACAGTGAACTTGCAGCGCTCTCAACAAGTTGATCTATTTCAGATGGACAAGCAGCAGCATATACATTCTCAGCTGTGGTGACCCAGGATAGTGACTGAAATAATGAGGGAATCACTTCCTCAAACTTAGATATAACACTATAATTTAGAGATCTAGTGAATATGTTTTATCAGGTAGTGAGTAGTTCAATAGGAGGAATTCAAAAGTCATTAGGAAAAGTTCTGATAGGAGGGGATTCTGTGGGAAGACAAATTAGTGTTCAACTTTGAAGCCGTATGTCAGAACGAGGTCAAGGGTGTTGTTAAAGTAATGAGTGGGCACATCTACTCTGAGAAAAGCTGATTGACTTCAGTAAAGAGAGAAAGGCAGAGCTAAGACTGTCTGATTATTATTTTATATGTCCTGAGAAATTAACTTGAAAGGAAATCTGGGAATTCAGGTAAAAACTCAAAATTTAGGCATGGAGTATGATACACTCTGACATACAACAAACTGGTTGTAATGTGTTCCAAGTTGGGTGAGGAAAACTAAGAACAGAGTGTTTAAAGGATGTGAAGTTACACCTTGGCTCAGGGCTGATCAATAAACGAGAGTTGAAACTGGCTGCAACTCCAACACCTTAGCCCTTGTCACGAGGAATATGAGCGTTGATATGTATGGCTGGGAGGATTCATTTAGGCTAACATATTCCTCATGACATGCAGCCAGGTTTCAGAAAGACAAACTTAATCAATATAATATTCTGATATCATATCGTTTATTAATACAGTTTTAGATTTTAGATTTTCTATGAAACCCACATTATTATCTGGGCACAAACTCGACAACCAGCAGTAGAAAGACCTCATGCAACTAAACATTAGATCACCACTCAAGTTCAGCAGGGAACCAGAGAAAAATTACAGTCCTACATGGTTTTTGCATAGCCGCATACTGACTCCACATTAATCATAGTAACCTCTGACTGTTGTTACTGCTGTGATGTGAATAATGATTTTATCATATCTAAGCCTAGATCTAAGTTCTAAGCCTAGCTAACAACTTCAAATTTGATTCAGTGTCACCTGCTCTGGCCCCTAGGATACAGCTAACCCTGGTGTTGCCATTAACCAGAGTTTGTTTCTCAGCGGGTATTTAGCTGAGTAGGAGAAATCTGTTTGATACGTGAACACCATTGGTACCTGAGGGTTTCAGTTTAAGAAGTCTTTCTGGCTTTCTTAGCTAAAGCTAGAGGCTAAGCTAGCGTTATCTGGGCCAGGGCTAACAACTCGGTCCGTGGTGGTTACTGCAAGGGTGGTCGGGGGAGACTAAGGACTGTCTAGCTACACTAGCATACGACTGGCTAACTATTATACAGAGCCAATCCTTTACCTCACAAAGCCTCGCCTTCACTAGCACAACATTACACTGAATGCCTGTGCTGTCATTGCTAATGGAGGCAGAGATGGAGAGGGAGCTAGAAAAGCTATCACTAGCTATGTGAGCCAAGCAAACTGAAAATTAGCGAAGTATTTGACAGTAGGGAGATGCTTAAATGAAACTAGCATAAGATTAACGTTAAATAGATTAGCTTTGGAAGTGATATATTAGCTTCAGAAATGAGATAAAGGAGTGAAAACTAGGCAACGATGTAGATTGGCTGCAGTACACAAAAACACAGAAGCTTGGAGAAACTGAAAATGACACAATACGCTCACTATATGCTAGTAGGTAGGAGGAGGAAGGGCCTGGTAGGACCTCTAGGTTCCTCCACAGTCCCAAAACCATGCTGAGGTTGATTTTAAAATGCTCAAAAAACACAAACCATACCAGCTTCACCCATATTGAATTATAGTTCTAGTCTACATTATTACTAGTTTAGATTTGTTCGAGTTGACATTTTTTTACACAGACAAGTTTATAGTTTCTTATTCTTATCTAGTTTTATTTTTGCCTGAATTCATGTCTTCATTGACATGTCATGTTTCATCATGTCAATAATTTTTACATTTTGTTGACTTTCCAGTAGTAATAAACACATTTCAATTTCGAAGAGATTACAACTGTGAGTTTGAGTGAGAATGTGTTCACATTAACCAGTTTAATATGAGTGTTTTCAGTCTATGTTTGTTTTTTATCTCACATTCTTTACTCCCTTGTTATTCTCCTGGATTTCTTTGCTCCAACAAAATATTTTTTGCACAGGTGATTTGATTGAGTCTGACACTTATTACACAAAGCTGTAACTCCGCTGTTAAATTAAACTGTGCTGACATGTGATTTTGGAGGATAGACAGAGTTCTGTTAGATTCAGGTTGTGAGTGGCAGATGTAAATATTTGAGAAAATTATTTTTAGGAATATGAAACTTGTAAAAAGCTGTTTCTTCACATGTCATCACAACCTGTTTTTTATCCTGTCTGATGGTTTCTTTAGATAGAAACCTGGGTTAGTTCAGGAAACTTCAGAAAAGAATGTAATTCACCTAGAAAATGTCAGGTCAAACCAGATGTTGAGTGTTTCCTTGTTTCCTCAGTCTTTCAATGTCAGATAAATAAAATAAAGACAGAGTAAAACCGCTGATATTAGACATTAGATTGTCTGTTATTCCAGATATAAATGTATTAAACGTGTTTTAATAGAAGTGGAGGCCATGATAATGGCCTGAAACATATTTAGCAGAACATTGATTTTCATAACAATGATCCAGCCAATTAAAGATATTGGTAAAGATAACGTCTTTCTATTTGTTCTGTTATTTATTGTACTGTAGGTTATAGGTCATAGAACAGGTCAGATGCTATGAATAATTTTGCATTATTCTTTCTATATCCTGAGAACCAGATAACCTCTGATTAGATCCATAAGTTTATAAGTAACATCATGTCGTCTGCATAGCGTGATGATTTTAACAGCTAAATGTTTGATAAAATAATGAACAGAACAAACATGCTAAAGAATTGGGTTGTCTGTGAGAATCTCTGCTGTAGAATCTGTATTTGACCTATTTATCAACTTGTAGACACTCTCACCACCTTAAACCATCATTTCCTCCTTAAATTTTGCACCTTCTGTATCTTCAGGACAAACATGCTGTAAAATCATACATCTTCCCGATAGTCACTTTGCTCATTAATAAAACAGGCAAACCCACAAGAATTTCATGCCTTATCCTACAAAAGGGTATTGATTTAATCTGGTCAAATACAGTAAAAATGTCAAATATCACTAGTTTTCTTCAAAATGAAATGCTGACATTACAGAATTCATTATTTTATACTCTAAAGTTGTGAGACAATTAAAAGTAATTGATTGTATGACTATAATGTAAATAATAATAGAAGTCAAAGGAAGAATGTGGAACTATATCTACATGCAATCATTGCTCACTCTAGAAATCTTTTTTTTTTTTTTTTTTATACCTGGCGCCGCGCGAGTGGCAGCCTGTTACAGCAGCTCTCGCTCACCTGAGTTTTTCTTTTCTTTTTCATACCTTTTAACTTAATTTTTTCTTACTTTTTTCTCGAGCTACGACTTAAGGATACTTTTTTTTTCACCATGGAGTTCACTTTCTCCGTGTTTGTTGTGGCCGTTCTGCTGTTTTTTACACTTTTCGTGTCCGGGGACCCCGTGAGCAGCCATGGCTCTATTGTTTACAGTAGGGATCAGCTGTTGGCGCTCCGTAGCTCCGTAGTGTTGCCCGAGGAAAGACCCGACGTCCCCCGTGAGATAAGGAGAAGGAGACGGGGACGCCGTGCGGGGACTGAGCGCCGTGCCAGGAGGAGGAGATACCGACCCGTCCTCCCGTCCATTATTATGGGGAATGTACGATCTCTCCCCAATAAGATGGATGAGCTAGCAGCGCTAACCCGGCACCAGAGGGAATACCGGGAGAGCAGCATCATGGTGTTTACGGAGACATGGCTGAACACGCTGACTCCGGACACGGCGGCTACACTGGACGGATTTAATCTGGTGCGCGCGGACAGAGGAAAGGACAGCGGTAAGAAGAAGGGAGGGGGACTGGCTGTGTATGTAAACGACAAATGGTGTACCCCCGGGCACATCACTGTCAAGGAGCGGCTCTGTAGTAAGGACATTGAACTTTTAGCTGTTAGCATGAGGCCGTATTATCTGCCGCGGGAATTTTCGCAAGTTATAGCGATAGCTGCGTATGTTCCCCCCTCTGCTAACGCAGACGAAGCTCGTGATGTCCTACACACTGTCACCAGCAGGCTGCAAACACAGCACCCCCAGGCCCTCCTCCTCATCTCTGGAGACTTCAACCATGCTTCTCCATCCTCCGCTCTGCCCACTTTCTCCCAGTACGTCACGTGCTGCACCAGAGACAATAAAACACTGGACTTATGTTATGCCAACACCAAGGAGGCATACACCTCATCACCCCTCCCCCCCCTGGGAAGATCTGACCACAACCTGGTGCATCTCCTGCCTGTGTACAACCCACTGGTACACAGGCAACCAGCTGTCTCCCGCACAGTGAAGAGATGGTCTGAGGATACTGAAAAGGCTCTGAAGGACTGTTTCGACACGACCGTGTGGGAGGAACTGTGTGATCCCCATGGGGAGGATATTGACAGCCTCACAGACTGCATAACGGACTATATCAATTTCTGTGTGGAAAACACTGTACCCACCAAGACCGTACGGTGTTTTTCCAACAACAAGCCATGGATTAATGCTGACATAAAGGCTCTCCTAAAGGAGAAGAGGAGGGCCTTTAGGTCAGGTAACAAGGAGGAGCTGAAGACTGTGCAGAGAGAGCTAAGGCGGAAGATTAGAGAGGGGAAAAACATTTACAGGAGGAAGATGGAGGATCAGCTGCAGAGGAGTAACGTCAGTGGAGTCTGGAGAGGCCTGAAAACCATCTCAGGCTACAAAGAACCAAACTCCCAGACGGCAGGGGACCAACAGTGGGCGAATGACCTAAACCTATTTTTCAATAGGTTTGACCAGTCATCTGCCCCTCCCCCGGCCCAGCCTGCCCTGCTGCAGCCCCCCCTGACTTTACCTCCTGGACAATGCCCTCCCCTCCCCCCCGCTTCCACCTCCGCCTCTCAGCCCTGGCTGAGTTCACACTTCCCAACGACACTCCACACCATCAACCCAACCCCCTCCCCAACACACTCGGGCACACAGCCCCCCCCCCCCAGCCTGTCCCTCACAGCACTACAGGTGAGGAACAAGCTCAGGAGGATGAAGACGAGGAAGGCGGCAGGTCCAGATGGCATCAGTTCCAGGCTCCTGAAATCCTGTGCAGACGAGCTGAGCAGGATTGTAGGGCATATCTACAACTTGAGCCTGAAGCTGGGGAAGGTGCCACAACTGTGGAAAACATCCTGCGTGGTACCCATCCCCAAAATGCCACACCCCAAGGACCTCAGTGACTACAGGCCGGTGGCACTAACGTCCCACCTGATGAAGACACTGGAGCGCCTGGTCCTCGACCATCTCCGCCCCCTGGTGAGCCCACTGATGGATCCCCTCCAGTTTGCTTACCAGCCTGACATCGGGGTGGACGATGCCATCATCTTTCTCCTCCACCGTGCTCTTTCCCACCTGGAGAAGCCTGGAGGCACTGTGAGAATCATGTTCCTTGATTTCTCCAGTGCCTTCAACACGATTCAACCAGCACTCCTGGGGAACAAGCTGGAGAACACTGGGGTGGACCATCACCTCACATCCTGGATTCTGGACTACCTCACCAACCGTCCACAGTATGTGAGGACACGGGACTGTGTATCCAACACAGTCGTCTGCAGTACGGGGGCCCCACAGGGAACGGTCCTGGCTCCGTTCCTCTTCACCCTCTACACTGCAGACTTCACCTACAAGTCACCAACCTGCCACCTGCAGAAGTTCTCCGATGACTCTGCCATCGTTGGCCTCATTGAGGATGATGACGACAGGGAATACAGAGAACTTACGCAGGATTTTGTCAACTGGTGCCAGCGGAACCATCTCCAGATCAACACGGGGAAAACCAAGGAACTGGTGGTGGACTTCCGTAGGCGGGTATGCAATCCCCCGGCACCAGTGAACATCCAGGGAATGGACATTGAGATGGTGACATCTTACAAGTACCTGGGTGTTCATCTGAACAAAAAATTGGACTGGACTGATAATACAACTGCGCTATACAGGAGGGGCCAGAGCAGGCTCTACCTGCTCAGGCGGTTGAGGTCTTTTGGAGTGCAGGGGACACTCCTTAAGACGTTCTATGACTCAGTTGTGGCATCAGTCATACATTATGGGGTGGTCAGCTGGGGAGGCAGCATAACAGCTGCAGACAGGAAGAGACTGAACAAGATTATCAGGAAGGCCAGCTCTGTCCTGGGGTGCTCCCTTGACCCAGTGGAGGTGGTGGGAGAGGAAAGGATGATAAGGAAGATATCATCAATGATGGAAAACCACCTCCACCCCATGCAGGACACACTGTCTGGACTGACGAGCTCCCTCAGCAACAGACTTATCCATCCAAAGTGTCTGAGGGAGCGATATCGGAAGTCCTTCCTTCCTACAGCTGTCAGACTGTACAACAAGTACAGCTCTCAGTAACCCCCCCCCCACCCAACAGAAAAAATGGACAGTGCAATACATTCATAATTCATATTTATATATACCTGTATATACCAGTGCAATACATTTTTTAATTCATATTTATATATACCTGTACATACCTGTATATATCTGTATATTGTTTTTTCTAATTTAATTTTTTTAATTTTTCTTTTCCTTTTTAAATTTTTTCAACATTTTTGTAACTTTTCTAACTGCTGCTGTAGCACTGTAAATTTCCCCACTGTGGGACAATAAAGGAGCTATCTAATCTAATCTAATCTAATCTAAATATCAATAATTCCACAAACATTGGTATTTCTAAATGACCACCTATTTTTTTAGACTGTATAACCTAATTGGTTATTGGTCCAGATTATGTGGTGGTACCCCGTTTATAATTAGGTTTGATGGTGAAATTAATTAATTTATAACAATAATTAATCATCTTGATGATTATGAATTCATACTAATAACAACATGTATACCTACAATGCTCCAACAGTAGTTTAGAGCAGGACAGACGTTTTTTAAAAGATTTATGAAAAGAGCAGAAATCAATTAATCAAATTAATGCATGATGATTTTACAGCAGTTGTTGGACAAAATGTATAAAATACATGAATATGAGGGACGTCAAGGGATGTCAAAACCATATGATGTAACCCTAAAACTTGGTAGCAGATAGTTTTAACTCTCTTAAATAGGGTTTAAAATGTTAACAACAAATTATGTCAACTGGTTTTATAATCTAGGTGCATTAAATATTTAAAACTTTCTTTTTCAGTTACACCATTTGACATTTTGTGTCAAATAACACACAAAATTATGATTTTTAGTTTTTGCAAAAATTCAGGTCAAAAGCTGCAACAGACAAACTAATCAACAAATCAAAAAAAAGTTGACACAAATACCAGAGGCTAGTGAGTTGATGATCACAGCAGGCTTTTTAGCTCTTTTACTGACTGGATGGAACCTGGAGACGTTTAATAAAGCTGTTTGAGTCTCTGCTCCCCACTCACATTAGTCTGCAGTTTAAGTGCTCTGTAAATTACCTGTTGTCAGAGTTGAGATGTAAAATAGTCAGAATCACATTTGTCATGCAGCTCATCCGTTTTTAAAAGCACACCGAGCTGTTTTTCTATATTTAATAAAGATCACATCTTGACAGCCTTCAAGTGGACTTAAGAATGTGCAGAAACACGTGGTAATCAGCACTTGTCATTCTGCCAGCTGATTGTACTCAGTAGAGTGACAGAAAAGCTGCTATCAGAGGCACATTGAGCAGGTATTAAGGTAAATTTCCTACATGTGTGAGTGCACATTGCTGTACCTCTAGAAGACATCACATGAACCTTTGTAGATTGTTGTGTTAATGCAGATGAATGGAGGATCTCCTTAACAAATAGAGATGAACCGTAGATTAGATTTAACTCTAGATTTTAACATGAACAATGGAACACAGAGAGAAGCTGTGATATGAACAGATAAAGCTAATAAGAATAACACACACACACTCTCTCTTTCTCTCTCTCTCTCTCTGAAGCTGTAATAAACTGGGCTTCAGGTTCCATGACTGAACATCTGAAAACAGGAACATTTCCTTCCTTTATTTGGCTCAGAGGTTTTAAAATGAGAAAATGTCTCAGTCAATTGGAAAATAGTAAAAACTACAATTTTGAAGCCTGAGCTTCAGTCTGAAAAACTTTGATTTCATGTTGTAGCAGCTGTGGTATGAAAATAAAAGTTTTTAATGGGAAATTGTTCTAAGATGCTGGAACTTTAGTTATTGACCCAAAAAAGAAGTTTAATGTCCTTACAACTATCAAATATGTAGTTTTATAAATGAATTCACTGCTTCAATACAGCAGCGATGAAAGGAAATCAAATTTAAAATAATAGAAAAAGTCTACTAACATCAATAAACTGCAGATCTCACTGTAATTATTTTTGTTTTTAAACCAGTGATTTGTTCTTGTTGATAAATTCTCAGCTTGTGAAATTGATAAAATTTCACTTCACATTATGTCACCTGTTTTATGTTTAGTGTTTAAACGTCATCATTGATGATTCAGTTAGTAATATATAATATATAATATATATTCAGTAATATTATTTAATTGTAATAAATTAATTTAATTCTTCAGCTTCACTCAGCTTCACTGTTGTTTCCACTAATTTTCTCTTGTGTTTTCTCTTCTACAGAAACTGTGAGGGTAAAAACATCCGCTACAGAACCTGCAGCAACACGGTGAGTCTGAACTATCACTTTACACATCTGGATCCCGGGATCAAAAAAAAAAGAAAATCATCCATTTTAACTGTAGTTCTACAGTGACCAAACCATTTATATAAGTAAATACATTTAAACACAGCGCCTTAAATACTAATATTCCAATTTATTAGGTGATCTGAAATAATAAAGTGTGACAAATATTATCCGGTCTGGTTGAATGTTTCCTGTATATTTCCTATGTGTTCAGGACTGTCCAGCAGGCTCTGGAGACTTCAGGTCTCAACAATGTTCAGCCCATAATGACGTCAAGTACCAGGGCGTTAGCCATGACTGGATCCCAGCGACCTATGACCCTGTGGCGCCCTGTGCCCTCAGATGTCAGGCCAGGGGGCGGAGCCTCACCATCGAGTTGGCCCCCAAGGTGCTGGACGGGACCCGTTGCCGCGCCGACGCCTTCGACATGTGCATCAGTGGCGTGTGTCAGGTAAGGAGGTGGAGCCATAAACCACCTTATTAGACCTGGTGTATTTTAACATTTAGCCTCTTTCTAACGTTTTAACATTCAGACCCATTCCAGGACTAAAGAAGATAAATTAATTATAATTATTTATGACTCGGGCTACGAGTAGGACTCATATTACTGTTGAAGTTCATTTTCAACAGCTCAATATGATTGAAGTATGTTCAAAATCTTTTTTGAGCATTTTGAAAGCAGAACTGAGGTTTGACGTTATATTGGACTATTTGTCATTGTTCCAAAAATCACAAATATTATTTTAAGGTACATTTAGAACAGAGAATTATTACAATACTTAATGATTGGTGAGTATCTAAATCTGAAGCTGATATTATCATTAATAGCAATAATATTGAGTATTGGCAGTCTATAGCTGATATTATACATTAAAAGTAATTATTTATGGTCAAAGCACCTATACGGCCACACTTTATGTTGATGTAGGCTTTTATTTTGAAAGTTGTTTATCACAATACTTAAAAATTTCTTCACCATCAGTGTTCAGTGACATAATAATAAGATACATTCTGTCAACAGGTTTTCTGTCAGTAACCAGTTGCACACAGTTAAATATCAGTTTTACTTCTTGTGCGTGTGTGAAATAAATGAAAAACTCCTGTGTGCTGCAGTTAGAACTGATCCTCTGAAACACAAGTTTGAGTCTTTGAAGCTGACAAGTGGATGAAAGATGAGCTGAAACATGGAAACTGCAGCGTCAGAGTGGTTATTTTTATTTGAACTTTATTTCCAGGGATTCTGATGAGCTCCATTCTCGGGACGATGCTTGATTCCAGCCTGTTTGTGGAATATTATTCTAAAACATATTCACTGAATACAGGCATTTATATATCACGTAGGTTCCTGTTAAGTCAAGTATTCTAATTTCTTTGGACTACTTTTGCAATAATCCAAAATCCAATGAGTTTATCATTATTCAGAGAAAAAGTGGAAAGCTGTAAAACAAATTTAAAAAACTGACTGATCACACTAGACTTTGTTTAACGATTCTGAGTGGATTTTACAGCAAATCTAACAAAAAATAAATGAAGAAATCTATTTTTAAATTGATAAATGTAAGTAATAAACCAGTTTAAAATGTGGAATATACAGTTCCTCATTTTGAGTGCAGCTCATTCCTAAAATAATACTAATAATAATACTGATATGATTTGACTGCTGCAGCAGTTGTACAGAAACTGATTTTTTTCTTTATCTGTCACTGGAAATCAGTCGAGTTCCATCAGCTTTGCTGAAGTAGAAAAATCAAAGTGATGAGTTGTTTTATTCTGCTGCTGCTGTCACTTTGACCTCATGATGTTTATGGAGAGGAATAGCAGAAAATCACAGTTTCCTGTCCTCAGGAACCACAGAATATAACATAAAATAAAAATATTCAAAACTCTACCTCCACTCACTCTCCATTCATTCTGAAGTTCACTCAACTGCTGCTACTCTCTCTCTTTATTTCATTTCGTTAAGCTGAAACTTGACCTTTAACATCACTAAATAAACTTGACTCAACTTTATTTCTATTTCAGCTCTTTAAAAACAACCACAGCTGCCAAAAAATACTTTAACAAATAATAAATAGATTATTAGAATAGAATATAAAAAAATAAAAATAAAAAAAATAGAAAAATTGTACCTGTTATGGGCGACACGGTGGTGCGGTGGGTAGCACTGTTGCCTCACAGCAAGAAGGTCGCAGGTTCAAGACCGCCTTGGGGCCTGGGTCTGGGACCTTTCTGTGTGGAGTTTGCATGTTCTCCCCGTGTCTGCGTGGGTTTTCACCGGGTACTCCGGCTTCCTCCCACAATACAAAACACATGCTCAGGTTAATTGGTAAACTCTAAATTGCCCATAGGTGTGAGTGTGAGAGTGAATGGTGTGTGAATGGTGTGTGTGCCCCACGATTGGCTGGCGACCATCTGGGGTGTATCCCTGCCTCTCGCCTTAACGCGCTGGGATAGGCTCCAGCAGACCCCTGCGACCCCGAAAGGGAATAAGCGGGATAGACAATGGATGGATGGATGGATGGATGTACCTGTTATTCTCTGTGTCTTTAACAATAAAACCCTCCTGAGGTCCATGAGGCCCTGCCTTCATAAACAGAATAAATATCCATCAGCAGCTCCTTCACTGTAAAACCACTTTTGTCCTGGTGTTTCCCCAGTAAAACTTATTAATTACTGATCCTGTTGGAAATAACTCATCCATATGTGTACTTTACTTTTCATGTACAGAAGTAAAACTACAGCTTGTACCTTTTTTCTGTAATTTCATACATAAATATTATTTATTTATATCTTGAAGTCTTACATCTTAGAGCAGACAGCTGCTGTGAAGCTGCTGTGTAGAAAATTAACTGGTCTATCCAGAGTCATCCAGGGGCCATGTCTGGTCCTCGAGTCACATGTTTGACACCCATAATAATAATAATAATAATAACAATAATAATAAACATATCATCTAAATATCAGCTGCAGCTAAACATGCGTTTCTGTCTCCAAACAGTTTCACTTTCTCTGTTTCCACTCAACACTGAAAAGAAAAAAAAAACCTCCAATATACAATGTGGAGTAGCTGAAGAGTTCATTAATGAATCATTTAATAAAAAATATTTTTTATAAGAAAATGTTTCAAATCTCTGGTTCAAGCTTCTATTCTCTGAATATTTTTAGTTTCTTTAGTCTTTTATAATAGTGAACTGATGATCTTTGGTTGAGTTTGGCTTGGTCAGTTCATCTTTCTCTCCCTATTAATCTTTCTCTTTCATTTCCTGATATTTATTCTGTTCTTCGTCCCATAATGACACCAAATTAAAACAGATTTGTGCTGAATTGTTTCCTTTAGTCTGAATCTGATGTGTTGTTTATTGTGTTTTTCATTTTCAACTTGTGGTTTTTATACTAATCTATAGTAATTGTGCTGTTTTTCTCCTGGTAAGATGAAGCTGAACACTCCATGTTGATGATTAATTTCCCAGAGTAGCTTTTAATTGCTCTTTATTGTGTGTGTGTGTGTGTGTGTGTGTGTGTGTGTGTGTGTGTGTGTGTGTGTGTGTGTGTGTGTGTGTGTGTGTGTGTGTCAGAGAGCCATCATTGCTCTAAAAAGAACAAACTTCAGAGCTGTTCTTGTTGTTTGTCCAGGTTTTCAGTGGTTTTATTTAATCACTAAAACACTGAACCCAACTTAGAATGAAATTAACTAAACAGAAGTTTATCAGTTTCTAAGAAAATCACTTCATTAAAATGAAAAATATGGATGAGTAGCACAGTGTTAGCAACAGCAGCAGCAGTAGGTAACAATAACTGTGCTAGCAGCAGCAGCATACGTGTTAGCAATAACAGTTTTTGAGTTCAGTTCTTCGTGTGTATAAACAACAACATGAATAAATAACCAGGAACTGCAGCTAAATACAAAAAGAAAATTGTGTGTGTGTGTGTGTGTGTGTGTGTGTGTGTGTGTGTGTGTGTATGTGTGTGTGTGTGTGTGTTTGTGTGTGTACACTCACTGCAGGAAAATAAAATTGCTGACCAGCATTTTATTGAGCACAGAATTTATTTTATTTTTTGCTGCATTCTGTAATTTTAGTTCTGAACATCTGCAGAAAGTCAACCAACTTCAAGGAAAATCAGTAATATCAGTAAAATCGGTAAAATGAGACCAAAGGCTCTTAAGATTATAATTTTATCCTGAATCCCAAAATTCATTGACCTGAACCTATTTTAACACTAAAACACTCAGCAGTCAATGTAATAATCATGAGGTGAAAGGTTATGTCATCCTACAGGTTTCATGTTGATCATTATTTGATCAGATTTTGATTATGTTAATCAAATTTTGAATTCAGCTTCTAAAACTATTCAAATCCTTTATTATATTTGTTTTAGAATTCTAATTAAACTTTCCTGGCATGTTTCATCTCTTGAGGATTTAGAGTCACGGTTTGAACATTAATTGTGGATCAAACTTCATCTTCATGCATTTGTTTCACTGAGTCTGTGACTGGAAATAAAATATTAAGATGAAACTTATTCTACAGGCTTCTGTTATTTTTATTCATGTTATGTATTCTGTGTAGGAGGTGGGCTGTGACAGGCAGCTGTCCAGCGGGGCTCGAGAGGATAACTGTGGCGTTTGTGGCGGTGACGGCTCCACGTGTCAGCTGGTACGAGGACAGGCGCTGCCCCACCTGACAGCAGAGGAACGTAGGTATCTGTGATGTCACATCCTCCCCTCACTGGAGAAGGAGAAGTTATTTTCTGATGTGTCCAGAACCTTCCACTAGTCTTGGTTTTATAGAATCTGAGCAGCTGCTGCTCCAAATGTTCCAGATCATTTTATTATAAAATATTATTATAAACTACATATTATAAATATGAATAGATAGATTACCTGATATTATAATTATGAATATATAACATATACAGTATATGTTTCTACCTGACCTTCCTCTCTCTCTCTCTCTCTCTCTCTCTCTCTCTCTCTCTCTATATATATATATATATATATATATATATATATATATATATATATTCCCTTTTTGCTGCTTTTGCTTCATCAATATCAATCAATGTTGAATTACAAAGAAGTTTCAGTGCTTTAGGGTTAGGGTTTTTTATTCAGTTAGAAAAAAAAGTATCAGTATTTAATGTCAGCTTCTCAACATTTCCCTCATGTCCCTCATGGCTTCACACCACAAACACACACACCACACACATACATGGGTATATATATAAAATCCTCATTGTTAGAACTTAAATCTATGTTAATCAACTGGTATGATATCATGCAGTTGGCATTTTTTTAACAGATTCAAACTGCTGACACTGACACTTTACTACTACTACCTTTAATTTCATGAATAAATTAGACTCTAATATGAATAGAAACACATGTTGTTGCACCAACATGTGTTTCTTAGATTAAAAACCACCAATAAATCGGTGTTAGCTAATATTATCATTAATAGTGATTATTGATAGTGTATAGCTGATATTATCATTAATAGTGATTATTGATAGTCTATAGCTGATATTATCATTAATAGTGATTATTGATAGTCTATAGCTGATATTATCATTAATAGTGATTATTGATAGTCTATAGCTGATATTATCATTAATAGTGATTATTGATAGTCTATAGCTGATATTATCATTAATAGTGATTATTGATAGTCTATAGCTGATATTATCATTAATAGTGATTATTGATAGTCTTTAGCTGATATTATCATTAATACTGATTATTGATAGCCTAGAGCTGATATTCTCATTATTAGTGATTATTGATAGTGTATAGCTGATATTACCATTATTAGTGATTATTGATAGCCTATAGCTGATATTATCATTAATAGTGATTATTGATAGCCTATAGCTGATATTATCATTAATAGTGATTATTGATAGCCTATAGCTGATATTATCATTATTAGTGATTATTGATAGCGTATAGCTGATATTATCATTAATAGTGATTATTGATAGCCTATAGCTGATATTATCATTAATAGTGATTATTGATAGCCTATAGCTGATATTATCATTAATAGTGATTATTGATAGCCTATAGCTGATATTATCATTAATAGTGAATATTGATATCCTATAGCTGATATTATCATTAATAGTGATTATTGATATTCTATAGCTGATATTATCATTATTAGTGATTATTGATAGTGTATAGCTGATATTATCATTATTAGTGATTATTGATAGTCTATAGCTGATATTATCATTAATAGTGATTATTGATAGTCTATAGCTGATATTATCATTAATAGTGATTATTGATAGTCTATAGCTGATATTATCATTATTAGTGATTATTGATAGTCTATAGCTGATATTATCATTAATAGTGATTATTGATAGTCTATAGCTGATATTATCATTAATAGTGATTATTGATAGTCTATAGCTGATATTATCATTAATAGTGATTATTGATATTCTATAGCTGATATTATCATTAATAGTGATTATTGATAGTCTATAGCTGATATTATCATTATTAGTGATTATTGATAGTCTATAGCTGATATAATCATTAATAGTGATTATTGATATTCTATAGCTGATATTATCATTAATAGTGATTATTGATAGTCTATAGCTGATATTATCATTAATAGTGATTATTGATAGTCTATAGCTGATATTATCATTAATAGTGATTATTGATAGTCTATAGCTGATATTATCATTAATAGTTATCATTGATAGTCAAAGCACCTATAGAACCACACTATATGTGACACTAGGCTTTTATTTTGAAAGTTGTTTATTAAAACACTGATAAAACTTCTTCCTCATCTGTGTTCAGTGAAATAATAAAAAGATAAATTCCTGTCAACAGGTTTTGTGTCTGATGTTCGACCTTTATGTATCATTTCTTGTTTTTCTGGAACTCATCATTCCCTTTATTTCCTGACACCTTCCTTTATTAGAATATGAATCAGCTGCTGCAGAATCACGTAAACCATCTCTGAAATGTTTTATCTGTGTTTCATTTCTCTAATTTATTTTGAAGGTCACTTTATTTTAAAGTCTTGGCTTTACGTTTAATCTAACTTTTTTTGCTACAGCTGAGTTTGTTTCATTGCTCCTATAAACTCCATTTTCCAGCATTTTTCATTGTTTCAGCTCATTTATAATTCGACAAGGAGAAGAAACTTTGGAAAATAGAATAACAATTATTCATCTAGAAGAGTCGGAGCTCCTCTTCAGCCTGCTTGTATGTGTGTGTGTGTGTGTGTGTGTGTGTGTGTGTGTGTTTGTGTGTTTGCGGCTGTGTGTGTATGTGTGTGCAGATGCTTTTCGACCTAATAAAATGTTTTTATGCATATTAATTGTCTCCTTTATAATCTCTTTTTTAAACATTTTACAGAATATATTCTTCATGTTCTAATGACCTTCAGTGTGATTTCCAGGATTTTATAGAGAAAGAATTGATCTTTAAAATCTGATCTTTTTATCATCATTGAATTTTGCATCACATTTTTTAGTTTAATTTTTTTCCTGATTTGCGTTAGTTTTTTTTTTTTTTATTCTATACTGTGTTGATCATCAATTATTCTTGATAATTAAAGGATTTGATTTATTTTCAAAAAGAAAATGTCCAAATTCTCTGGTTCCAGCTTCTCTTCTCTGATTATTTGCTGGTCTCTTTATTCTTCTATAATAGTAAACTGATAATCTTTGGGTTGTGGAATGTCACTCTGGACACAAAAAAACAGGTATTTAGGTTGAATACTTCACCTTTGGGAAACAAAGGTTTTATGAATCATGAACACCATTTATGAACCAGACAACTAATCAATTAATGTTTCAATAATTAATAGATTAATCCACTATTAAAATATGTGTAAGTCTGATTTGGGTCAGATCAGTCTTTTCTTGTTATTTACTACTAGTTTTGTAGTTTCTGTCTGTTTAATAAGCTGTAAATAAAAAAAAATCTTTGTTTGATAGAATTAAACCCTCCATCTTGTGTGCGCAGCGGTGAAGACAGTGCTTGAGGTTCCTGCTGGGAGTCGATTCCTTCGAGTCAACGCCAAAGGACCTGATGTAATGGGTGAGTGGAAATAATTCACCTCATTATTCTGTGTGGTTCAAGGAGTTCACAAAGTGGCATTTAATTAGTTTTGATGAAAGAAGGTTGGAAGAGGAGTTAAAACACACACACACACACACACACACACACCAGAGACTCAGCATTTTAACAAGCCATCAGGACTTCTGTGAAGTTTTGATGTCAAAGCTATACAGTCCCAACCCATCAATCAGAGCACATTAAATAAAACTCATTTACACATATATTTTTATTGTATGTAAATATACAATATAATGTAGGGTAATGTAATATATAATGTATATATTAACCTACATATTAATACAAAATAATATAAAAAAAATAATAATGAACTTTTTAAAACTAAATTCAGAATGATTCATCAAAAAAATATAACTGTTGAATACATTTTTTTCATATAATAATATACCAAGAGATTGAAGCTGCAATTAATCATTTACCTACAAACTATTAAACAACAACTAATCTGATAATCAATTACTTGATTAGGGTCATTTAAAAAAAAAAAAAGAAAGAAAATGTCCAAATTCTCTGGTTCCAGGTTTCTTCTTCTTCTCTTCTGTCATGACATACAGGTTACAAGCAAAAGGACACTTGTCAAGCTCCTGAACAGCTGAGAAAGTGACATAAGTGTGTGTTATGTGTGTATATTAGTAGAGAAGTTAACATTTACTGCAAGTTATAGGACATTAACTACAAGTTAAAAGACATTTAATGCAAGTTAAAGGACATTTGCTACAAGTTGACGGACATTTAATACAAATTTAAAGACATTTTACTACAAGTTAAAGGATATTTACTACAAATTAAAAGGACATTTACTACAAATTTAGGGATATTTTACTACAAGTTAAATAATATTTACTACAAGTTAAAGAACATTTAATGCAAGTTAAAGGATATTTAATGCAAGGTAAAGGACATTTAATGCACATTAATAAACATTTTAATACAAATTAAAGGATATTAACTGCAAGTTAAAAGAAATTTGCTCTAAGTCAGTAATACCTTCACACACTTGCAGTTTTTCTTGTTGTCAGTAGTTGTTTCTGAACAGTTTTACTGGACTTGGGTTAGTACCTTTACAGACACTGAGGGGGCAGATGTTGACAGCTGTGGATTACTTCAGCAGATCCTTCATCGATCACCAGAGACCATACATTTTACTACAAGTAAAAGGACATTTACTGCAAGTTAAGAGGAAATCAAACACAAATTTACAGCTTCCAGGTTCACAAACTCCTGTGAAACCAAATATCATCACCAGTCTAATCATATTTTCACCGTTGGCAGCTCAGCTGGTTTTTCCTGCAGCGGTTATGATGTTGAATGACTTCTATTCATGGTACATAGATGATGAGGACTGGAGGATGTGGGGGAACTTTGGGGAAAAAAGGTTGGAATTCATTAGTTGATTTGTTGAGCTACTTTTTATAATGTGAAAGAAATGCATGAGCAAGTTTTTTTTAGATTCCTTATTATAAAATGAGAGAAAAGTAGAAATGCAGCAGGCCTTCTCAAAATAGCATATGGTTTACTTGTTTTTTTATCTTTTAAATCCTAATAATCCTATTTTGCTTTATTAATCTCATTGACATCATAGATCACAGATTAAATCACTGTTTGCTTCAATCTGGATGACATGAAGGAGTCACTTTAAGGCAGTAACTCATTTGAAAACATTAGAAACTTAAAAAAAAAAAAATTAAGAAGCTCTAGATTATCAATAATTATTTTTAGAGTATAATACCGCTATAGACTATCAATAATCACTATTAATGATGATATCAGCTATAGACTATCAATAATCACTATTAATGATGATATCAGCTATAGACTATCAATAATCACTATTAATGATAATATCAGCCATAGACTATCAATAATCACTATTAATGATAATATAAGCTATAGACTATCAATAATCACTATTAATGATAATATCAGCTATAGACTATCAATAATCACTATTATTGATAATATCAGCTATAGACTATCAATAATCACTATTAGTGATAATATCAGCTATAGATTATAAATAATCACTATTAATGATAATATCAGCTATAGATTATAAATAATCACTATTAATGATAATATCAGCTATAGATTATCAATAATCACTATTAATGATAATATCAGCTATAGATTATCAATAATCATTAATAATGTATAATATCGGCTTTAGGTTGAGTTACTCATCATTCACTAATTAATCTAATTTTTTCTGTTCTAAATGTACCTTAAAGGGATATTTTTCTAGTTTTTAACTCTCTTAACATGTGAGTGAACAAATCTGCTCAAGTGTCTGTTTATGATTATTGGAACAATGAGAAATAGTCTCAGTAACATCAAAACTCAGTTCTGTTTTTAAAATGCTCAAAAAAACATGTTGAACACAAACTAAACCAGCTTCAGTCATATTGATCTGTTAAATTTAACATTTCCTACTCACACAACGTAGCCCTAATCATAAACAATTAGAATTAAATGTGTCTCCTTAAATCTAGGAATGAAAAGACTGAATGTTAGAATACACTGACTCTCTAATAAGTGATTCTGTTGTGAAGCTGATTTTCAACAGTTCAAATGTCAACAACAACTGTTAAAATGTAAGTGAATGTTTCTGGATGTTTTTCATTCACAGAAACATTCAAGATTTTTTTTATTTTGATTTGTTGATCATTTTGTCTGTGACATCTAAAACCAATTGTAAACCCATTGTCTTTTACTCTTTTATATTCTGGACAACACCTTTGACATCTTTGGTTATATATATACACTTAAGCCCAAAATGATTCATACCCCTGTCAAATACAGGGGATTTATTTATTTTTTCACTTACAAATTAGTATTTCACTTAGTTTTTTCCTAAATAGGACACAAAAGAAAGTTGAAGTCATAATTGATTTGTGTTTCATCAAAATGTGTAAATAAACTGAGTGAAAACAAAAAAATCACATCCAACAAATGACTATGATATAGAAAGCTCCTGGCTGGGCATGTTTGTGACTGAAATCTTTCTTTATATATATATATATATATATATATATATATATATATATATATATATATATATATATATATATATATATACACTTTATAGTTGAAAGACTTTCTTTTGTGTCTTATTTAAGTAAAAACTGAGGTGAACTGAGGACTAACACAAAAACATTTTTTCCATATAATAAATGGTAGGAGGTGTGTGGTGGTGCATGAAGCATGAGATATGTCAAAGGTTAACAACTAAACTTTTTTATGTAGTTCCAGATGCTTCCATTGACCTTTATTATAACCACATTTGCCATGATAATACAAAACCATGGATTATGTAACATCAGTTTTTTTCAAGAAATAGTCATATTTGACATGTTTACTGTATATGACCAGATTAAACCATTACCTCTTTGTAGGCTGAGGCATAAAATTCTCATATATGAACCAACCACACGTTTCTTGACTTTTTCCAGAAGTTTCTGTAGCTGTAGAATAGTAAACTATTGAAAACCTGAACTCAGCTGCTGCCCCACATCAGCAGGATCATCCATCTCTGGTCCTGAGTGAACAGGGTCACCCTCCTGTTGTTGCCGTGGTAACAAGCCAGTGATGAAGGAGCCAGGCTTCAGCATTAGCTTTAGCTTTAGCTTCAGCATTAGCTTTAGCTTTAGCTTTAGCTTTAGCTTTAGCTTTAGATTTAGATTTAGATTTGGGTTTGACTTTGAATTTAGATGCATATTTAAATGTATATTTAATTTAGATTTAATATAGATTTATATTTATGTAATTACAGCAAGTTAAGGGACATTTTACTACAAATAAAAGGACATTTTTACTGCAAGTTAAAGGACATTTTACCACAGGTTAAGGGACACTGCAAGTTAAGAGACATTTTACTGCATATGAAGTGTTTTCTAGCTGTTTATCCCTGCAGGTGTTACAGACAGTCAAACCTGAATATTCAGTGAATGTCCTGTGGTGTCCTCAGTGGTCCAGGCCGTGTCTGTCCAGGGGAGGATGGAGGAGACTAGTCTGGTTTCTACTGGCTCCTACACAATAGGAAACACATCTCTGGACTTTCAGAGAGGAATGGAAAGGCAGACGCTGAGGTCACATGGTCCGCTGCATGTTGATTACATCATCAAGGTGAGACAGAGAATCCATGACAGCAGCATGTTCACTTAGAGAAGACACACCAACAACAGGTTTCAGGCCTCTGTCCACATGTGGAGACACAGTGATATCTGACAGTCATGTAGTCAACCCAGGTGTCCTGAAGATGTAAACATAGAACCAATGACTTCACCATATAGTCCTTTTAATGGACAAACAAGAATGAAAGAATGAAAACACAATGAAAACACCCAACCAGCTATAAAATGAGCCATTAACACGTCGATCAAATACTATAAAATCACAAACACACACACACACATATGAAGAGACAATAATACTGCAACTTAAGGGACATTTTACTGGAAGCTTGGGGATTTTTAGTACAAATTTAATGCAAGTTGAGGGTTTTTTTTCTACAAGTTGAGGGACATACTTATTGCAAGTTAGGGGACATTTTATAAAAGTTAAGAGACAATTTTTTGCTAGTTAAGGGACAATTTACCGTGAGTTAAGGGACATTTTCCTAACAGTTGTCTCTTTGGATGAGTCTCTTCCTATTTATGGTCCTGAGGTATTTTTACACTAAAACAGACATTTGTGTCACAGCTTGCAGTAAAAACCCTTTTCTTGTCCCTTAACTCCTTTACTTTTATTTTTCTTCTGTATAAAACAGTTACACAATTATTGTTCATTCTACCTACCAAAGGTTTTAAACAAAACTTCACATCAAAAGTCACACACATAAATAAACATAGACATGAAGATAATCGTTATGTTGTATATATTTTACATTATTGTGTGAAGTTTATGACAAAAGTCTCTTTTCTACTGTTAGTGTTATTATCTATATATAAATACATTTATAATATATATTAAGGGAGGCAGATGTGATTCAGATATTCACTAAATTCAGATGTCAGTTAAGTGTGGGTTTTTCCAGTTTATGTTGCAACCACCTTCACACCTTGTCCCTGCTGCTGGTTTTAATTAAAATGTAAAAGACTTTTCTGTCTTTCTTTGTGGAAGCAGGACTAACAGTTTGTTTGTGACTGAAGCTGCTGCTGCTGCTGCTGCTTCAGTTGTTGTTCTGTGTGCTGCAGGCACAGTTTTTATGGATTAAAGTCTGTTCTGTAACTGGAACTCATTACTGTCGACATCAGGCCCAATTAGTCCAAAATAATCCATTAAACAGCAGCATGCTCTGTTTTATTTTCCTCTGTCAAGACACACAGAGCGTCCACACTTTGAGTTACAGCCTGGTTTATTCAACCACTATAAAACACAGCATCAACTCTCCTGTTTATATAAAAGACAGAAGCTCAGATTTTATATCTCTTTATCTGGCACACAAAATAAATAAAAATGGAAAATCCAAAAAGGAAATCATTTATACCCCTTATGTTATAAATATGTCATAAATAATAAATCTCATTCTGTCAGATTGAACTTTTACAATAACATCACGTTCTTCTGTGTCACTCCACTTTGTTCAGATGAAGTTAGGAGGATCCAAGGACACAGTGGTACAATATCTGTTCTACCAGCCGATCCGGTTCCAGTGGAGAGAGACGGATTTCTTCCCCTGCTCCGTCACCTGTGGAGGAGGTGAAGTCATGTAGATTAACTACAATATTACTTATTGAGGACATCTTACTTTTGCCTAAGTCAAAGTGTTTTATTCTTCAGGATGAAATGATAGTTAAACAGCTTTGATGATGTTTCAAGACTCAAGAAGAAGCTCTAAAAATATATGATTTAATATAAGGTGCCGTCCATATCAATAAATTCGATAAATAGGCAGCCCGATATAAATAAAGAACCATGTAATCATGCTTTAAAACAACCTTGAAATTATACAATTTTAGTAATTGTATAAGTAATAATTAGTAATATAAATATATATATGCATGGAAATAATTTCCTGCAGTTAAATGCAGATGTGAGATGTGATGTTGGAGATGAGTTCCGTACAATCAAAAAGGCAAAGTAGACATGGGGAAAGGACAGTTAAATCCAGTTTTAAAGTTGACTAAAGTCACACTAGAATGTTCAGAAATTGTTCAAGTCATTTTATTCTTTAATGTTAGTGCCATCATGAAGTTCGATGTATGTCCACAGTCATCCACTTTCAACATGATTCACAGATACAACATTTTTTGACCTGCATTAAGGTTTTTGTCCTTTATTTAAATAAAAGGAAAGGACATGTAAAATTTCTGTCTGCACCCAGCTGTTCCTGCTGATGTTCCCCAGCTGTTTTCCAGTGAATTCAAGGTTAAACCGTTTGTTTTCTGCAGGTTACCAGCTTAACTCTGCGGAGTGCACAGACATCCGTTCCCAGCAGGTGCTGCCGGAGCATCACTGCAACAGCTACCCCGAAAACACCAAACCCACCCCCAAACTGAAGGAGTGCAGCATGGAGCCCTGCCCTGACAGGTGGGGGCACACAGACACACCCACTCTGAGGGCTGGAGTACTCTAATTAAATAAAACTCATTTCTCTACCTAATCGGTCTACTTCAGGGTCAGAGTAAAGGGTCACAGTGGTCATGTTATCACAGGGTGCCACCCACATGACGCTAAAGTTCAGCAATACATATGCATACTGGATATAAAAGCTCATTAAACTTTAAAATATATTAGCAAATGTGGATGGCATGTGATAGTAACAGATATCTAGAAACCAATAATAGATACTTATTATTCACAATTTTTTCCCCCAAACGAACAGATTGTGTTTTAACTGGCAATCATGTTCATACTTTAATACTTTAGGTAAAAGTACTAATGACTTATTTTTACATTGTCGTATTAGTACTTTTACTACAGCAAAGCATCTAAAATCTTTTCCCATCACTTAAACAACCAATGCCTCTTGGTGTGAGAGTCGTCATGGTTTTATGTTTGTCTGATGTCACATCTTCCACAGCTGTACCAATACTTTCTCTGTTTTCCTGGAGTGGTGAAGTACTTTTCGGGGAAGATAATTATGCTAATGAGGAAATGTGCAGCTGCTTCATCGTGTCAGGAGCTGATTTGACAACAAGTTTTTGTAGTTAAACCGTTTTAAATCAAACCGAAACAATTAAAATGCACAAAACTCACATAAAATGTTGAATTGCACAAGGATCTTGCATGAATTGCAACATAAAAGTCCATTCCATGTTAAAGTTGACCCACCTAAATTGATATAACTGAAGGTGCAGCATCAAACTCACTTTTCCTGAGGCTCTGTGACGTTCTCTAAACACAGAAATGGCAGCTTAATGGGGCCTGATTGGTTCTTCAGGTTTAGTTTGGCATAAATCGGGGGTTTTTCCTCCAGATCTGATTGGGTAAGACTCACATTCACAAGCCAACACAAACCATTAAAATGTTCACACTCGCCAGGATAAAATCGAAGGTTGAAGCAGCTGACAAAGATCCAGCAGATCTCAAAGCTGCAGGATTTAATCAGCAGAATAACACTCGCTAGTTTTTAACTTTAAATGAAGTAAATTATTGGGCTCACACTGATAAAGGAAACTTGTAATAATCAGCCAAAGAAAAATGTCTCATTAAACAATTTTTAAAACTCTGAATCTGTCCTTTAAAATCCTAAACCTCCTGATCCAGGTTCAGTATTAAGTTTTATTCATTGTTTGCAATTAAACACTATTTAAATATTTATTTTAGATTTGAGAATTGATCTATTGTTCATATGTAATAGTGTAAATGAAGTGTCAGAGCTAATTTTTTTATTCTAGACAAGCACTGAGGATGTTTTTTTTTTTTCTTTTGTATTTTCTAGTGTTTTATTAAGATCTCCTAGTCATAAAGCCAGTTTTTGCTCCACTGATGTGCAAAATATGATTAGTAGCAGATTTGGTGCAAATGACAAATGTAAGAAGACAAATGTGGAGCTATTGATTTCATTTAATTTTATTAACCCTGTGACAACCATAGAAAACTAGATTTTTGATTTCAGATGTGTTATAACAGAAAGTAAAAGTATCTTTCTTTAAACTCTTATCCTATTCATCATTGAACTTTTATTTGCAGATAATTTAGCTTACTTCATTTTTTTCTGAATTGGTTCAGTTTGGTACAGTTTAGATTAAGTGTTTTATCTGGAAGCTGTTGATGTGATGTTTTAACTGAGTTTATAGAGAATCTGTGGACTTTAATCTCAGTGTCTGTGATGTTTTATATGAGTTTTATGGAGAATCTGCTGATTTTAACCTCAGTGTGATGTTTTAACTGATTTTATAGAGAATCTGCTGATTTTAACCTCTGTGTCTGTGATCTTGTGTCTGCAGTGATGGATTCAAAGAGGTGATGCCATATGATCATTTCCAGCCGCTGCCTCGGTGAGTTTATCACATCACTGAACACAGAAAGGACAGAAAGTGTCAGGAGGAAGGACGTAAATGAGAGTTATGGAGACTCCCCTGAACACGTGAAACTTTCCTGGTAGAGAGAATCGCTGTAAATCGTCCACACGAGACACGTTTTATCGCAGGAGGAATTTATCATGTCTGCATATGAGCCAGAAAAAGGTGCAGAAACAGGGAGGAAACAGAGCCAACGTGTCAGGGAGTTTATTTTTTTCTTTTGCTCTGTGGCAACAAAAGAAACAGGAAAATTTGCTAATAGCTGAATGTCAGTTCCCATCATGCTTAGTGCTGGAACAAGTCTGGACGGCCACAAAGGACTGGATGTCTGAAACAGCAGCTGAGACAATGATTTACTGCTAGAACCTGAAGCTCCATTTAAGTCCATTAACTTCATTAAAGTTGTTTAATGTCCATTAACATTCATTAAAGTCCATCAAAGTTCTTTAAAGTTCAGCCTCTCTGATTCTCTGCAGCTTCACATCAACTTGACGGCATTTTAACACTAAAATCATGCAGAACAGAATCGTCTCATTTAAACTGAATTTATTATAGAACTGGAAGCTAAAAATAAAACAATTAAATTGCAACTTTATCACATTCACCCACAATTCAAGGTAATAAAAGATAAACATCTGTTTAATGAGCTGTAAATTACAGCCTTTAAGCAAAGAAAACCTCATTGTTTGTGTGTGTGTGTGTGTGTGTGTCTCCAGCTGGGAGCAGGGTCCCTGGACGCAGTGCTCTGTCTCCTGTGGTGGTGTTGGTGGTCTGCAGCATCGTAGCGTGGTGTGTGTGGAGGACGACACACACGGCCACTTCTCCCAGGTGGACGAGTGGAAGTGTAGCCACTCCCCCCGACCTGTGACCCGACAGGTGTGCAACACCTTCACCTGCCCCCAGTGGGTGGCCATGGAATGGTCTCAGGTCAGTGAGCAGCAGATGTAACACACTGAAGCTGATTTGGTTTGAATTCAACTTATTTGAGCATTTTTTTCATTTTATTTACGAGATTTCACCTCATAGATGGTGTTCCACTGGTGTCAAAACTAAGACCTCTTTAGTTTCCTTGTGATAAAATAATGTGGTTTGTGCTGTTACTGCATGTAGTATTTGTCTTTATGCAGATGATACTATTATCTATAGAACTGCAGCTGCTGTACATGCTGTTGTGGATTCTTTCTTTTTATAGTGATGCATATAATACTCATCATTGCATCTTATATAATAAGGTTGGCTGGTCTTCCCCCGTTTTATCAGAGATGGTGTTTAAGTTCAGCCTCTCCATTCATGGACTATAGTTGACTTATTTTAATTCTAATTATTAAGGTTAAATTAATGTTTAAACATGAGAAGAACTGAGGTTCGACGTTACTGAGACTATTTCTCATTCCAACAATCATAAACAGACACTTGGCTGAAGCAGATTTGTCCACTCATATGTTTAGAAAGTCAAAAACTAGAAAAATATCTCTTTAAGATACAGAGAACAGAGAAAAATTTGATAATATAGTGATTGGCGAGTATCTCAATTATAGCTGTTATTTTCATTAATAGTGATTATTGGTAGCCTATAGCTGATATTATCATTATTATTGAGTATTGATAGACAATAGCTTCTTGATTCACTCAAATCCCGCCAGATTGCTGCATTTCCCTTCATAATGAATCTCATGTTTCTGGCGTGTGTTTCGTGTGGTTTCAGTGCACAGTGACGTGTGGGCGGGGCCTCAGGTACCGAGTGGTTCTGTGTATCGACCATCGTGGGCAGCACGCTGGAGGCTGTGATGCAGCAATGAAGCCTCACGTTAAAGAGGACTGTTTGGTTCCTGTCGCCTGTTACAAACCAAGAGGTAAAACTACAGGAAGCAGCTCTGTGTTAAATGATGAAAAATAATTGTAGATTTTATGTGTAAAACTGTTTATTACTGTTTAATTGTCAAATTGCTCATACAAGTAAGATAACTTGAGGCAAAGTAAACACCAAGTGAGCTTTAACCTTAGATTAAAACTCAGAGATGGAGAGGCAGATAAAAAGTTCTGAATAAGAAGGTTGTAGATAGTCCAGATCCTGTCTAGGTTCTAAAGGTTTAGGCTGTCTGAGGATCTAAGGGATCAGTGTTAAACTGCCACTTCAAATCCTATAATCCTTTAGAATCCACACAGCTGTCATCTGGAGATGAAGCTGGAGAACTCCATTCTCTTCATTCAGCAGCCCTCATGTCACTTTAATCAGATTAATCAGATCTGAACACAGTCAAATATCTGCCCGATTTTACTGTTACATCTGATGGTTTTGGAGGTAAATCTGTCAGAATAAAATATCAGAATAAGCCTCAGTGATCCCAGCTTTCATGATTCATGATTTACTTTTGGATCACTGTTGGTTTGATGTCAGATGAATGAATGAATAGATTTGACTGGAAAGAAAACTTGTGTGTCTGAAATACCTCAAACACTAAACTATCTGAACAGTTCAGGACATGAACAGAGAACTGAGGCTGAATCACTGACGTGTTTCTGTAGAATCTGTTCCAGTAGAAGCTAAGGTTCCCTGGTTAAAACAAGCTCAGGAGCTGGAGGAACATTACACTGCTACAGAGGATCCAACGTGAGTCTCTCTCTCTCAGACACGCACAAACACACACACACACACACACACACACACACACACACATACACACACACACACACACACAAACACACACACACACAGCTTTTGTAGTTACCGTACTGAACAGCTTAACAGAAGGAAACCTAAAAAACTCTGTATGAAACTTCATCCTAAATGGACTAAAGCTGTTGTAGCAGATTGTTAAATTACCATAAATTATCTAATAGACGTCAAGGCCTTAATTAGAACCAGTAGAAAAAATAACACACACCTTTAACACAAGGCTGGTACTGGTGTAGACAGCTTAAAAAACTTTTTTCAAAATCCTTTAATTCCTGTGATCTCCTCAATACTTTACAGCCTCTACAAGTCCTACTGATGATTTGTGGTTTGTGGCACATACACTGTACCTGTGCACATGTGACTAGGTAACAGTACATGTCATGTGACCAGGTCACCATATATGGGCATGTGACCAAACCACTGTAGCCATTAGCTGATATTTTACTTTATTATGAGCTAATAATCTCATCTGTATATTTTGCTTCATTTAGTTCAAATAGACATTTAAAACATTGGTTCTTATAACAGATAATGTTAGAGGCTAAGGTTAGAGGCTGATTCTATAATATAATGCTAGATGCTAATGTTAGATGCCAATGTTAGAGGCTAATGCTAGACGATAATGCTAAATGCTAATTTTAGAGGCTAAGGTCAGAGGTTAAGGTCAGAGGCTAATGCTAGATGCTAATGTTAGAAGCTAGTGGCTATAAATTCTTTAATCAACGGCTCCGGCTGCTGTTTGCTGTCTCTCTGAAACCTGTTAAAGTGGTTCTGTCTGTCTCCAGGTTCGTACCTGGACCCTGGTCCAGCTGTAGCACCAGCTGTGGACCCGGCAGGCAGACCCGGGAAATGAAGTGCCGGGTGCTGCTGTCCTTCACTAAGACAGAAGTGGATCTTCCAGAGGAGGAGTGTGGGGGCGACAGACCTCCGCTGGAGAGGCCTTGTAACCGGGGGACCTGCTCCAGGACCCCAGGCTGGTCCTCAGACCTTCAGGACCACATGGGCCCTTATATCCAATCAGAGGAGCTGCACAGCTGGGACTACAGGGGCTTCACGGCCTGCTCAGCCTCCTGTGCTGCTGGTGAGTGAAGAAACCACATGATGTGAAGAGTTATTATGCAGCCAATAAAAGGTTAATACAACAGAAAATAAAGGGTTAGTACAACAGAAAATAAAGGATAAATAGACAGAATATATAGGGTTAGTACAACAGAATATAAAGGGTTAGTACAACAGAATATAAAGGGTTAGTACAACAGAATATAAAGGGTTAATACAACAGAACAAAAAGGATAAACATACTGAATATAAAGGGTTAGTACAACAGAATATAAACGGTTAATACAACAGAAAATTAAGGATATATACACATAATATAAAGGGTTCTTACAACAGACTGATTTAAGATTAAAGGGTTTATAAACTTAATATAAAGGTTTGTACACAGAATATAAAGGGGTAACAAATAGAAAAAAAGGGTTAATACAACAGAATATAAAGGGTCCTGGTCCTGGTCCTGGTCCTGGTCCTGGTCCTGGTCCTGGTCCTGGTCTTGATCCTGGTGCTGGTCCTGATCCTAGTCCTTGTCTGTCTCCAGGGAAGCAGGCGGCGGTGGTGAGGTGTGTGGACAGGAGGACTGATGAGGAGGTGCAGGATTCTCTGTGTGACCCATCTAGCCAACCACCAGCCATGATCCGCATCTGTAACCCGGAGCCCTGTCCCCCCAGGTCAGAGTCTGATCCACATCCACAGGGACCACTAGGACCAGCTCTGGTCATTAAACATGTCTAAACATCTTATTACAGCTAATAAGTCAACCTGAATCCATAAGGTCTTGATCCATTAGTTCTGGATCTATAAGGTCTTGATCCATAATGTTTACTACTAGAGTTGCTATTAACCAGTATTCTGATTGATTATTCTAACTGATGAGTAGTTGTCAAGAGAACCTGGAACAAGGAAATTGAGACATTTTCTAATTAAAATGACTCAAATCCATTAATTGATTTTCAAAATAGTTTTAGATTAATGTGATAGTTGCAAACCAATTGATTATTAAATGTGTTTTGAGTTTTCTGTTTGTCTGCTGGTAACAAATTTTATATTTTCTATAAAACATATTAATGATTGTATAATTCTGTTAATTGGGTCTGAATGATAATGATGTAATGAAATTTAATAATCAGATAGTTGAGTTTCACACTGAGAATTTGAAGCTGAAAGCATCAACAGATTCTGTTTCTAAAGCACAGAGATTGCCTAAAAATAATAAACTAAAATTAATACAAGTTAATAACATCAATGTTCTAATCTCCACATAACAGTACTGAAGTATTATCAGCAAGCTGCACTTACAATATCAAAAGTTGAAATACTCATTATCCAGTATTTTAATGTTTTAGGTGATCAATGTAGAGTTTGTTTAAGATCTTTTTTTGGATTAGTAAATTCATGTAGTGCATTGTAATATTTGGCACCTTTAACATGAAGTATATTGTAAAAAAGAAAAAAAAAAAGCAGTTTCAGCTCGTCTCTACGTTCTGATTCTCAGGTTTAATAAATCTTTACTGACCCTTCATGGATGGATGACATTAATTAAGTGGAAGGTCCCTTTGCGCTTCAGATAGTGACATGATCTCCGGTTGTTTTCTAAGCTGTAGTTAGAGAGTCATCTGAGACCGGTCCAGGACAGACTGTAACGGACCTGGTTCATGTTGAAGAAGTCATCAGCTGCAGCTCCTTCACTGCAGCTCCTTCACTTCATTATTTCAGCTGAGCAGCCAGACAGAAGCCAGATGTTACGACATCTGTCATCAGGACTGATGGGTTCTTCAGGCCTGCTGGGTTCTTCAGGCCTGATGGGTTCCTCAGGCCTGGGAAACCAGCTCTGAGACCCTGGAGTAGCTGAAGTTCACCATCAAGTCAAGAAGCCATGTCTTCCTCTGCATGTTAAATGTGTGTGTTCAGACAAATAGAATGTTATTAATTCACTGCTATAATACTCTGTTATACATGCACCAACAACAACAATTGGAGGATGATACCTGGAATAAACCATAGCTTAGAGAGTCTGTTCAAAGAAGACATATACATACATATTTATAATGAATACATATTTAATAATACAAATATATTTTGAAAGGAACCAGACTAACTTTTCCCACCTACTTTTCTTTATGCTAAGCTAGGTTACATACGCACCAAAGTATTGAACTATTCATTTGAAATAGGATTGGAAGATTGATTGATTGATTAGTTTTCAACTATCACATTAATCATCAACTATTCTGATAATCGACTAATGGATTAGAGTTATTTTTTAGAAAAATGTCCAAATTCTCTGGTTCCAGCTTCTCTTCTCTGATTATTTTCTGGTTTCTTTATTCTTCTATAATAGTAAACTGATGATCTCTAGGTTGTGGACTGTTGGTCTGGACAAAAAAAGACATTTTAGGATGAATCTTCAGCTTTACGAAACATTGATCAACATTTTACACTATTTATGAACCAAAAAACAAATCAGTTAGATTAATCATTCAGAATAATGGTTAATAGCAGCTCTAGTAGTAAACATTATGGATCCATACCTCATGGAATTATCACCGACATTTTATACCATTTCATAACTCAACAAGAATCACAAGACATGTCTTATAAACTGACATTAATGTTGCTACAGAAACGTCAGTTTTATATCAGACGTCTGATCAGTCACATGATGCTGGTCTGTGTGTGTGTGTGTGCATGCATGTGTGTGTGTTTGTGTGTGTGTGTGTGTGTGTGTGTGTGTTTCCAGGCAGCAGTTGGCAGTAGATTTGCCCATCTAGTAGTTAGCAGACAACAGAGACGTCTGATTCACACGCTGTGATTTACAGTTCTCTGCTCTAATGGACATTTACAGGAAGGAGCTGCACGCACACACTTACACACACACACACACACACACACACACACACACACACACACACACACACACACACACACACACACACACACACACACACACACACACACATACATACACACACAGGAACAGTGAGGTGTATAAACTCCCCGTTCCCTCCTCTTCTCCATAAAGTCGCTGTGATACATCAAGCTTCTCTGGGGATTTGTCTCTTTTCTTGTATTTTCTCTGACTTTGTGAACTTTGTGAAAACAATAAAGAAAAACCAGGCTGATGAGGTCCTTGATTTAAAGGAAGGCCAGAGCCATCATCATCATCATCATCTGAGCAGACACTCACAACCAATCTTCTTTCCAGAAGAGAAACCAGCTCGTTCATATCCCTGCATCTGTATTTATCCAGCTGTGTTTTTGATATTTCAGCCTGTTTCTGTAGAGTTGTTTCTGAGTTTCCTCAGCGGCGGTTTTCTCTGTCTCTGAGGTTCTCTGCACGTTGTGTTTTCAACGTCTCCATCACTACACAGAACAACAACAACCTACACACTGAAAAAGCCTTTTTTCCATCTGTCTTTTCTGTTATCTGTTGTCATTTTAACTTTCATTGTCCTGAGTTGAGCTCAACCATCAGTGTGATATGGTGAATAAATCAAATTAAATCAAGTGCAGAAAATTGTGTTTTTTTGACACAGGTGGCAGTATAGTAAAGTATAGTGTCAGCTGTAGACGGATTCAGTTGACTTAATTCACTTTTATTGAATCTGATCTGTGTCAGTCATCAATTGATCATTAATTATTGAGTCCAGCCCAACATCAGTGTGTGTGTGTGTGTGTGTGTGTGTGTGTGTGTGTGTGTGTGTATGTATGTAAACCTGATGCTCCCAGATGGTCTGTTACATAACTTCTTTTACATTCTTTCTTCTTATTTATACTAACATGGACTAATTCTACAAGAAATTTGTGATTAAGCTGCAGGCAGTTCAGATCTGTAACGATCTATTTCTCCTTTTTTCCTGCTTCATTACCTGTGCAGGTGGGAGGTGACAGCATGGACCGATTGCTCCGCTTCCTGTGGTGTGGGCATCCAGACTAGAAGTGTGTTCTGCATGCGTCTGCTGTCTGTGGAACAGCAGGAGATAAAGACTGTTCCTCAGGACCAGTGCAGAGACTTCAAACCTGCTGTTCTACAGGCCTGTAACCAGCTGGACTGCCCCCCAGCCTGGGAGACCCAGCCCTGGCAGCAGGTGAGTGTGTGTGTGTGTGAGTGTGTGTGTGTGAGAGAGAGAGGATTAATTGATTCCTGTTCCTTACAGGATAAATTTACTGTTTCAAGCGAATCATTACTTTGAAACAATAATCACACATTATTATGTGAATTTGAACTAGAGCTGCAACTAGCCTCTATTCTGCTTAATGAATTTGTTGTTTTTCATAAAATGGTGAAAAATGTTGATCATTGATGATTGTCCAGACCAACAGTCCACATCCCAAAGATCATCAGTTTACAATTGGAGAAGAAAGAAACCAGAAAATAATCAGAAAAGAGAAGCTGAAACCAGAAAATTTGGACCTTTTTTTTCTTAAACAGGACTCTAATCTATTACCTGATTATCACAAATGGTTGTTGATTAATGTGGTAGTTATTTTAATCCAATAATCTTATTTTGAATAGTTCAACATTTTCATTCAGATTTAGCCAGATTTTGGCCCTTTTAATGCACGAAAACTCCTAAGCTCAAAGCTCATGACATGTTTGTTTATGTGTTTTTAAATTCTCTTTCATGCACGCACACACATACACTCACACACACACACATACAGGATTAATTGTACAGGATTAATACCCAAATATTGTGATAACTCAATATTGGGTGATCAGTTAGATTAGTAAGTGATTATTTGTTGCAGCTCTAACTCTGACCTCCCTCCCACCCAGTGTTCCCAGACCTGTGGGGGCGGGGTCCAGGTGCGTCAGGTGTACTGTAAACAGCTCCTGTCTACGGGGGCCTACAGGAGACTGGGGGACCAGTCCTGCTGGGGGGTCAGACCCACCAGCACCAGGTCCTGCAGCAACAGGGACTGCCTGCCCTACCTGTCGGGAGGAAGTTGGAGCAAGGTGAGAAAAAAAGAGGGGGGGCAGTGTGTTTGTGACATCACAACATTCCTTAAGTTAAATTAAGACATTTAGAAACAGAATTATATTAGTGTTGGTGGACAGCTGAAGTAAATCAATCGATCATCAATAAGGTTGAATCCATCTGTCGATAACAAATGTTTATCCTGGTGACTTTACTCCAGTTTGGCCAGATGTTGGTGCTGTAACAGACAAATATGTCCATAAAAGAAAAAAATGTTTCCTTTGAAAAAATTGACAGTGATTGACATGAAATTTAGATAAGATTCCCACACCTCCCTCCTCCCACCCCAGGTGGATCAATATTAATAATAAACAAAAAGGTTTAATTACATTTGTCTATGCTTAGATTCCTCTGAATAGAAGTAAGACATAAAAAAATAAAAAGGATGGTTGACTGGTTCAGTGTTAATGTTGGTCCAAGCCACCAAACTCAAATCAAGTCAGTTTTATTTGTTCAGCCCAAAATCACAAATCACAGATTGACCTAAGTGGTTTTCAGAGCTTGTCCAACAGCAACACATAGAGATACAGATGATGAAAAAGAAGAAGAAACCTTTTTTGAAATCTACAAATTTAGTCTAACCATGAGTTCTTGAAGTTTAGCAAATTCAAAAGAGGTTCGCACACTAACTGTAATTTATCTGAGCCTCCTGCTGATTTCCAGTAGAGTAAAATTAGACTCCAGCTCATAGAGAGAAAAAATATATAATGATGAATTTGTTTCCTCAGTCGGTTTAACAAATAATACACACGACTGTAAAATAACCCTGAGGCTTCAGATATTATAATAATATGTCAGACCAGCACTTTGTTCATTACATAGCATTAACTTAACATCTCATACAACTGCTGTCTATAAAGATGTTTTGTCCAAATCCACTGTTTCATAACTCCTACTTTTTTAAACAGAATCAGTTGCATTTTTATGATCGTCCATTTATTTATTAAAAAATAGCTTCACAACTGATCATGTTTGGTAAAAACATAATATTAACTGAAAGATGTTTTGCTGTTATAACCCTGCTCCTCCTGCTTTAAATGCCTGTTAAACATTGACAATGTGAGTAATGGAGGAAACAAATAGCGGTTCATGTTTTCTGTCATTAGAGACACTTTTACACTAGACAGAAGCACACTAACATCTGGCTTTTGTCTTCAGAGGGAAACACTACAATGATGATTCCATCCTTGGTAAAAATGACTCGTTATTTATCTGCTCTAGCTCTGATTGACAGTAGTGTAAACACATTTAAACCCATTTTAATGGTGTGATGTTACCATATGAACATGGCCTCATCCAGATTGTTCCATGCACATGATGTTTTTCTTTTTTTATTTTACTGTGAGTAAATTCTCTCCTAAAAACATACACATTCTAATGTGGAACCTTTAGTGACAAGCAGCAACTGCATGTTCTCCTAGGAACTTAGTGATTTTCCTGTTACTCTTTGGCACCAAAAACCCAAACAATGTGACTTTAACCTAATTTAACTGGAGTAAAAAAGGGTTGCATCAATCGGTAACAGACATGAAAAAGGACAAAAACCAGGGTTGTTTAGAATTGTTTAAAACTCCTGTTTGTGTCTTGTGTCAGTGTTTGTTAAGTGGATATGACAGAACTGTCCTGTGTGTTTTTAGTTTTGCATATCCTGTGTGTTTTCAGTGTTCCATGTGTTTTAAGCATTCTGTGTCCCGTGTACTTTCAGTGCTCCGTGTCCTGTGGTGTAGGGATCCAGCGAAGGGAACCTCTGTGTCTGCAGCTGACAGCATCGGGTAATACGATGACTCTCAGCAGGGATCAGTGTTCTGGTTTAACTTCACCACCGCTGGTCAGGACCTGTCGCATGATGACCTGTCCCAGTAAGAACACACACACACACACACACACACACAGTAGGAGCCTTGCTCCAGGGAAAAGGGAGATAGGGGAAATCTAGCTAAACTAAAGTCATCTCCCTCTTGATTGGCTGCTGGTTCCTCATTCAACCTGCCACACCTGTGATTGCTCAATCAAAGCCAGCTGCAGATGGACCTAATGTAATACTCCCTCTACAACCACACCCCTTAGTTGCACCCCTGAAGATAATTAATCATCCCTTCTGTCTGTCATCCCTTCCTCACCAGCTCCCACCTTGTGTCAGAAATAGTGGACCAGCAGTAAGCAAGAAGGTCTTGCGCGAGGCCAGTGTGTGGAGCACTGGTTAATTGTAGAGGACCTTCATTAAAACCTCTGTAAATTTCATCTGGTTGATGGCAACCCTGCCAGTCGCCAGTTGTGGAGTTGGTGGAGAGGGATCACAGTTGTGGCAAAGTAGGGTATCAATTTCCTATAATACCTAATGAACCCTAAAATGTTCTCATTTTTCCTTTGGTTTGAGGGTGGTGTCAGGTTGCTCTGGCATCCACCTTCTTTAACTGGGGTTTCCCCTGACCCAGAGTATATCCCAAATGGTTTGCCTCATTTAAACCCAGGGAGCATTTAGCTTGATTGGCAGCACATCTTGATTACCCATTTTGACTAGGAGGTCTAGATGGTGAAAAAGGTTATTTGCCATTACAGAGGGAGCCATGAGGAGCTAATCCCACACAATAGCTAATCCCTCCCAAGTGCACCCCCAGTAGGCGGGAGTGTGCTAAGTACAATACCTTGCAGACTTACTCTTTGGGAACAAGCAGTTGTTCACAGATATGAGTGTCTTTTCCTGGTTTAAAAATACCACAATTTATTGTTTATCATGAAATTTGATTCACCCCATTTTTTCATCCTTTTGATGACTTGAACATCTTTCCAGGCTTGGCCAAATTTATGTCTCATAGCTAAGCAAAGCCGAATCATCCTTTTCTTTGGAATCCCTCCGTCATTCCCAACTTGTGGGAACTGAGAAAACACCTCCTGATTGAATGGCTTCCACTGCATCCGCCTAACTCACGGGTCTATTGCAGTGGTTTGGGTGTTGACCCCTACTTCTCACTGATTTCTATGGGGCTACCATCTGTGGACAGTGCAGCCCAGATAGGTTGAGTGACTGCCAGCTTCTTACCCTGTTTCTGTCAGGTCTGGCACATCACAGTGGAGCCGTGATCCTCTTTGGCCTGAACTGAAAGAAGAGCGGGTTGTCTCAATCATTAAGTACTGGGACAAGCAGCACACCTCCAACCTGCAGGATGACCAGTCCTTGCAGTGTGATTACCTAGAAATAAGGGGAGGGGTATTTCCAGGTATCCATGGAACCAGGTCACTGAGATTTCCCCTCTCTGTGTTCCATTGACAAATTGAGATCTTACCAGTAAGATCATGGTTTCTGAATCCAGAGGAACTTCAGTGTCCTTTCCAGAGATCTTCACCAGGAACTTTGAGACTTGGATACTTTCATCGTCTCCAAAAGTGGTAAGGAGTTCACAGAACAGGACAATTGGTTAGGAGTTCACTAAACACGTTCCTCACTGCCAGTAGACGCTGCCGTAGCAATGAGTCATCATGATCCATGCATTACCTGGTGAGATGCCCTTCAGCTGCAGGAAAAACATAATGGAAGAGGGAGTCCTGTTCCCCAGCCAGGCCATCACAACACACAAACACACACACACACACACACACACACACACACACACACACACACACACACACACACACACACACACACACACGCACACGCACACACTGATTAATAAACCCTCTGTCTGTCAGACACATATGTAGCAACTTTTACTTTTTCGAATCTCAGCTGCATCAATTTAATTTTAAAAGCTGCTACACTGACTAATAGTTAAATAGATTATAGATATTAGAATGTTTCTCTTTATACTAAACAGCAAACTGAACATTCTGAGTCAAGGCAGTGTTTATTCATAATTTGACTTCACAGATTCAATGTTAGAAAGTGTAATTTCCTATGACTGGAATTTAATTTCTTTCACTCCACTGATATAGATAGACCAAACTTGTCAACTGGAAAATTATTGTGATTGATTAAATATATGTTCATATTAGAAAACTACTAGTCATTATTATTACTAATCCCCTTCTCATAATTAAGGCAAGAAAAAGGGGAAAAATGAGCAAAATCAACAGAAATGTGAAAGGATTTATATTTGACTAGTTAGTATGACTAGTTACCTGTAGTTAGCATTAGCATCAGCTGTACCTTCATAACAATGAACCCAGTATTTATGCTGATATTATTCTATCAACCCAACAATAATTGAATTAATGGTAAAACTATCTGTAACAAACACAGTTTTCTATACAGAAAAATACTGATATCAGTGTTTGCTGTTTAATTATGATTCATATTTCCATAACCTGAAATGTTTATGTATGTACATTTTAAAAGGTATTGGCATTGAAGAAAGTTTTGTTTTAAATAGATATTTTGGCAGTTGTTGATTTTCCTAACTTTGTTCCCTGATTTTAAAAACATAACCAGCAGCATCAATGTTGAAGAGATTAAATACTTAATTTATGTAATAATGGCAGTAGTTTTTTAAAATTCTACATAATAACGTTTACAATAAGCTAAAAAAAAAGAATAAATATCTGATTTATCTCATGATGAAGTTGCAGTTTCATGAGGCTGTAGGGAAATCAGGGGTCATTTTAGCATGGGTAAAGCTTGGTCTGGCCATCAACATCTTGCTGCTTTTCAACAAGTTCTCTCTTCACTCTGTCCATACATATGAATAACACGCATGAAGCTATTGAATGTTGCTGAGGTCACATCAAGACTTCAGAGCTCCTGCTCTTCTGCCTTCATCACAGCCTCCGTTACATCTGCATCAGTCCAATTCGGCTGGTCACAGGCTATAAAAAATGTGACTGAAAAGCCTGCAAATGTCACAGTGACTCCTGGGAGTCGGCATGTGTTTCATGAATGACGTCAGGTGATGTTCTATCCAGCTGCTGCTGGTTAATTCAGGTCAGGACTGCGTCATCGGGGAGTTTCAGCACAGTTCCTGCTTTCTGCTGCATGACGAAAGCCGAGCAGCTCAGACGGGAGCTTTAATGTTCTGGTCCACATTAAAAAATAAAAACCCAATGTTAATATAACACTTTAAGAGGTCATTTTAACACCACTAGTGTTAACTAGTTAACTAATTAACTCTTTACATGGTATATTAACACCACTGTGGAGCAAGAGTTGAAACATGGCCTTGTCTTTAATCAGAATGGTTGTTGAATGCAGCTCTACTTTGAACAAGTTGGTTACTACCTACAATTTAAATCCATCCATCCATCCATTGTCTATCCCGCTTATTCCCTTTCGGGGTCGCAGGGGTCTGCTGGAGCCTATCCCAGCGCACTTTATGGGCGAGAGGCAGGGGGATACACCCCAGATGGTCGCCAGCCAATCGTGGGGCACACACACCATTCACACACCATTCACTCTCACACTCACACCTATGGGCAATTTAGAGTTTACCAATTAACCTGAGCATGTTTTGTATTGTGGGAGGAAACCGGAGTACCCGGTGAAAACCCACGCAGACACGGGGAGAACACGCAAACTCCACACAGAAAGGCCCCAGACCCAGGCCCAAGGCGGGTCTTGAACCTGCGACCTTCTTGCTGTGAGGCAACAGTGCTACCCACCGCACCACCGTGTCGCCCTACAATTTAAATCATTTTTAGAAATTACATTATATATGACTATTTTATAGAGACATATGGGACAATGTAAAATTATCATGTGGTGTAACCCTAAAGACTAGGTACCATAGAATTTAGCTCTCTTAAAAAATTTATTTCAGTTACAGCATTGACACCATGAAATTTCGTGTCAAAAATCACACAAAATGGGTTGTTTTATGAAAAAAAAATAGAACAATTTGACTGTTAAATGACAAAAACCTACTTGAACACAAAATGTAAATTCTGATAGAACTGATGAATGTTTTTACAACCATATTTTAAGAAGTCTTTGTGTTTCTCAACCTGTCAACCATGATTTGTCACTGACACTTGTACAAAAAAAGGTACAAGAGAAGCTATAAAATATTATATTCTGCACAAATAGAAAATCTCCTTCTTAATCATAAAGGTCCCATATCGTTCATTCTCCTGACTTTTTTTCTTCGAAGATATGTTTGGTAGAGCTGCAACAATTAGTCCTCAATGGGCTTTACAGTTTGTACAAAAGCAACACAACATCCTCTGTCCTTAGACCCTCATATTGTACAAGGGGAAGACTCAAAAAAGCTCAAGAAAAAAAAACTTTAATGGGGAAAATATAAACGGAAGAAGCCTCAGGAAGAGAAACAGAGGAGGATCAGAACAGGCTACAATAAATGATGTGAACAGAGTGAAAACAGATCATTACAAAATCAAAAGTTGAATATGACATTAAATACAAATTATATTAAATACAAATATAAATATATTGAATCATTATGTTGGTGGAGAATAAGGTGAGGATCCATCTCAGCTTCCAGGTGAACCAGCATCAGACCATCAACAACTGAAGATCCTTTAGTGGCTGCACTGCAGCATGTTCTCAGAATAGGAATACACAGAAAACACATTTAAGAAGTACATCAGTGGGTCATGAGTGTTACAGATGGAAGCTCAGAGTATCTGATGAGGTCCCTGCAGTCTAAACCTACAGCAGCATAGCAATGTTCTAGTCCAGCCAGGACCAGAAGTAACTAGAAGCTTCTTCCAAAAGGAACGTTGTTAACCTGTTCTTAAATGTTGGAAGGGTGTTTTAAAAATTCTGGGAACCTCCAATATTTTGGAGCACAGTGTTCTAAATTGGTGATATGAAATTATAAGATCTTTAAAGTGGGATGGAGCCTGACCTAAAGAGATTTGTAGTTGAGGAGGAAGACTTTGAATTCTGATACTTATGGATCCAGACCTTATGGACCCAGACCAACATTTTAAAACATTTTATGAACAGCTCAATAAATAGTTGACTGATTGGAATAGTCCTTGCAGCCCTAGTTTAAGTAATAATTTGCCTAAAAAGTTGTGAATTTATCCTTTATTTTTACAGTTCAGTTTCAGAACTACTTTCCAAATGTCTGCTGAAGCTGACATGAGGTTTTCTTACATCTTCCACATTTGTTTGTTGTCAGGATAAAACTCAACTTTCTGCCAACATTCGGAACCAGCTCCATTTGTTTACGGTAACTCAAATTGGTAAAAGGCACCAGCTTCATTTAAACTGGAGAAGATGAACTTTAACAGGACCCTGACCGTGTCGTGTCTCTTCTCTGTGAACGCTGGTTTTGGACACAGATGAATCCTTGTTCTGCTTCTGCTGACACATGCTGTTTATTCTCCAGCCACAGATCTGAGGTCTTATTAGACTCAGACAGTCCATGTACTGCATCTATTAGGCTCTGCTGGTATAAATCCTTCTAAATTCAACATATTTACTTTATTTCTCAGCCTAACTTGACCTTATACCAAGACTTTTCTTCAGGTGAAAGTAAAGAGTAAAACCCCAGTTTCACTGGCTGGAGGTATTGGCAGTGGTCAAACAGGCTCAAATTCTCAGACCATCCATCCAGAATTAAGCACTTTGGCCTTCAACCTGTATCCCATTTTTCTAGCCATGGAACCTTCTTAGCAGCAGCTTCTCTGCTTCAGGCTTTATCTACGTGTTATTTGAGTTAATGATGTAGAATCTGTTTGGTTCTTTCCCTTTAATGGTTTATTTTTATCCAGTTTGTTTTCTCACAGTCTAAATATCAGTGACGTTAACGTCCTTCATCACTCACACTGACCCTCTTGGTCCGGATTATTCTGTTCTGCTTTTAGCCGACCATGTGGACCAGCAGAAATGGAGGTGGAATCACACGGTTAAATATAACATAGCTGATATTATACTAAATACATGGGGCCTCTGGTTGAAATGTCAGATAAATGATGCCTGTTTGCACCCAGAGAAAGAATTTAACCCTGTTACCCTTGCTGTAAAGTCTAAAACTATAAATTAAAGTAAAACTTGGTATTTTTGAACAGCAGCAACTGGACAAAAATATAATAATGAAAAACACTGGTATCATTAATAAAAGAAAACAGGTTTTAACACGTTCAAACTGAAACCAAGTTAATCACACTGCTGTGTTTGTTTCCATTAAGGGAGTAGACGTCCACCAACGGCGGCCATATTGGGAAGGTCTCTGATATGGTTCTGTAACTAATAAAGGGACAAAAATAATCAAAACTTGCTGTGATTTTACCTTATTTCCAAATGGTTTGGGTTGTTCCACATGGTATTAATGCAGCTTTGATACAGGGTGATTGAATATTTTGAATTTGCAGCTTTTCATTAGATTGTCATGGCAACGTAGTTCATTGGAATGGAGCATTTTAATTTCATAGTATTTCTGCCAATTGTGCCATAACTACATTGATGTTTATAACAAACAAGTAATTTGAAAATCTGTTAAAAATTAAGTTCTAAAAAAGTTCTGGTTATTTTAATAGTTTATCCACTGTAAGCTCAGCTCTAAGGGAGCGAGTGGACTTTAGCAAGAAGGCTGCCATGGTGGGACGTGGCTCATTGTACAGCACTGAATCATCTAGTAATATCGTTGGTTCTCTACATGGTTCTGCTCCATGTTCCATAGTCAAATATCATTAATCATCAATAATCTCTGATTATGATCACTATTGATGAATTATGATGCCGATGTTGAAGGTTGGCGGCTGTCAGGCTCATCATGACTCATCCTGTGCTGTAAACCCATGGCCAGAACCAGGAACCAGGTTTTAGTGTTAAAAACACAACAAAAAGACGAGTTAAGACCAGGAGAGCTGAGCCAGTCTGGTCTGAATAAAAAGAGAATACACCCAGCTACAGTATGGATATTTTGGGCTGTTCCATCACTTCACAGGAAGAACCTGATGGTTTTATCTGCTGCTCTGAAGCTTCTCTCTGGGCTTTAGAGGAGTTTTAACTCACCTGGATGAATGAGATTAAAAGGTAAAAAGGGAAATCAATGCTAAAGAGAATAGGCTGAAACATTGTATTCTAGTGAAAAAAGCAGTGTTTTCAGTTGGTCAGATAAATGTTCTGGCTTAAATCAGCTGTATTTACAAGAATACTTCAACATATGAAAAACTCACATTTTAACTTTCTCTATGACGGATAAAAAAAAAAGAAAAAAACAATCATCTCTGTCTGTCCATCAGTGAACCAACTAAAATGTCTGAACATAATCTTAGGTTCTAAATGCATTGTTTAGCGCATTTAGATCTAAGAACAATTAACAACATCTGAAAACAACCTCGGATGACCTAAATCCGAGGTTAAGAACACGAAAAACTGTTCTTAAAGGGACACACATGTAAATGTTAAACTTGATCATTAAAGTGATATATACATGAATGTTGCATCCATTCTTAAAGTATAATCTGAACACAAACAAACATTTAAAATCTCTAATTTGTGTATATATTTAGTTATATGCTCAACAATTTCTTGACAGTTTATTTTACTTCATGAGATAAGGTTGAATCTGTCTGTTCTTTTCTTTTTCTTCTGACAGTTTTTGTCTTTATCTAACAGAACATAAGAATCAGCTGAGGCCCGAAGAGCCGCCGAAGCTTCCAGTGAAGAACCAGGTCAAACAGGCACCGAGGCGGCCGACGAAGATCAGAGGTCACATCCAGGGCGTGAAACAGTGTCCGCTACTCTTGGGTCTGCACCGAATCTACATCCAGACCCGTGAGGAGAAGCGGCTGCACCTGACAGTGGGAGGCCACGCCTTCTTGCTCGCTAACACCTCTCTGGTCGTGAAATGCCCCGTCAGACGCTTCCCTAAAGCCTTCCTCCGCTGGCTCAGAGACGGGCGCCCGCTCCCCAGCTCCAAACGTGTCGGCGTTACCAAGTCTGGCGCCCTGAAGATTCACTTCCTGTCGGCGGATGACGTCGGCGTGTACACGTGCGTTGCCGGGCCTGCGTCAGACATCTTCACTCTGCAGCTGATAGGAGGCGGCGGGGAGACAACGGGAGGACAATTCCCCGCCCCTGTCGCCGCCGAGGAGACGCTGGCGAGCTGCCACAGTCACTACTCTCAGCACTCAGGCCTGAAGGGCCTCAGGCCACGGGTGGGCGTGGCTCTGCTCCCCCCAGGAGGCCAGAAGGCGGCGCTGCAGCCCCGCGTGGAGCAGAGGATCATCAACATCACGCTGCAGGCCGACAGACGACAGATGAGGCAGCAACAGGCCGCGGAACTCATCGCGGCACTGCTCACACACATAAACAGCGCTCAGCTCTGGACCAGGTCCACACACACAGGACCACATGTGACAGGTCGTTCATTAATTAACTATAACACAGCTGCTGCTGCTGCTGCTGATTCCAGTCAAACGCCATCTCTGCATCTGTCATCTTATCCATTGATGAGTGTTTGTGTAATTAACTGCATGTTTTACCAGAGTGAGAAGGTGTTAAACATAAATGAGGTAAAATCCTTTTTAATGGAATAAGAACTGTCTGCCACATTCACAGATGATATCCATTTATTTCCATGAGAGTTGTTCCTCTCCTCAGGCTCCTGCTGCTTCCACACACGCATACTAAGGAGTTCTGCTGCAGCCCAACCACAGTCGATAATTAAATCATGTGGCTCGTATAGACCGAATAAATTCTCACACTAGAGAGGAATGTTGAATTGTGAAGAAAACGAGTTGAAAATTTTAAAGAAATATGACAAATTGACTTTCAGGCAGTGTCCTTCATTCAGTTCTGTCCTGAATTTTCATTATTTAGCCTCCATTTATTTTTGTTTTTAAGTAGCCCATAAGTTGGAAAAGGTTGAGAAACTCAGACAAATCAATGCATTTCAAGAGAATTTATCATGACGTCTGTTCGTTATAAATGTGCATAAAGATGAGAACAAACATTGGGAATAACTTGATTGGACCCGTGGAAGTAATAAATCTCTGTTGTTTAGCTGACACACACAAGTGAAGTTTTATTTTATCTACATCAAATCAGCGGTGGATGACAGATTCAGACCAAAAAAACTGTCCTGACTGATTAAAAATAACAAAATGCTAAATTAAACCTGTTTGCGTAACTTTTGATAAAATGGCAGTGAATAATCAAGCTTTTCTTACTTGTCCAACAGATAAAGTGCTGCAGATAAACTGGTCGGAGCGTTCCTCCTCCTCCTCCCTGCCGACAGCCGGGCGGCCGTTGATTCTCCGGCAGCAGCAGCAGCTTCCTGCGACTCTTCAGAAGAACGTCAACATCAGCGTGGGTCAAAGCGCGGTCATCAGTAACGCCACCAGGTCCCTGACCCTTCGCTGCCCTGCCGCCGGGGACCCCGCCCCCAGGATCCTATGGACCAAAGATGGAGCTGAGCTACAGCAAAATGACAGGTAACAAACACACTGCAGCTTTAAACAGGTAACATACACCTGCAACTTTAAGCATGTAACACACACGCTGCAGCTTTAAACAGGTAAAACACACACTGCAGCTTTAAACATGTAACACACACACACACACACACACACACACACACACACACACACACACACACACACACTGCAGCTTTAAAGAGGTAACACACACACTGCAGCTTTAAACATGTAACACACTGCAGCTTTAAACAGGTAATACACACACTGCAGCTTTAAACATGTAACACACTGCAGCTTTAAACAGGTAATACACACACTGCAGCTTTAAACATGTAACACACTGCAGCTTTAAACAGGTAATACACACACTGCAGCTTTAAACATGTAACACACTGCAGCTTTAAACAGGTAATACACACACTGCAGCTTTAAACAGGTGATGCACACACTGCAGCTTTAAAGAGGTAACACACACACTGCAGCTTTAAACAGGTAACACACACACTGCAGCTTTAAACAGGTGATGCACACACTGCAGCTTTAAAGAGGTAACACACACCCTGCAGCTTTAAACATGTAACACACTGCAGTTCCAAAGAGGTAACACACACACTGCAGCTTTAAACAGGTGACACACAAACTGCAGCTTTAAACATGTAACCCACACTGCACTGGCTGTTTAATAATAAAATGGACAACAACAGCTCAACATCTGCAGTGTCACCTGGTGTCAGTCTTTAGTTCAATGTAAATTCCTTAAGGTGATTTTATGTTGTGCTTATTACACTGATGTTTGTGCAAGTGCAAGTTTTTCTGGATACGTTTTTCCTTAATTCATTGTTTTAAGATATAAAACATTTAATTATGTATGAGGTATATACATTTATACCACAGTATAACCATGTATATACCACATTCAAAAGGAAAATCCTGGTCAGCTTTCAACCATCTGAGGATCTCCATCGTTGACAGAAATATGTGGAGTTTCTGATCCCAGGACTTTTTCCTTCTATTTGTCCCTAAAGCTCATCTGGAATCAGGAAAATTCAGGGAATTTCATCATCTGTTTCCCCCGCTTGGAACCAAACGTCTGTAAATCTTCCATGTTTAACGTTCTGCTGAATGACTCAGGCTGCATATCTGGCTGTGGATGTTTCAGCTCGTCTTATTGCTCCTTATAGTCCCACAACATGAGCAACGTTTATTGTTTTATGATGTTAATTTAATCTTTATTGTCACTGCAAAGTGTTGTTAAAACAGTGTGAAAACCCTGCTGATGGCACTGCTGTTATAAAACTCTTAAAAGGCCTTTTCCTAATTAATTTGAGTGGAATAGTTTACAGGAAGTGGAGACACGTTGTCCATCTTTATAGACATCTACAGTCTCAGCACATGTTTTAATCCAGAAGGAGTTTCAACATTCAGTAAAACGTGGTCTGGGAGACAAACAGATGTTTTTTTAGAGCAGATCGATGGTTTTAACTCGCTGCTTCTCTGCTAACCGGATTCCTCACTAACCATTTATCATAATGAGATAGAAACAGACAGTTACAGAAACGTCCAGACTCAGACAGAATGAACTGGTCTGGATCTACCAAATTGGACAAAATAATACTCTAAATCCAAATCTAAGATACTGTTCTTATGTTAAATAATCACACTCCTTCAGTATAAAGACAGAGCAGAACAGCTTTAAAACAAACTGATAATAAAACCACAGCATCTCATTTTATACTTTGAACTAGAGAGGTCCGACATGTGGCCCGGAGACCAGAACCGGCTGCTAAAGAGTCCAAACCTGTAAACTGAATGACGCGATAAAGTGGACTGTTCCAGTTCCTGTTTCTACACAAAAATGTGAAATAATCTTTTAGGGATAATATAAAATAAATATTTACACTTTAGAATATTGAATGGTTTGCAAAACAGAAGAAAAATTTAACCTGCTGCTGAAAATACAAAATATTGATCAATGACCTGAGTGAAATGATTGAATTAAAATGCATTAATATAGAATAACTAAGAAATCAAATTCATATTCATATATCATTGAAATTTTGTGTAGATATTTATTGTATTGTCACTCTTAAAATAATTGTCTAAGGGATTTTTTCAAGATTTTGTTAAAAAACAAACACGTTCATGAAAGTCAGAGAATGTTGTATCAGTGAATCATGTTGACAGTGAATGACTGTACATAGAACGTTGTTGTAATGTCACTAACATAAAGATAAAGTGACTTTAGGACAATTTATGAACATTCTAGTGTGACTTTAGTCAACCTGGATTAAACTGTCCTTTCATTCCATAGTGAAATCTCTAAACTGACATTACCTGGAGTTAAATTAAAATAATGTCAGGTCCCTTTTTATCACTTTTTATTGAACGTAACTCATCAACATCCAGTTTTAATGACTTTTTGAAACCTGAGGTTTCAACCTGTGGCAAAATTTTCGCTTAAGTGATGACACATGTTTAATGGACTGAAGATCCTTTATTTATTTATATTTGGCTGCAGATTTATTACATTTATTATTATGCATAGCACTTTGTATTAAATTATTATTAAAGTATAACTTCATAAATTTAGACTAAATACCCATAAAACATTATAACCTAAAGCCTTTATCACTTACCAGTAGAAATTGATTCCAGAATCATGTTTAGAGCTTCTTCTTGATTCTTGAAGCATCAGGAAAGCTGTTAAATTGTCATTATATCCTAAAGAAGAAGAAACTGACACTGAGGCAAAATATAAAATGCAGTAAAATGTCCATTGTCCTATAGGACATAAAGAGACTAATCCTTTAACTCAGGATTAAGGTGATTTTACCAGATGTGGCAGCAGCATCAAGACATGATTTAGGACAAAACCTCAATTCAGCCAAAACTTGACTCAGACCATTATTATAATAGAGTGATGATATGTTTCTTCACATAAAAAGGGGGAGATGTTTATATCTGTTGTTATTTATATTTTGATTTTTACTGGTCCGACCCACCTCAGACTAAATAGCACTGAATGTGGCTCATGAACTCAAGTGAGTTTGACTCCTGTGTTAAATGCAGAAGATGCAGCCTCTAAATCAGCAGCTGTGCAGGTGATAGAAGACTCAGCTGGACTTTAATTTGCTGCAGAGATCCACACAGACAAAGCTGATATCGATCTTTTCACTTGATGCTGTGGCAAAAAACAACAACACAACATTTCCCAAAATGTCAGCTCACCCCTTTATTCCAACCACGAGGGAGAATCTTTAAGCACGAGAAGACAGAAAGCAACTCAAAGGCAGAGAGAGACAGGGGTTTGATTGACATTTAAGGGACCCATGTGGCGTAGAGTAAAAGACAATGTTCTCCCGTTTATAAGAAGGTGAGCTGCTGTAACACACTCTGACCTTTTAACAGAAGCAGATTTACTGAGGAATGAAGCTGAAGGTCAAACAGTTCACATCAGTGTGATGCTGGGAAGGAAATACAGCAACCGTTCACTTTCTTCTTCTATCGCATGATTTACTGACTTTGTTATAAAATAAGAATCATAGTGATGGAAAAAATGTTCTGTAACGTCTACATGTCCTGCTCAACTTCAGTGATTCTCTCCTTGGCTGGTTACCTGTCACAGATTCAATATTTTAAGATATTTTCAACCACGTCTTCAACACATTTATCCTTCCTGCATTTGACCTGTTCCAGAACAGGTTTACTGGGTTACACCTGTGGCCTGCTCCTTTTATATTATTGTAATCTAAGTTAACTGCTGAGAGCTTAAAAATGAGGCAACAGACACAAACAATCTGTGAAATATGGCAAAAATCATGATGAGTCAGATTGTAAAGAAGCGAAAAATCATCATCCGATTGTCTTTGGAGGAGAAACCAAAACTTTAGCAGTTTTGGGATCTGCTGAGCAGCCAGAGATCTGACTCAGAATTAGAAATCTACAGAGAAAGTGGAAAATGAACAGCACGAAGAGTCAGAAACCTGTAAAACACATTAGCTGCTTTAAATGAATGGGACGGCAACACAAGAAAAATGCTTTATAATAATACAGTTATTACAGTTAATACAGTTTTATACCATGGGAGAAAAGATTTTCTCTGCTTATCAGCTCCTGATTGCTTCACTAAGTTCAATGCAGACCTATTGTGGTGTGGGTGTGTTTTCCAGGTTGTCTTATCAACAAAAAATGTAATGAAATTAAGTAAAATGAAATTGGGATGAAAAGAAATTTGTTGAAATTAAACAAAGTCGCTTTATAGTAAAATATTTTTTCATAATTACTGTGAAGCTTCTTGTAGCTGAAGGTTAATTTTTCTAATTCCAATTAAAGATCCATAAACAGAGAGAAGCCTTTCCAGGAGTTACTTAACATCACTGTTAATTCTATGTCACATAGAATTATCAAGCACAGTGAACAACAGCTTCTCCTCTAGTCGGTTTTAATAATAATTTATATTCTAATCTTGTGACATATTATGTAAAGATTTATGATTTTCTATTCTGATTCATATCCTGTATCTATCTATCTATAAATCATCTACTTTATGTTTTTAGAATGTAATTTGAGTTATCCTCTGGTCACACTAAGTTTTGTGTTACACACTCTGGTAGATTTTTGTAAAAATAAATTGTACAAATGGACACAAAATGTACATTTTGAGAGACCTGATGAATGCTTTTTTAAACTGTATTTTAAAAGGTTTTTGACTTCATTCATTCATTTTGCCAAATATGTTTTGTCACTGACCCATATATAGAATAAAGATGGGATTTTTTGTTTCAAAACTTGTTTTGCATCCCCAAAGATGTAAAAAAACAAAAAAAACTGGCTCAGCTCATCATGCATTTTTGCAAGAGCCGGTTAAGGAGCAAAAAACACTAAAACGTGTGATTAGTTGTGATATACAGCTGGAAACAGCTGGGCAGTAAATAGCTTCCTGTGTGCTCAGGGTGTCCTGGGATGTCTCCGGGCTTCACATCCTGCAGCTCAGAGAGGCAGACAGCGGCCGCTACGTTTGCACGGCCGTCAACGTGCACGGATCCGACTCTGAGACGTCTCAGCTGCTGCTGGCAGGTGAGTTCTCTGAATTTTATTAGTAGTATTATTAACTTCACCTTGTTTAACTGTAATTTAATCATCCGTCTGTCGCTGTAATACAGTCAGAATAACACACATTTACTCTAAATAAACTTCTAATGTATTTATCCAGCAGCAGGTCACGTAATAAATAATGTGATGGTGATCCATACTAGAATTTATTTTATGTTTTATGCCTGTTACTGATCTGACTCCAGGAAGAGATCCACTAACATTTCATCAGCAGTGTGAATACACACTGAGGGACACACGTCACCATGAAGAACAGTGCAAGCTGCTTTTTCAAAGGTTATTTTGGCAGTAATTTTATCTGACAATTGAAAGTTCAGTGAGACGGGAAACAGAGACGAGTACGAGCTGCAATAAGAGCCTGAGGCTGAGTGTGTTTAGTCTGGAAGATTAATGAAGTCTCCTAAATTAAAACCTCACTAACCTCCCTGTGAGCTGGTTAACTTTACAATTATTAAGAATAAGCTAATCAGCTTAACTATGATCACGAATATGATTTAACTCCTTTAGAAAAGGTCTCAGTCTCTAATGTCTCTGATGCAAAGTCACAGTAAAAGATTTTACGAGGCTGTGTTTCTTCACATTGGTTTTGACCTTTGACCTAAATGTTAATGTGTAGTTTTTGGCATCATCTACTGTCAGAGATATAGATCAACAACTGATTCCTCAATGTGAAGTTAAACCTATGATAGTCATAAAAAACTGTGGATTTTAGTGGTAAGTGTTAATTTAATGTATTAGTATCATAAATTCTATCAGATCTATCAGTACTATTAGTTACACCAGCAATACTTGTATTAGTTCCATTAGTTTCATTAGTTCCATTAGTTACAACACTTACATTAATTACATTAGTTCCATTAGTTTCATTAGTTCCATTAGTTCCATTAGTTTCATTAGTTCCATTAGTTCTATTAGTTCCATTAGTTACAACACTTACATTAATTACATTAGTTCCATTAGTTTCATTAGTTCCATTAGTTCTATTAGTTCTATTAGATGTATTAGTTCTAATAGTTCTATTAGGCCCAAAAAGTTCCATAAGATCTATTAGTTCCATAGCTTTTATAAGTTCATTATCTATTTGACATTTTCCATCACCAGATGTATTACACTTTATATTAAAAGCAACTTGAATGTCTGAAACAAATTTGCAAACCATCCAAATATTGTTGAGACATTTTCTTCATTCATATGTGTGTGTGTGTGTGTGTGTGTGTGTGTGTGAGTGTGTGTGTGTGTGTCTGTGTGTGTGTGTGTGTGTGTATTTGTGTCCTCAGAGCCTCCATCCATCTCAGTCTCCTGGAGGAATGTGTCTGACCAGGCTCTGGTTCACGGCAGCAGTGTGAGAGCTGTGGTTGGAGGAAGATTGTTGGTTGGTGTGGGAGCTAACGTCAGTGTGGACTGTCCTGTCACCGGTACGTCCCAGAATCTAATCAGCACCTGTCAATCAGGGAGTCTGTTCCTCTCTAAATGTTTGTTGGATCAAACTCAACTTTCAGATCTAGTTTGTTCAGGTTACAATATCCATCCATCCATCCATTGTCTATCCCGCTTATTCCCTTTCGGGGTCGCAGGGGTCTGCTGGAGCCTATCCCAGCGCGTTAAGGCGAGAGGCAGGGATACACCCCAGATGGTCGCCAGCCAATCGTGGGGCACACACACCATTCACACACCATTCACTCTCACACTCACACCTATGGGCAATTTAGAGTTTACCAATTAACCTGAGCATGTTTTTTGTATTGTGGGAGGAAACCGGAGTACCCGGTGAAAACCCACGCAGACACGGGGAGAACATGCAAACTCCACACAGAAAGGCCCCAGACCCAGGCCCAAGGCGGTCTTGAACCTGCGACCTTCTTGCTGTGAGGCAACAGTGCTACCCACCGCACCACCGTGTCGCCCTGGTTACAATATCCTTTTGGTTGAAATTTTTTTGGCTGTAGGCACTGAACTTGAACATGCAACAAAAACAGACAAGATACATGAGGCACAAAAACAAAAATTGACAGTCACAGGTAGGATACTGGAAATACAGAAAAAATAAAGTCTTCAGAAAATTGTGGGTGTGCTCTGAAATTCACCTGTTTTTTAAAAATAGAGAGTCACATTTTTTCTTATATAATTGTCATTAAAACCTACAGTCCTGTAGGTGTTCTGTTGTGGTGTGTCGGTGTAGGGGGTAGTGTTCTTGCCTGATAGCAGCAAACCAGAACTCAAAATATATCTTACAAAATAAAAAGTTAAACCCATCCGCGTGTGTATCCCACCACTATCCTGCAGGAGCTCTTTTTTTCCAGTGTTATAGCTCTGGATGACCATGACGATTACACCCCACCATTTTATTACCACCTTCAAACCTTCAAATCCAATCTATCTATTTTTCTACAGGAATACAGACTTCATACGACACTAGTTATAATAATGCATTTTATTTGAAAGCACCTTCCAGAACAACCCAGGTCACTGTACAAGACATCAGTCTGTAGGGTTCAGTCTGACAAACACTAGTGAGGAGGAACCAGTTATTGGGAGTGTACAGGTCTAAACTGGTGGGCTCTGTCTCTAAATTTGGAGGTGGGAGGCTGCTCTGCTTCTACCTGAGGTCACGTCCTCTCCACTGAAAACCTTCAATGCTTTGTCTTAAAATGCTGACATCGACTGTAAAAACAAGGTCTTCAGGGTGGACTCAACAGCTCGTAAAATATGAAATCCACACTCGAGTGGCCATGAAGGTTATTGAAAATGGGAAAGGTTCAAAATACAAACATCTGTCATTCGTTCTTGTCCTTTCACTGCAGCATTTTCATCTTACAGCCTTTTAATAATCACATGACAGAATTTTAATAATCTAATAACAGTATTGAATTACCATCACATAGCAACATTTTAATAATCTAATCTAAATCACAGATTCAAATCTTCCAAAGTCCATTATCTGTTCATCATCTGTCCCTCATCTGTCCATCCATCTATCATCTGTCCCTCATCTGTCTCTCATCTGTCTATCATCTGTTCCCCATCTGTCCATGATCTGTTCATCATCTGTCCCTCATTTGTCCCTCATCTGTCTCTCATCTGTCTCTCATCTGTCTCTCATCTGTCTCTCATCTGTCCATCATCTGTCCATGATCTGTCCCTCATCTGTCTCTCATCTGTCCATCATCTGTCTCTCATCCGTCTATCATCTGTCCATCATCTGTCCATGATCTGTTCATCATCTGTCCCTCATCTGTCTTTCATCTGTCTCTCATCTGTCTATCATCTGTCTATCATCTGTCCATCATCTATCATCTGTCTCTCATCTGTCCCTCATTTGTCCCTCATCTGTCTCTCATCTGTCTATCATCTGTCCATCATCTGTCCCTCATCTGTCTCTCACCTATCATCTGTCCCTCATCTGTCTCTCATCTGTCCACCATCTGTCTCTCATCCATCTATCATCTGTCCATCATCTGTCTATCATCTGTCTCTTATTTGTCCCTCATCTGTCTCTTATCTGTTTATCATCTGTCCCTTATTTGTTTATCCATCCATCCATCCATCATCTGTCCCTCATCTGTCTATCATCTGTCCATCATCTGTCTCCCATCTGTCTCTTATCTGTCTATCCATCTATCCATCCATCCATCCATCCATCATCTGTCCCTCATCTGTCTCTCATCTATCATCTGTCTATGATCTGTTCATCATCTGTCCATCATCTGTCTCTCATCTGTCTCTCATCTGTCTATCATCTGTCTATCATCTGTCAGTCATCTATCATCTGTCTCTCATCTGTCCCTCATCTGTCCATCATCTGTCCCTCATCTGTCTCTCATCTGTCCATCATCTGTCTCTCATCCGTCTATCATCTGTCCATCATCTGTCATCATCTGTCCCTCATCTGTCTTTCATCTGTCTCTCATCTGTCTATCATCTGTCCACCATCTATCATCTGTCCCTCATCTGTCTCTCATCTGTCTATCATCTGTCCATCATCTGTCCCTCATCTGTCTCTCATCTATCATCTGTCCCTCATCTGTCTCTCATCTGTCCATCATCTGTCTCTCATCCATCTATCATCTGTCCCTCATCTGTCTCTCATCTGTCCATCATCTGTCTCTCATCCATCTATCATCTGTCCATCATCTGTCTATCATCTGTCTCTCATTTGTTCCTCATCTGTCTCTTATCTGTTTATCATCTGTCCCTTATTTGTTTATCCATCCATCCATCCATCCATCATCTGTCCATCCATCCATCCATCCATCCATCCATCCATCCATCATCTGTCCCTCATCTGTCTCTCATCTATCATCTGTCTATGATCTGTTCATCATCTGTCCATCATCTGTCTCTCATCTGTCTCTCATCTGTCTATCATCTGTCTATCATCTGTCAGTCATCTATCATCTGTCTCTCATCTGTCCCTCATCTGTCCATCATCTGTCCCTCATCTGTCTCTCATCTGTCCATCATCTGTCTCTCATCCGTCTATCATCTGTCCATCATCTGTCCATCATCTGTCATCATCTGTCCCTCATCTGTCTTTCATCTGTCTCTCATCTGTCTATCATCTGTCCACCATCTATCATCTGTCCCTCATCTGTCTCTCATCTGTCTATCATCTGTCCATCATCTGTCCCTCATCTGTCTCTCATCTATCATCTGTCCCTCATCTGTCTCTCATCTGTCCATCATCTGTCTCTCATCCATCTATCATCTGTCCCTCATCTGTCTATCATCTGTCCATCATCTGTCTATCATCTGTCTCTCATTTGTCCCTCATCTGTCTCTTATCTGTTTATCATCTGTCCCTTATTTGTTTATCCATCCATCCATCCATCCATCCATCCATCCATCCATCATCTGTCCCTCATCTGTCCATCATCTGTCTCCCATCTGTCTCTTATCTGTCCATCCATCCATCCATCCATCGATCCATCCATCCATCCATCATCTGTCCCTCATCTGTCTCTCATCTATCATCTGTCCCTCACCTGTCTCTCATCTGTCCATCATCTGTCTCTCATCCGTCAATCATCTGTCCATCATCTGTCTATCATCCGTCAATCATCTGTCCATCATCTGTCCCTCATTTGTCCCTCACCTGTCTCTCATCTGTCTATAATCTGTCCCTCATTTGTCTATCCATCCATCCATCTATCCATCATCTGTCCCTCATCTGTCTATTATCTGTCCATCATCTGTCTCCCATCTGTCTCTTATGTGTCTATCCATCCATTCATCCATCATCCATCCATCCATCCATCCATCCCTCATCTCTCCCTCATCTGTCTCCCATATGTCTCTCATCTCTCTCTCATCTGTCTCTCATCTGTCTCTCATATGTCTATTATCTGTCCCTGTTGTTTCTATCCTTCAGGTTTTCCTCGTCCCTCTGTGACGTGGAGCAGGAAAACCGGCTCTCTGGATCCAGGGGCCGTGTCTCTGCCTTCAGGTTCTTTGTGGATCAGAAATGTTTCGCTGCAGAACCGAGGAACCTTTTACTGTACGGCAGCCAACACCATGGGGAAGTCCACGGCCTCCACAGTGCTGCAGGTCTACGGTGGGTTCTCAGCAGGGTTCAGACCAGAAAACATATCTTCATGGAATGAAGTGTCCTAACCACTGACTGACAACCTTAACACTATTTTTGTTGACAAAAAAAGATGAGACAAAATTTAGTTCATTAAAAAAAAATTTAATAACATGTTTTTCTATTTTCATCACAGATTTTTCACAGTCAAAAGAATGTCTTTACCAAAGAAAAATACATATTTTTTTATTTTAGACTTAAAAGCTGACTTTTCTATGACTAAAAAAGCAAACATAATTCTTTGAAAATTCTCATTGACTAAAAGTAGACTAAAGTACTTTGGATTTTAGTTGACCACAACTAGACTAAAATACTTTGAATTGTCTTTGACTGAAAGTAGACAAAATTCTTTGGATTTTAGTTGACTTAAACTATACTAAATTACTTTCATTAACATAAACTAGGTCCTCAGCTGACAGCAAGAGGTCGAGCTGCCTCTGTCTCCCAGGAGCTGAACAGGAGGAGAGTCCTTATGGCATCACGCCGCGGAACCAATGTCTTCATCAGACCTGGAGATACTTTACGTATAGGTACACACACACACACACACACACACACACACACACACACACACATACAGCTTGACAGATAAACTACCAAATCTGATATCATTCTACTATGAATACTGAAGGATCAGTATGTTATCATAATTTTACTGCCAATAGCTACTATGAAATATATATTTAGCTCATTAAATCCAGCGGTTCCTAACCCAGGGGTCAGGTCTCAAGTCTGAAAGGTCATGAGATGATTGATGGGACAGAAAAGAAAAAAGTAAACTTTAGATACACAAATCTTCACTTCTCTGAAATGTAGAGAAGAGTATAAAGTCAGACCTCAAAGTTGTACTTAAGTACACTTGTAGATGGACTTTATTATTTTAATTTACAGGCTGCCCTGTGATTCCGGATCATAAACAGCCTGTGCGCTGGGACTACAACAACCAGACCTTGGAAGAGGTGTCAGGTCGTTCCCGGTCCCAGGGTCCTGGTCCTGGTCCAGTTTCAGGTCCAGTTCCTGGTCTTCAGTACCGGATGCTGGTGGAGGGGCGAGTCCTGGAGGTGAACACGCTGCAGGAGAAGTTCACAGGTCGATATCGCTGCCAGACGCTTATCAACAGCACCAGACAGATACTGACAGCATGGATGAACGTCCATACAGAAGGTGTGTGTGTGAATACGTGTGTGTGTGTGTGTGTGTGTGTGTGTGTGTGTGTGTGTGTGTGTGTGTGTGTGTGTGTGTTCTTTGTTTTATGACAAGAACTAAACTAATGTAGCCATCATATGAAAGTCAGTCACAGTGCTGCAGTGGTGGACATATTTCCATCAGGTGATATCTCCATCAGGTCCAGGTCAAGGTCAAGGTTTACTATAATGTGGAGATGTTCAGTTTCAGAAAACACAAATTCTCTGCAGATATTTGGAAATACTTTGGAAATTCTCTGGGAATACTCTGGAAATCTTCTATAGATAGTCTGGAAACATTCTAGAGATTTTTGAAATTCTCACTAAATATTCATTCACACCCCATCCTAGACGCTGATTATGCAAACCACAACAGAAACAAATATGAAAATCCCAACAAACAATATTAAATCATGTGCATCTCACGTCCCTGCAGCTCAGGCAAACACAATATCAGACTGAATCTTTTTATTTTTTTTGACAGTTCCTGAGACACTAAGACCTGAGACCCGTGAATTCATGAGGGAATCTCCACATGTTCCAGTAATGAGTTTGTTAAAGGGTTCGAAGCAAGTTATAAGCCCAGGCAATAAACTCTATGCTAAATATCACAGAGGTAACAACTCCGATAAAGGCAACAACTCCGAAAAAGGAACCTGTAATATATATATATATATATATATATATATATATATATATATATATATATATATATATATATATATATATATATATATATATATATATTAGGGATGCACCGATGTGAAAATTTCAGCCGATATCGATATCCGATATACATATCGGCAGTCACTGCCGATACCGATATTTGCCGATATCGATATATGTAGAGAAAAAGTTTTCTGTAGTGTCACAAATTTAGTACAGACCAGAAAAAACACTGTACATTTGAAAAGCACAACAGTGCTCTTTATTTAAAGGAAGGCTCACTGTAAAACTGTCATGTGGTTAGAGGAAGTACGGCGGAGCGGACCCGATGGAGCTCCGCGAAGGCGGCGACGTCGGCGGCTGCGGCGGAGGAGGCAGCGGCCGGCGATGAGAAGGCGGCAGGACGGCGTCCGACACCCCGGAGCAACGTTCCGCGCATTTTTTTGTCTTTTTGGGCGATGCGATGTGACGGAGGAGCCCGCTAGGAGAAACCGCTACAGTTAGTTGGGTCACTGTCTGCGTGTCTCTCGGCGACGCGCTAAGCTAAGCTAGCTGGTCCTAGCGGCTCCTCCGTCACATTGCATCGCCCGAAAAGACAGCGGCCTCCTCCGCCTCCGCCGCGGCCGCCGACGAGAAGGCGGCAGGACGGCGTCCGACACCCGGAGCAACGTTCCGCGCATTTTTTTTTGTCTTTTCGGGCGATGCGATGTGACGGAGGAGCCGCTAGGACCAGCTAGCTTAGCGCGTCGCCGAGAGACACGCAGACAGTGACCCAACTAACTGTAGCGGTTTAACGCTGCCAATTGTTCTGACATATCGGCCAGAATTTGTTGACATCGGACCGATACCGATAAGTTAAAAAACGTGACATATCGGCCGATATATATCGGTTGGCCGATATATCGTGCATCATTAATATATATATATATATATATATATATATATATATATATATATATATATATATATATATATATATATATATATATATATATATATACACTTAATGTGTATATCTTAAATATGATCTGATACTTTTAATTTTAGAGACTGAAGATAAATTGATGCTGATGAGTTGAAGCTCAGTTCAGACATGTATGAATAAATAAAGTCTTTTCTGTCAGAGTGTTGTAGTAAATCTCCCTGCAGTTCTTCAGCTGATGTTTTATGCATCATCAGATTCGCCTCAGGCCCCCTCTATCTCCAGCCTGGATTCAGAAATAGAAGAAATTCTGCAGAACTCACATCCATTACACACTTTTACGCTATAAGCAGTTCTCGAATTGCGTTTTGTTTCCTTGATCCTAACATGTTTTTGGCAGAGTTCGGCTGGCGGTTCGGGGACTGGACGACATGCAGCTCAACCTGCGGGAACCGAGGGACGTGGCTGAGGAGAATTCGCTGCGTTTCTGTGGACGGACGAGATGTCCAGGCCTCGATGTGCCGGCACATCCCCAAACCCATCACCTCCCCGGTGCCCTGCAACCGCCAGGACTGCCCCCCCAGGTAGGCCTGGCTTACCTGTCCATCCATTTTTGTTTTCACTGTTCTCCTAACCCAGATTCAGTTTCATCAACTATTTTAGACATGTATGGCACCTCCCTCACCTTCAATACTTTAAGGGTCAGTGACAAATCATGTTTGGCAAGATGAGAAGTTTCTTAAAAGTCTTTAAAATACAGTTTTGAGAAGTGGTCATCATCCCATAATGTATGTATGTATTTATTTTTATAAAAATCTTGATTTTTTTCTATTTTTTGACACAAAATGTCAAAACATATTGGCCAGATTGGACACTTTCAAAGTAGAATCTGTCGTGTTTTACATTATCACAGAGCAATCATAATGTGAAGTGGTGTTTATTATTATTTGAGTGGATGCTGTCATCAAACCAAAGGTAAAGCTGGTGAATGATGAATGTAATGTATAAGCATGCAGTGGAATGAGTCGTCTTACAGACTCCATGTTCACTGCCGTTCATAAATATCCTGCTGCCCCATACTGAGCCAGTTTCACTCACTGATATGATACAAATGAGCCTCTATGAGTCTGAATCTGACTTGGACTGAGCTGCAGCAGCCAGCACACACTCAATTCTCTCAATTTCTGAATTTTTTAAATTCGCAGAGCAGCAGGGAGCTTTCTCTGGGGAAACGGCTGAGTGTGAGGTTGTGGGCTATCAGCAGGCAAACTGTAAAACCTGTAAAAAACAACATCTGCAGTTGACCTTCAACTGTCAGAAAACAGACAAGCACTGAATCTCTGGCTCTGTCCAACCTGATTTAGTCCTCAAACCACCAGTTATGTGACAAACAGTTTAGATCAGAGATGTGGTTGTGATTGTAGGACATTTTTGCACCTTTATTTGAAAGGCTGGAATGTATTAATAATATTAGCTTCTTAAAACAAAAAAACTAAGCAGACACTGGCATCATTTCATTTTAAGGCAGGAACTCTTCCTCCTAGGTGTAAGAGTTAGAAACATTAGTTAAATTAAAGTTTAAATTCAGCAAAAATTTGCAATTTGAGGGTAAAATTAAGAAGCTATAGATTATCATTATTCATGTATAATATCAGCAATAGACTATCAATAATCACTATTAATGATTATATCAGCTATAAACTATCAATAATCACTATTTATGCATAGTAGTAGTATTCTTCAGATTGAGATACCCACCAATTACTAATTAATTACATTTTAATTACATTTATCCTCAAAATGCATATAAAAGGGATATTTTTCTAGTGTTTAACTCTCTTGACATGTTAGTGGACAAACTACTTCAGCCAAGAGTCTGTTTATGATTATTGGAACAATGAGAAATAGTCTCAATAACATCAAAACTTAGTTCTGCTTTTAAAATGTTCAAAAAACACACAAATCTAAGCAGCTTCATTCATATTGATCTGTTAAATGTAACATTTCCTGAGTAATATGAGTCCTACTCACACAATGTAGGGTCCAGATAGTAAATACAGTGAAACACAACACCTCATGTTTCCTTGCAGCGTAGGGGCCTCAACATTAAATACATTTTAATACTTTAAATTAATTAAAAATGTGTCTACTGTGGTTAATGAATGAACAGGCCGTACCTTAAAATACACAAACAACTCATCTATAAGCAAACTTCCTTTCAGTGTTAAACCTCATTAAAGCTGTGTTCATGCCTACCAGGTGGATGGTGTCGGAGTGGTCAAAATGTTCAGCCTCATGTGGTTCCGGCTGGAAACAGCGGCAGGTTTCCTGTCAGCAGCTGGACGCAAGAGGAACCATGAAAACAGTGGCAGCAGCAGCCTGCGAAGGGACGAACCGACCCAGTGACAGAGAGACGTGCACGGGCAACAACTGCCCAAGCTGGGTGACCAGTGCCTGGGGAAAGGTGCTGAAAACACACTGGAAAGATCTAGAAAACACACTGAAACCCCTCAAAAACATACTGGAAATACAGTGAAAATACCCTGAAAACACAATGAAAGCAAATAGTAAACACACTGGAAACACAATGAAAACACACTGGAACCTAATGAAAGCACACTGAAAATATGTTGGAAACACACCAAAAATACACAGAAAACCCTAATACTAACACTAATAATTAACTGATAATATATTAGTAATAATATACACTAATTATATATATATATATATATATATATATATATATGATGCCATATTAACACAAAGTCTTCAGTTTGTATTTCACTTCCCTCTTGTCATTTCTCCACTCTCCCTACTATTATATATAATATGCATAATGAATATATTTAAAAATAATTAAAAGAAAAAAATATGTGTGTATAATTACATTTTAGTGTTCAGGAAGGTGTTTAGGCCCGACGACGACTGTACAGAAGAGATCTGTCACCTGCCAACACTCCAACGGATCCTTATACACAGACTGTGATGTCAGGAACAGGTACAACATTCACACTCATACACACATATATGTCTTTATCACATTGTAAGGACTCTATTTGAGTGCCTTGTGAGGACCACCACAAAACGGGTTTGAAAAATGGATCTTTCTGTGCATGTTATATGAAACGAGCATAAAGACCAAAAAACAGGGGAAATTAGCTAATGTTAGTGTACATCTGTTCAAATCAAAAGTCTCTGCACCCAAATGTAAAAACATCTGTTCAGTGCTGAGCTGTAGGATAAACTGTTGCATATAACAGCAAATCTCCTAAAACTACTCCCCTGCATTTCTGTTTGTGTATGAATTGAACAACATTTGTGTTAGTCTGTGTACTATAGTGGTGCCAAGGATTTCTTTTTTTTACATTCGCTGTTTTAAATTTGTGCATAAAGAGTTACACAACTGAGAAATGACGTGTTTCAACAGCAATATATAATCCTTCTGGTCTGATAAAGAACCATAAAATTACATTATTGTGTGCAGTAAAAATTCATCCGGCCAGCAGATATAAAATAAATGTTGTTATATTGAGAAATACAGATTCTGAAGCTGAGAGGGTTAATGAGCAGTGTGGGAACTCATTTACCAAATGCTTGGATGTTACAGATAGTGATTTATATTTAAAGGTTCTGCAACATAACTTTAATGATGGCCTGCACTTAATTCACAGACTGTGATCCATTTTTTCATCTAAAATATCCAACATTTCCCAAAATGTTAATATGTTCTTTTAATGTGCAGCAGTAAATGTCATTTTTTTTATTTATAACTCCTCTCTCAAAATGATGCTGGGCCAAAATCATGGCTAAAAATTCATTTCTGGTTTGAGGCTATGTTATGAAGTGTCCAGACCTCGACTAGATTTTTGTCCCTAGAGTCAAACCTAAAGGTGGAGCAGCGTTCAGTTTTTTTTTTTTTAATTCTCCACACATCTGAATAAACTCCCAGAAACCTGCCGGTCTGCTCCAACTCTCTAAATCAAGTCTTTCTGTTGTCTGCTGCCTTTTGTTAAATACAAAATTTGGACTATATATTTATCATTTGTCACACTGAAGCTGCACTATGGTTATAATTCTCATGTTTCAGCTGGTTCATTCTATTAAACTTGCATTTGTGTTTACTACTTTGTTCATAGTTTGTTTTTATTCTCTTTTGATATTGCATTGTTTTTTTTCCTTTTATATTTTATGTGAATTACTTCAACTCACCTTGTGGTTAAACATGGTATCGATATACAGCTGCATCTCAAAAAATTAATGAAACTCGTTTAAAGATTATTTACATGGTGGGAATGTTTCAAGCCTTTATTTCATCTAATTTTAAGGATTATGTGATGTAGGCAACGAAAATCCTGCACTTTTCACCATATTCTAATTATTTCAGATGCACCTACACTGCTCACAGCTTTCTCAATTTTGTTTAAACATAGATTTAAATTCAAAGTAGATTATAGCTGCAATGATTACCATATGATTACATTAATAACCAAAAATTCAAATATATAACCATTTAATGTATTTGAATCATTTTTAGGTAAAAATGTCCAAATTCTCTGGTTCCAGCTTCTCTTTTCTGATTATTTTCTGGTTTCTTTATTCTTCTATAATGGTAAACTGATAATCTTTGGGTTGTGGACTGTTGGTCTGGACCATGGGCAACCCTGGTCCTTCAGAGCTGCAATGGGTGCAGGCTTTTGTTCCAACCAAGCAGTCACATGATTTTACATTACAACTAATTGAATAATTGTTTCAATGATCAATAGATGAATCCACTATCAAAATAGTCGATGCAGTTGCAGTCCTGATAAAACCAGAAAAGAATTACTGTATATCTAAACTAGAGAAAAGGGAATGTTTTCTCCTAAAAATGACTCAAAATGATTATCAACATAGCTGCTAAATCATGCAAGTTGGTCACCTATTGTTTTTTACTACTATTGAGAGCATCAGTGATAAATCAATAATTGATTATTTGCCAACTATTAAATTAATTCCAACTATTTTGAGAATTGATTGATTTTAGTCATTTTTAAGAAGAAACTGTCCAAATTCTGCAGCTCCTCTTCTCTGAGTATTTCTTTAGTCTTCTGTTGTAAACTGAGGATACTAATAACTCCATCCATCCATCCATCCATTTCCTATCCCGCTTATTCCTTTTCAGGGTCGCAGGGGTCTGCTGGAGCCTATCCCAGCGCATTTTATGGCGAGAGGCAGGGATACACCCCAGATGGTCGCCAGCCAATCGTGGGGCACACACACCATTCACACACCATTCACACACACACTCACACCTACGGGCAATTTAGATTTGCCAATTAACCTGAGCATGTTTTGTATTGTGGGAGGAAGCCGGAGTACCCGGTGAAAACCCACGCAGACACGGGGAGAACATGCAAACTCCACACAGAAAGGTCCCAGACCCAGGCCCCAAGGCGGTCTTGAACCTGCGACCTTCTTGCTGTGAGGCAACAGTGCTACCCACTGCTCCACCGTGTCGCCCCTACTAATAACTCATCACAATCAATTATATATTTTAAAGGTTTTATATTTTTGTCTATTATTTCAGGAAGAGGCACTCATTTATTACATAGATTCTGAGTAAAAGTATTTCAACACTTTATTTTTTGTAATTATGAAGATAATGGTTCATCCCAAAACATTATACCAATATTGTAATTGTTTCATGCACCTGTAAACTTTTTATAGCTTCCTGCTGTATTTTCACAACAGATTTAATCTCAGTGGTTTATTGATTTATCTGCATTTGAGCTACATTGATTAGTCAATTAACTGATTAGCTACCAATTATTACACCAAGGATTAATGACATTAATTACTATTACAAACTGATGATGTTTAGGTTGTGGATTGTTGGTCTGAACAACAGAGCGATTTTAGGTTGAATCATCAGCTTTGGGAAACATTGATCCACATTGTAGACCATTTAATGAACCAGATAACTAATTGATGATTGTTTCAACAAAGTCTTTTAAAGAGTGAGTTAAAACCCTCTAACAGAAAACCGCAACAACAGAATAAAATGATTTTCTCTTTCAGGCCTGCATCAACACGGAACTGCTCCTCTGACCTGTGTGATGTCCAGTGGAGTTCTGGTGTGTGGCGAGCGTGCACGGTGGCGTGTGGCAGTGGCTTCCAGTCCCGCCGTGTCGACTGCATCCATCGCCGCAGCAAGAAGACGCTGGCTGACCAGCACTGTGCGTGGCTGCAGCGACCTTCAACCTGGCAGCACTGCAACACCGCTGCCTGTCGGAGTAAGTGTGGGTGTCATTGGTTCAAATTATTAGAAATCAACACACTTAATATCAAATATGTGGCCCAGGGTCCAGAACCAGCCATGGGTCCAAACACTGGATGACTGTATAAATTTTGATGAAGATAAGATAAGATAAGATTGAATTCGCTTGTTACTGAATTTGCTTGTTACTGCAGCTAAGCACAGGTGTGAGAGAGTACAGATATAGCAATAACAGCTGGCTCAGACCATACTACCTGTGATAGAAATATAAGAAAATAGATAAATAATAGCAATAATAATAAATAAATGTAATAATAATAATAACATTATATAGAAATAGAACAGAAATAAAAGTAAGAATTAATCAGTTTAATCATGAAAGAAGTACAAACACAAAAATGAATATACAAAGATAAGAATATAGCAAAATAAGGTTGAAAAGGGAAATATAAATAAATACAAATACAATAAATAGAATGAATAAATACATTTTGGTAAGAAAATGGCCAAATCTGTTAAAAATAAAGCTTTTAAAGGCTTTTGAAATGTCTACAAACAATATGGAATCAATATATAAAAAATCCTGGGCTTTGTGAATTATAGTTTGTTTGTTTGTTTGTTTGCAGATGAATGCAAGGATGCTACCCAGTACTGCAGCGTGGTGAAAAGGCTGAAGCTGTGCTATGTCGACATGTACAAACACAGATGCTGTGGCTCCTGTTGGCAGCAGGACTCTAGCTCCACCTAAAGGCTGTCAATGAAACCACAGAGAAGAGAATAATAAAACAAACACAGTAGACGAGTGTAACAAACACATGGGATATATGAGATTAACCCTCTATTGCATGACATTACTTAGAGATGGACAAAAAACGTTTTCAATGTATTTGTTGCTTCAAATACAAGTAATGATATATATATATATATATATATATATATATATATATATATATATATATATATATATATATATATATATATATATATATATATATATACAACATGACTCCATTAGGTTGTTGAACTAGGAATTTTACATACTTACATTACATATTTGCATATGTTACCATATGGCAACAAATCTATTTTAGCTAATTAGAAAAAAAACTTATCAAAATTCAATTATTGAAATAATAAGAAAAAAATTTCAGTCTACCTACCCTACATAGTGCATTGATTTTTTTTATTTATTGAAATCTAAAATTCTAAATAAAAAAACGTTTGGTTGTGAGACAATGATGCTCACATATCAAATGTCTATTAACAAAAGGGACTGGTCATGTGGCCTTAGAAATTGTATGTCCTTTAAAATAAAAGCTCACCTTTTCACACCTAACTGTGAAAATATGGATTTGATATCAAAGCTTTTTAGAAAAATTAAGATAAAGTAATTGTTGCCATATGTCAATACTGTAATAGAGGGTTAATAAACACACAGGAGGTAAGATTAATAATGACACAGGAGTCAAGATTATTAATCAGACAGGAGATAAATGACTGATGCTCATACAACACCTGGACCAACTACAGTCCATTTCCCTCATTTACAAAAAGGAACTGAATGGAGCATCAAAAGGACAAAGGATGAGGGGGATGTTTTATCTGATCTGGACTAAATATGAAGACGAGTGTTCACTATGTGGATCGATCAGAGATTTTGGAGTTTCTATTTGTTTCCCAGAGACATTGAATAACAGGAATATAATGATGATGTTAATAGTAGAAATGTACCACTTCTTCCTGTTTATTTGTGAGTGAAGATCCAGTCAATTCACTGATGTGAGGTTCGTCATATCAGCAGCTAAAAAAATCTACAAAACCTGCAGTAATTATTTTCTTTCTTTAAACTTTTCTTTATTTATTTTTGTAATTTTTCAAAACTGTACTTTTTTTTTTTTTTTACAAACTGAGTCATATAAAAGAATTGAAAGGAAAATCATAGTTCATTACAACTTGGGTCTAGTTTTCATTGATTTCCAAAGTAAAGTTGGGGTTATTATCAGAACTGATGGACAAAACTGCAAAAATAAGACCCAGATTGTAATAAACTAAAACTCTCCTTTAATCTCTCCGTGACGTTCCTACAGTCAAACAGATTTGGTCTTTAAAAAAGCTGCTGAACCATAAGAGAATTTATGAAGTGTGTTTTTCCCATGATGCTGTTTCAAAACTTTTTTCTTAAATGGGTAGACACACTGAATTATTGTTTTTCTTTGGCATGAAGGTGATGGAATTTAAATGTAATGTCACACAAACATCCCCATGATGTAAAATATTGACCCTACATCTGTAAAAGAAAAAAAACACATGGAACATTGTTCGGTGAAAACTTGGAATCATGCATCAATGCAATTCAATTTTTTGAAATTATTTATTATATCTGTAAGGTTATTGTTGAGAAAGATCTCAGTTAAGGCAAATAAACTATGTTTAATGTACACTTAAGGCTCATGCAGCTAAAGTGGTTGGTTAATTAATGTTTCAGAAAGGTTAAATTCTGGTGAGATTCACCCAGCATGAGACTATTGCCGGGACAGTTTGGAATAAGAAGAGTGAAGAAAAGTTTCAACACATGAGGAAAAGCCATTTTTTCCAGGAAGTCATTTAAAAGAAACCAGAAGAAAGTTTAGAGTCCAGGGGTTAAGGTTAGAAAAATTTGAAAATTATAATTAGTGGTGTGGTTTGAGAGTAAAATCAACAAGTTATAGACTATCAATAATCACTATTGATGATAACATCAGCTTACTATCAATAATTACTAATGAAGATAATATCAGCTATAGACTATCAATAATCACTATTAGTGATAATATCAGCTATAGACTATCAATAATCACTATTAATGATAATATCAGCTATAGACTATCAATAATCACTATAAATGATAATATCACCTATAGACTATCAATAATCACTATTAATGACAATATCACCTATAGACTATCAATAATCAGCTTCAGATTGAGATACTCACCATTCACTAATCTAATTTTTTTGTGTTCTAAATGTACGTTAAAGGGATATTTTTCTAGTTTTTAAGTCTCTTAATATGTGAGTGAACAAATCTGCTTCAGCCAAGTGTCTGTTTATGATTATTCGAACAATGAGAAATAGTCTCAATAACATCAAACCTCAGTTCTGTTTTTAAAATGCTCAAAAAACATGTTGAACACAAACCAAACCAGCTTCAGTCATAGTGTCAAAGCAGTTATTTGTAGCTCCTGGTTTCCAGCATCAGGCCAGAAGAAGCCTTCTGGATAGGAGGTGAAATGTCTTCAAGCTAGCAGTTGCTTACAAATTAGTTAGCAATTTGTTAGCAACAAAGCAATAAATTAGTAGTTATTTTTAAGCAGTTGCTTACAAATTACTAACTAATTTGTAAGCAACTGCAAGCTTGAAGACATTTCACCTCCTATCCAGAAGGCTTCTTCTGGCCTGATGCTGGAAACCAGGAGCTTATATCTCTGGATCACTGGGTGAAACTGTAAAGAACACTCTCATAACAATGGTTGCATAAGTCACACTTCAAGGTGTGAAGTGGAGTGACAGTTGTTGTGCTTACATGATCCAGAGAATGAGTCCTGCTCTGATGGTGAAGAGCAGTTAAACTTCCTGGGATGAGATCTCAAAGCAGGATGGTATGTAGCAGATAGATTATGACGTAACCCACCTTCTCTGTTCAAAGTTGGTCTTTCTAAATGGACGTACAGTAGATGGCCTTCTTCACTCCCCTTTCAAACCACCCGTCCTCCTTGTCTAAGACGCGAATGTCCGTGTCTATAAAGGAGTGACCCTTTTCCTTTAGATGTAGATGTACTGCTGAGTCCTGATGTGGTAGCTCTCCTGTGTTGTGCCATGCGTTTACAGAATGGTTGTTTGGTTTCTCCAATATATAAATCCGCACACTCTTCACTGCATTGTACAGCATAAACCACATTGTTGAGGTTTTGTCTTGGAGTTTTGTCCTTGGGGTGGACCAGTCTCTGACTGAGGGTGTTGCCAGGCTTGAAATAAACAGAGATGTTGTGTTTGCTGAAGATTCTTCTCAGTTTTTCTGAGAGACCGAATACGTATGGTACTACTACATGTTTCCTTCTGTTGTTTTGCTTGTTGTCAGTCTGTGTTTTGGTTTCCTTCTGTCTTCTATCCGTTTTGGTAAATGCCCAGTTTAGATAAGATAAGATAAGATAAGATAAGATAAAAGATAAGATAAAACTTTATTGATCCCACAACGGGGAAATTTGTGTGTTACTGCAGCGTTACAGATAAAGAGAAGAAAATAAAGCTGAAGATAAAAAAAAAAACTATAAAGAAATAAAAATAAAAAACACACAACACAATGTACAAATTCGCAGAATTGGTTGATGAACCACATACACAGTATGCATTATGGACATAGAATGGAGAGAAAATACTAATAAATAGTAAGAAAAAAAGTATGCATAAGCAAAGCATATATACATACATACATGCACGCACATACCTACATACATACACATACACACATATTTGCATATATATATATATATGGACATGCATATCCACGCACATACCCACCCGTACACATACATAGCTAATGCACACTTAAGGTGCAGGGTGTGTGTGAAGAAAAAAAAAAGTGACCAGTGAAAAAGTGACAGAGTGACTACAGTGAGGGTTATTTGTATGTGTTTTTATAAAGTCTTATTTGACTTAGTTTGGGGTAACCACATCAAAAGTGCCTGTTTGATGTGTGCGTGTTCTTTCTCTTTCTCTGATTTGGAAGGGATGCTGTCTGCCCGATGTTGAAGGGTTCTGATGACCCCCAGTTTGTGTTCAGTGGGTGATGAGAGTCAAAGAGTAAATATTGGTTGGTGTGTGTGGGTTTCCTGTAGACCTCTGTGCTGAGAGTCGCACCTTCTTTTTCGGCAAGGACTTCACAATCCAGAAAATGCAGTTTTCGGTTTTTTGGTCCTCCCTGGTGAACTTGATGTAGCTTCACTCATATTGATCTGTTAAATTTAACATTCCCTGAGTAACATGAGTCCTATTCACACAATATAGAGTCCAACTTGTAAATGTAGTGATACACAACCAGGACTCTGGACACATCTGGATGTTTTTACTCATGTTTCCTGCAGCGTTAGTGTCCTGAAGATTAATTTAATTAGAATAATTAGAATTAAATGTGTGTCTACTATAGTCAGGAATGGATAGGCTCAACCTTTTAAAATACACAAGTGGTGCCTCTGTAGCCATAGGGTTTGAGTTTTAGAGCAATCTGGTTATTGAAGGATTAAAAACTAGGATCTAGATATTACAAGATGAAGACAATCAAGACAGTAATGAACAGAGTTGTAGGGAATAAAGTCCCAGGTTTTTCAGGGTGAGATCAGCCACCAGCTGCTTCTACAGCCTGTTGTGTGAAACATGAAGGTGCGATGGAGGGTCAGAGTTGTTCCAGTATGTTAAAAAGGGAAGTCATCTGACTGTGTTTAAGGTGACAATAGGCCAGAGGGAACGTGTGAGTGATTCTCTTCTCTCCAGTTTATCCTGCAACGTTTGGTTTTCACCATAAACACACATCACTAGTAACGTCTCACGCACACAAGATGCCAATAACGTTGCTGCATCCCAGTGTTCTCCACGTTGAGTCTAAATTTAGTTAAAATACTAGTTTATTTACTCGGAGCAGATTTACATTTTCAACAGCATCAGATAATTTCACAGCAGAATCTCAACCTGCTGCTCATTGGCTGGTTTAGCTCACTCCAGTTCTCTAATTGGCTGCAGACTCTGTCGACTTGTTTACTGACATGTCTACTATATTAGGCTATATTATATTTTAGTGTATTTACTCATCAGGCAGTAGGAAGAATTGAAGGAGATGAGATCAGCGGCATCTACTGATTTAGGTCTTATCCACTTCAACTCTGGTATTTTTGAGATCTGGTTAAAAAAAAATTCATCCACACCATCAATAATGAAAAGAAAATCACGGTTCATGTTTTACTTTTCTTGCTTTTTGGATTCAGATGGTAGCAGCAGATTGGTCGGAAGAGGAATTTCTGAAAATCATTTTAGAATTAGGGTTCAGTGGGAGGGAGGACAATATTTCTGTTGGATTATAGTAAAATATAGGACAATAAAGGACTAGTCCTGCAGATGGCAGCAATGTTGCTTTTTCGATTCTGGCTGCCTTAAATCCTGGGAAAAGAAGCAGAAACTGAGGTTTTTGATCCATTAGACTGCTGAAACCAAACTTTTAGAAAGAACGTTCACCCAAAAACGAAGTTTACCAAGTTTAAGTAGCCAACAACTGAGGTCACGGTTTAATCATGTTGGTTAAAGAGTGTAACACTATATGAAAAAAACACCAGGGCTGGTGGGCACAGGTCTCATCTGATGTAAATATTGAAGTGGGTTACATCAGTCACATCTGGCGCATACGAAGGTTGGTTTGGTTCAGAGTAAAATGCTCAGACTGAGGCAGAGGAGAAGTCTTCATTATGGAGGAATAACTGTGTAAAAAGTGTTGTGTTTTGATTATGGTGCATTTTCTAATGTTGGCCCAGAATTCACTGCTGTATTTTGGTTTTCTGCAAAAAATGTCCCCTGGAGGATCAAAAGAGTTGTACCAGTCCATGTTAAAAGGAGTGAAAACAGGATTTTTTGGTCATGTGATGTGATTTTTTTGTCCTTCAAAGTAAAAGACATGTTTTTCTTTACAACCAAACAGTAAACATGGATTTTATATTATTGTTTTTTAGTAATATTAAGCCAATTGGTAAGGTAACAAGTGAATGTTATCATGGCAACGCTATGCAATATAGTGATAACACAGCATGGAATAATTGGCTGGGGTTAGGGATAAAAACAAAAAAAACCCTGCAGAAACATTGACTAGCTTCCTGCTGATCAACATCTTTATCATGCATTAAAGGAGTCAATGTTGGCAATAATTACATTAATTTGCTGCTAAAACAGAACCAAGATGCTTTATTTGCATCTTATTCTTATTGCAAATATTTGCATTCATTTTTAGAAATTAAGTGACACAAAAAGAATGAAGGAGATGCAGTCACAGCTTCAGCAACTAATGATTGTCAATTAACCTGTAGCTTGGTTAATTGAAGTGATTAATAGATTAGTTGTTTGGTTCATAAAATGGTGTTTGGTAAATGTGTTTCCAAAAGCTGAAGATTCACCCTGAAAATGTCTTTTTTGTCCAGACCAACTGTCCACAACCCAAAGATCATCAGTTACTATTACAGAAGAATAAAGAAACCAGGAAATAATCAGAGAAGAGAAGCTGGAACCAGAGATTTTGGACAATTTCTTCTTTAAATTGACTCAAATCCATTAATATATTATCAGCAGTTGAAAACTAATCATTAATAGACTAATTGTTGCAGCTCTACAACCAACATAAGTTTATAATGTCTAAATCTCACACACATACACACGCACTCTCTGTTCTCTTAGTGAATAAATTCAGACAGAAGCAGCAGTACCTGGATGTTTTTAGGACAACGGGTGATAAAAATTAAAAAGGAAAACATATAAATCGCCCAAATAAATTGCAGTGAGGTTCAGTGGCCTGATGTTTCATTGCTGCTTTTTTAATTTATTTTTAACATACAGTAACATCATCTCCCTTACAATTGTTATTATTATCATTAATGCTGGTCATTGGTGCCCGATGCTGCCACCTGGAGGTAATCTTGAGTATTACACTGCCCAACAGATGGATGTAGGTATGGAGGCGTTAGTGTCACTGACAATACTGGTTGGCAAGATGAAAAAGTCAAAATCTTTTTAAGATACAGTTTTAAAAGCATTTATCAGGTCCTTTAAAAATGTACATTATCATGTCAACTTCTTGTCATCTGAAAGTCCTTTTGTATCATTTTTTTTTTCAAAAATCACATAGAATGTTAAATAATGTAACCCTAAAGAATGTTTTTACTATTAAATCTACATAGAATATAAAACTATTAGATAGCACGTGTTTTTTATTTTGTTTTTAAAACCTTTTAAAAATATCTACCAAGTTTTTAGGATTACACCACATGACGTTTTTGCAAACTGGATTAACATAAGCGGTGTTTGCATTAGCAGCTTTATCATTTGCAGTGTTAGCCAGTTTTCTGTCTAAATGAATCTGTGTTAACAGCTTATTTATTGTTGATCTAGATTCATGAAAAAGAACAAAGGAGACTTTTTATCTCTTGTAGCCAACAAACTAAATTTTCTGTCTGTAAAAATGGCTAATGGCATGCCAAAATTAGCCAGTTAACGTTAGCCAGCTCTGGTAGTCAGATTATTACCATGAAGAAAACACAAAACACATGTTAACTTAATACAAACATGGCAGTTTTACTTTAGAACAAATACCATTCAACCAAATATATCCCATTACTAATACTCGGTTTTATTTTTATAAGAGCAGGTGGCGTAGTTTTCCTGTTCAGCTGTATTTAATATGAAACATGTATTCTCAGTTACAGAAACAATCAGCTCTTTCAGGCCTTAGAAGAAGAAATGAAGATTTCAATGTTTTCATCATCTACAACATCATCTACATCATCTACAAGTCACCAACCTGCCACCTGCAGAAGTTCTCCGATGACTCTGCCATCGTTGGCCTCATTGAGGATGATGACGACAGGGAATACAGAGAACTTACGCAGGATTTTGTCAACTGGTGCCAGCGGAACCATCTCCAGATCAACACGGGGAAAACCAAGGAACTGGTGGTGGACTTCCGTAGGCGGGTATGCAATCCCCCGGCACCAGTGAACATCCAGGGAATGGACATTGAGATGGTGACATCTTACAAGTACCTGGGTGTTCATCTGAACAAAAAATTGGACTGGACTGATAATACAACTGCGCTATAAAAGAGGGGCCAGAGCAGGCTCTACCTGCTCAGGCGGTTGAGGTCTTTTGGAGTGCAGGGGACACTCCTTAAGACATTCTATGACTCAGTTGTGGCATCAGTCATACATTATGGGGTGGTCTGCTGGGGAGGCAGCATAACAGCTGCAGACAGGAAGAGACTGAACAAGATCATCAGGAAGGCCAGCTCTGTCCTGGGGTGCTCCCTTGACCTGGTGGAGGTGGTGGGACAGGAAAGGATGATAAGGAAGATATCATCAATGATGGAAAACCACCTCCACCCCATGCAGGACACACTGTCTGGACTGACGAGCTCCCTCAGCAACAGACTTATCCATCCAAAGTGTCTGAGGGAGCGATATCGGAAGTCCTTCCTTCCTACAGCTGTCAGACTGTACAACAAGTACAGCTCGCAGTAACCCCCCCCCCCCCCCAACAGAAAAAATGGACAGTACAAATACATTCATAATTCATATTTATATATACCTGTATATACCAGTGCAATACATTTTTAATTCATATTTATATATACCTGTATATATCTGTATATATTGTTTTTTAATTTAATTTTTTAATTTTTCTTTTCCTTTTTAAATTTTTAAAAACATTTTTGTAACTTTTCTAACTGCTGCTGTAGCACTGTAAATTTCCCCACTGTGGGACAATAAAGGAGCTATCTAATCTAATCTAATCTAATCCATCTTCTTATTTTCATTTTTGGCACAAAACTAGATGATGAAAATCTACTAGATCAGTTTTCCACACAGCTCACACAACGATGAAAAAAATACATGAGCTTCATGTTAGGAAACAACTGCTGAACCTGAACTGACTTTATAATTTAAAAAAAAAGGATCAATGGTGTTATGTCTCTATTCATGGTTCAAAATATGTGTAATTGTGTAAAATGTTGATCAGTGTTTTTTTCAAAGCTAAAGATTCAACCTAAAATATATTTTTTTCATGATCAAACCACAACCCAACATCAGGCCACAACCCAAACATCATCGGTTTACTACTATAGGACATTGAAGAAACCAGAAAATATTTTTATTTGCTTCATGTATTTAGTCTCTGATGTGTTGAAATTCCATGGATCAAAACAGGATTGTTCAGTTTCTACTGATGAATATTCACTGAGGAAGGACATCAAATAATTAAAAGTGTGTTGATTCCAATGAAAAGGAATAAGGTAGTTTGATCTCTTTATAACTGCAGTAAAGTTTTTTATTTTAGATTTTAAAAACTATTCAATATAATTTTTAAGAAAAAAAAATAATAATTATTATTATTATTATTATTATTATTAGTTTTTTTTTTCGGCCAACTGATTTTAGGAATAATAATAATTTTGTTCTAAAACCCATTGGTTTTAAAACACAGTTTTTCTTCTACTTCATCAACTCTTAAAATCTGCAGCAATTAAAGGTTTAAAATAGTTTTGTCTTTATCAGATTATTTAATTCTTAAATAAAAATCACTTTAAATCACTTTTCAATCACTTAAAAATAAATCAGTTTTCAATGCATGTCTTTGTTGTTGTTTCTTTAATGTGCATACATTTCTTGTAGTTTTTGTAGGGTAAAGTCTAGTTTTTCTAAAGTGTTGTTGCCCTGCAGGAAGCTGCTATCATTTAAATCTGGTTGTCGTGTTGTTTCCATAGATCACCTGATGAGAGGAAGCCCTCTACTCCATGATGAGCGACAAGCTGCTGCTGGAGAGGAATGGCTTCACCTACAGTGGCAACCTGGGGGCCGGCAACTATGGGAAGGTGGTGTGTGCGTATTCAACCACAAGGCGGCACAAAGTTGCTGTAAAGATTCTCGACACCAAAAAGGTTGAGTCTGAATATGCACAGAAAGTTGTGAGTCGAGAAATAGAGATCCTGAAGTCTCTGAAGCACCCTAACATTGTCAGGACATTCCAGGTGTTGGAAATGAAAAAGAACAGGAAGGTGAGTGCTGTTAGAGCAGGAAAATTCACTAATACAGAAACCATCTATAAAATAAATATACAACTACACATACCTATACGTATATGTGTGTGTGTGCGTGTGTAATATGTATTTATATAGCTAGAACACTATATATGTGTATATAATGATCGAGTTATATGTGTTTTGTCTGTTTTTTTTTATATTTTAGGTGTATATAGTGATGGAGTTGTATGTGTTTAGTGTGTTTTTTTTATATTTTAGGTGTATATAGTGATGGAGTTGTGTGTTGGAGGTGACCTCCTGACCCATATCAGACGTTGTGGTCCCATCCCTGAACCATCCAGCTGCAGGTTGTTTCTTCAGCTCTGTGACGTGGTCCAGTTTCTCCACAGCAAGAACGTGGTCCACCGGGACCTGAAGTGTGAGAACCTGCTGCTGGACGGGGGCCTGAACATCAGAGTCTGTGACTTTGGGTTCAGCAGGAGACTCACATACAGTGGGGGCCGGCTAGACCTCAGTGACACCTACTGCGGGACCACGTCCTATGAGGCCCCGGAGGTCCTGAGCTGCCGTCCCTACAACCCCAAGGTGTCAGACGTGTGGAGCATGGGCGTGGTCCTGTATGTCATGCTGTACGCCACGCTGCCCTTTAGCTGGTCCACCACCAGGTCCCTGCTGCAGGTCCAGAGGAAGCGGGGCCTCCGATTCCCAGACAGACCCAGAGTCTCCTCAGAGGCCCAGGACCTGATCCACAGGATCCTGCACCCCAGTGTGGAGTGGAGAATCACAATCAGCAGGATCCTCCGAACCCCCTGGATGAGGAGTAGAGGGACGGGGGAGGACAGAGACCAGGAGGATGGTGACCAGGACAGGGACCAGAAGAACAAAGACCAGGAGGATGGATGATTCTTCACTGAAAATAAGGCAAAACTGAAATACAACATTTTTCATCAGTTTTAATTTAAAATGTGTCTAAGGAAGGAAAAAGACAAAAAAACGGAAGAAATAAAAGAAAAGGAAAATGATCGTTTTTTATTGGTTTTATTGTTTTTTTTTTATTGCTTGGTGGTTTTGTTATTGTAATAAACTGTTCAAAGCTCACATCCATGTTCCAAATAAAGATTTAAGTATAAGAAATATGGTTTGTGATTGGGGAATTTAGATTTGTGGTAAAATTAAGTTAATAATTAATTTCTAAAAAGCATCATAAAAAGAAGCTAAACAATATGTTCACTTTTTAATATAATAAAAGCTGTGTCTTGAAAACAGGCTTTTATTTCGAAAACCGGAAGCGTGTTATCCCGGTCAGCCTGACGTCTCGTGCAGGTGTCTACGGTAACTTAGGCCATTCTGGATGCAATTTACACCTGGATTCGTGCGTAAGAAGATAAGTCCTCTTCCAGGCCCCGTTTTCCGCGTTTTTTTTTTTTTTTTAATTATTTATTTCCGTGTAAACTGCAGAGTCTTCATATAAAAACATTGATGGTCGATAATTTAGCTCCGTGTTAAGGCCCCAGGGAGAAACCGCGAAAGATCTTTTAAATCCATCCCAAAACCCCTCCGTGAAAACCGTGAACATCCCCAGACATGGCTCGACCACGGCCGCGGGAGTACAAGGCAGGAGACCTGGTTTTCGCTAAAATGAAGGGATACCCGCACTGGCCGGCGAGGGTGAGTGTGAGCCGCGGCCGGGCTGGAGACGCAGGGAGGCGGCGTGGCTCCGGCGGAGGAGCCGCTGCTCCGCCGGAGGAGCGAGGGATGCGCAGACACGTTTTCTCGGCTTTTTTCTGCTTCTGAAACATCTATTAACAGCTGCAGTTATTTTCCATTTTGAGTCCAAACATGGACATGTTGAATTTATGAAAAAACGAAATATTTATTGAGCGCTTCTTGTTTCATTCAGCTCTCACGATTTATTTAATGTTATTTCCCCTTGATTAGTTCAACATGTGTTTTTTTCAATTTTATGTTTCAATTTGGCTGTAACACGTGGATTAAATGAGGCAGTAGTTGACCTCAGGTAACCCGCAGCAATACCATTATTAAAACATATGTGTGTTATACAATAGGCACACACGTTATCACACGCTCCAGGCTGCGCACTCATAGTCTTCGCGCCGCCCGTTAAAAGTCTGACGCGGGCTATGTTTATTTCGCGTTTACTGTTTCCCACATGTCCTAATCGTAAAAATAACCGCACTCACCGTTAAGCTAAAGTTGTTGTCCGTCACAACGGGGTATGTCAATAAATATTTCTCACTTTAAAAAGTGTGTTTTACCTTACGTTTGCCTATAATTTCTACCCAAAACCTGCTTCGGATGCTTAATTTGTGCTCCACAGCGCCCCCACCTCCTGTTCACTGTGTTGCAGGTGAAACCCGTTATTCCACATCAGAACCTTTTATATTTTTTATTTTTTATATCGATTAGATTAGATGCACTTTTTTCTCACCACGGGGAATTTTAATTGTTAACTGTTATAAGAGAAGTAGAGAAGGTTAAAACATAACACAGTAGACAATTACAATCAACCTTCAACCAGGCAATCTGTGAAAAACAAGTTCTGAGGATATATAAGAAGCAACTTGATACAAGAGTTTTTATAGAAGAAGTGTAAAATATTGCAACATAAATGACATGATGATTATAAAAATATAATTATAAGTAGTCCTGCTTCATTTGTGCATAACATAAGAATATTGATACATTTTTATACAAAATATTGCAAGAAATTAGATGTAGAAAAAAACAACAGCAATCAAAAAGGACAACAACCTTTTGTTGCAGTTTATTTTATTATGATTTGTCCATACAGGAAACCAATATGGGTTTTAAAAAAAAAGGAGACTTTAATATTAATCTGAGGTTAAATAAAGTTATAGTTACAGTCCCATTTCATTTAAAAATCTTACAACTAAGTATCAGCAGGTTTCACTAACTTGTTTTATTAAACCTGTTTAGAATCCCCATAGAAAGCTGCTGATTAAAGAACATGAGCAGGAACAGTAGATGTTGTGTTATGGCATCTCTCTTCCTGTTTTTCAGATTGATGAACTTCCAGAAGGAGCTGTCAAGCCCCCGGCCAACAAATACCCTATTTTCTTCTTCGGGACACATGAAACGTAGGCACCTTTATTCCAGATGGGTCTATTTCTGATTTTTCACAAAAAATAGGAGTGGTTTCTGCCTTATAAAGGTTTTCATAATACAAATAGTGTTGCTGCGTTTTTTTTCCGACTTAAAAAAAAGAAAAGTTCATACTATCAGCAGCATTCAACAAGTTTCAGTCTTGAGTTTGACAAAATCGTTTTGACCTTGGTCCAGTTTTTGTATTCTTTGGAACTTCCACCATATTTTCATCATCTTCGTCCTTGGACAGTTTTCTCTTTGTTATTGTAAGACTCTAAGTGGTCACATTTTAGTCTTTTTCAATGCTTGAGGCTAGCTTTCTTCTGTAAAATTGGTTTTAAAGGTTCCATATCATAGAATGTAATATTTTATTTTTTTGTTATAAGAAGGTCTTGGTGTAACAGAAAAACTGTTTAAAAAAGAGAAATAAACATAGCCTGTAATTGGAAACTGTGCCGAACATTTTGATGATGGTGGTGGTGGTTAGGGGGATGATCGTTATGGTATATGTTTAAGATATGTTGTTAAGATATATGTTTTTTTTACCTCTGTTGATCAATGACATTTAATTATCAATGTTGAATGCATTTTCAGCTAATAAAAAAGGATTTAAAAGACTTTAAAAATCAGTAATTGTTTAATGGGGAGAGAAAGACGTTCAACACGTTTTAGACATAATAATTCAGAACCTTGCTTGTTTTCTAGAAAACAGTTAAATTATTTTACTGAGTTATTTTATCAGATGAATAAACTCTCTGAGACATAATGCAGATCATTATGTGAAAAAGGTTTTCAGTCTTTAAGTCATGACGCTTTTAGCTTTTAAAGGAAAAATATGTTTTACCATAAATAGAACTACAGCATCATTACAGTTTATCCAGTTGCTGCTAGTAAACTTCCTTCTTCTTTAGTGCTTTCTTAGGGCCAAAGGATCTTCTTCCCTACAAGGAGTACAAAGATAAATTTGGCAAATCCAACAAAAGAAAAGGCTTCAATGAGGGTCTGTGGGAGATCGAGAACAATCCAGGAGTCAAGTTCACAGGTTATCAGGTGGGCTTATTGATCAGCTCTGAGGTTCAGATTGATGATCAATAAACTAGAAGACATGTTAAATTTTTCTAAAGAGAATTAGTGCCTTTTGCAGGAGAATTTGAATTGATTAATTAATAATTCAGTAAGATATAAATCATGGCATGACACTATCATAGATAACAATTTGATGTGATGACAACTATCACATAAATCCTCAACTATTTTGATAATCAATTAATGGGCTTAGGTCGTTTTTAAGAAGAAAATGGCTGAATTCTCTGGTTTCAACTTCTCTTCTCTGATTATTTTCTGGTTTCTTTATTCCTCTATAATAGTAAACTGCTGATCTTTGGGTTGTGGACTGTTGATCTGGACAAAAAAACACAGTTTCTCAAACCAAAAACTAATTGTTTAAACATTTTAATAATGAACAGATTAATTGGACAAAAAATACATTTGAGGTTGAATCTTCAGCTTTGGGAAACACTGGTCAACCAATCTATTAATTTATTCAGTAATCAATAGATTAATCAACCAGAAATCCATCCATCCATCCATTGTCTATCCCGCTTATTCCCTTTCGGGGTCGCAGGGGTCTGCTGGAGCCTATCCCAGCGCGTTAAGGCGAGAGGCAGGGATACACCCCAGATGGTCGCCAGCCAATCGTGGGGCACACACACCATTCACACACCATTCACTCTCACACTCACACCTATGGGCAATTTAGAGTTTACCAATTAACCTGAGCATGTTTTGTATTGTGGGAGGAAGCCGGAGTACCCGGTGAAAACCCACGCAGACACGGGGAGAACATGCAAACTCCACACAGAAAGGCCCCAGACCCAGGCCCAAGGCGGTCTTGAACCTGCGACCTTCTTGCTGTGAGGCAACAGTGCTACCCACCGCACCACCGTGTCGCCCCTCAACCAGAAATACCAGAGAATAATAATATATATAAGAAGGTGGAACTAGAGAATAGTGACAAATTTATATACAGTATTTTCACGACTATAAGGCGCACATAAACGTCTAATACTTTCTTCAAAATGTGCACTGTGCCCTATAGAGCGGTGCGCCCTGTGTATGTATGTATGTAGGGGGGAGTGTGGGCATGGACTGTATATAAATTAACTGGGATTTGCGTTATGCAGAACATCGATGTTTTAACAACCCTGAAAAGGCTTTTTAGGCATAGAGACACGCTTATAAAGCACAGTTTAAACTGAAGGCAAATAGCAATGCGGAAGAACATGGAAATCGAGCGGCCACAAGAGAATTTAAGATTAATGAAAGATGCAGCTGAGTTTCCGCTGACATAAGGCAGGTGGCCTGAGTTGAAGGAAAGACTCAATCAGTGGATCACCGAGCAAACAACGAGTGGGAGAAGCGTTTTGACGGTCACCATTGGACCAAAGGCAGTAAAGCTAGCAGAAGAAATGAAAATTTTCATTTTCGAGCATTTTGAAAATTTTTGAGGAGGTCCGTCTTGGTGCTTTTGTTTCGGTGCGATTTTTCCATTCGGGCCAGGACTAGGGTATTGCTACTTCCAGTGGATTATAACGCATCATTTCAGAGGAGCTACACGGCGGAAAGTGACTGATGGTGAAAAAAGTGAAGCTGGCAAGTTTGATGGAGATTTAGCTGCTGTTGGAATCAGAAACAGAGGATGAGGATTTTGCTAGTTTTAATTGATGACATTACCCTGCTATATTTTTAAATACACACTTGTTTGCTTGTTTTATCTGTGTTTTACCATGCACGCTATGAAATAAAAATGTTAATACTTTGTAACCAATACTTAAATAAAGCACAACCAAACTCAGTTTTGCTCCCACTCTATTTTTATTTTTTACTTTATTTTTGTGTATATGAAACCTGTGCCCTATAGTTAGGTGCATTATGTGTTTGTTAAAAACAGTAATGACACACAAAACCGAGACTGAGTCTTTTTAGTACGGTGCGCCTTATGGTCATGAAAATACGGTATATAAAATGACTCAAAATAAATGGTTATCAATGAATCCAGCGTCTCTGTTCAGAATGTCTTGTATAAATCCCTGTTAATTTGGTGATGGTAAAACTCCTGTTTATCTGGGGCTTGTTCCTCTCTCAGGCCATGCAGCAGCAGCAGAGCTCATCAGAAACAGAAGAGGGAGGAAATGCTAGCGAGGGAGAGGAGGGAGACTCGGTGGAGGAGGAGGAGGACAAGGAGAAGCTGAAGGGAGACAAGACGGCGTCCAAACGGAAAAAGACAGCAAGCTCAAAGGTATTTCAACATGTGCAGAAAACCATTGATCAGCTGTGATTTCTCTTTAACGCCATGAAAACTAGACAAACTAAATCTGTGGTGATTTTCTTTTATATTTGCTGCATTATACCTTGATCACACTAAAAACATGTGGTGTTATGATTATGTTTTAACATAAGTTTTTTCTATTTTTATATAATCCCTATTTTTATATTATTTTATTATAGTTTTAGAGCTGCAACTATTGGTTCATTAATAGATTAGTTGCCAAGTATTATAATATTCACCAACTATTTTAATAATTGTCAAAAAAAAAGTTTTTTAAGTAGAAATGTTTTTAATTCTCTGGTTCCAGCTTCTTATCTCTGATTATTTTATGGTTTCTTTATTCTTCTATAATAGTAAACTGATGATCTTTGGGTTGGGGGTTGTTAGTCTGGACAAATAAAGACATCTTATTTTGAATCTTCATCGGTTTTGAGTAACATTCAACAAACTCACTATTACTATTTTATAAACCAACCAACCATCAATATTAATTTTATATATAAAATATATATTATAAAATAGTAATGTTTGAAATCAAGTGGCAAGCTTGTATAACCTAATATATAATAATATCCACTGCAAGGTAAAAAAAAAAAAAAAAAAAGGCAGACACTTTAAAGCTGTCCAAAGGTAAGTTAGGGCACTAAAGAACCAGTGGTGGACAAAGAAGGCTCTAGAAATTGATCAACTGGAGACTAATGAGGGATTTTTGAGTCCATTAGAGCAGTACATGGTACATAGTACACAAGCCGCCGCTACCTTAGCCCCTTCGTTTAAAAGATGGTCTGTTGCTGCTCAAGGACAAGGAGGCAATTTCAAACGGGTGGAAAGGATCTTTCTGCCTGTGAGGATCTTTTACAGGGACACCACACTTGAGACAGGGGCTCTTGATCAGCTCCCTCATGTGATTGTCTCCATATTTAAACGGGAAGACTGTAGGAACTACAGTGGAATTTCTCTCTTGTTGACCATAGAGAAAGCCCGCGCTTGGGTTTTGGCCAATAGACGCATCCCCCTGTCAGAAAGCATCTTTCCTGAGTCTCAGTGTTTTTTCTGTCCAAGCAGAGTCTCCATAGACATATTAAGATATTTATATTCAAAATGCTGGGAACAAAATAAACCGTTATACATAGCCTTTAAAGACCTCACCAAAGCTTTTGACTCTTTAAACCCATCAGGCCATCTGTCTGTTTCTGGTAAAGGTTGGATAGGATGTCAGCCACAGTGCTCAGCAGCAGGGGAGAGGAAACTGAACCCTTCAGGGTCGACTTGGAGTTCAAACATGGATGTGTTATTACCCCAAAACTATTTTACATCCTCCATTAACAAGCAAACATCTGCCCCAGGGAGTTTTAATCATGTAGAGAACCGACGAGCAACTCCTCAACATCAACAGAATCTCGCCAATGGTTCAAACTATCACCACATGCACAATGGAACTGCAGTATGTGGATGACAGTGCCCTGGTAGTCCTCTTAGAAGAGGACCTCCAGTGGGTTCTTTCTGCCTTTGCAAAGGCATCTCAACAGCTTGGTTTAGCCATTAACATAAAAAAGTCCCAAACCCTGCACCAACCACCACCAAACTGTTATGTGTGTATCTGCCCTGCCCCAAAACCTCTCAATCGACAGCAACAGATTGGACAACATGGACTACTTCCCATATCTTGCAGCCTCTAATCATCTAAAGCTGTCATTAATGATGAAATACTGCACTTATTTAGCTGTACCAGTGGGGCTTTCTCCAGGCTAAGAAAACAGGTCTTTCAGAACCATGACTTCCATGCTGAGACCAAAATCCTGGTCTAGAGAGCTGTAGTTCTCCCCACCCTCCAGGTATGGCCAGAAACCTGGACCACATACACCAGGCACTTGAGGCATACCACCAGAGATGCCCCAGAAACACTGTCCCAAATTCTCAGGATTAGCTGGGAGGATTGTTGCACCAATGGGTGTCCTGGAAGAGGCTGCCCACCATCACTACCACAATCGCCCAAAAACATGCTGCGAGCACCAGACATGTTATCCACATGCCTGAATCTCTTCTCAAAGAAGTCCTCTGCCAGGTTGCTGAAGGATAATTGGCCCCAAGTGGTCCAAAGAAAAACTTCAAGGACCACATCCAGGTAAACCTGAGGAAGGGCCATCAGTCTTCGGATAACAGGACGACATGGAGAGACTTTCTCTTTGAGGGTTCTGCAAGATCAAATGATGATCTCTCCCATGCTGCTGGAAGTGCCCAAACTCAAGAAGGAGGGAGCAACCACCAAACGGGCCCGACCCAGATCACCACCATTACATTCCATGTCCATACAGCAACAGACCAATTTGGTCCATAACTGGCCTTTACAACCACCTGAAAAACCAAGAGGAAAATACTAAACTAAACTACTACTTTACAGTGTGTGTTTACTGTGTGTGTGTGTGTGTGTGTGTGAGTGTGTTACAGTGTGTGTGTGTGTGTGTGTGTGTGTGAGTGTGTTACAGTGTGTGTGTGTGAGTGTTACAGTGTGTGTGTGTGAGTTTTTGTGTGTGTGTGTGTGTGTGTGTGTGTGTGTGTGTGTGTGTGTCTGTGTTACAGTGTGTGTTACAGTGTGTGTTAGTGTGTGTATTAGTGTTTTAGTTTGTTAGATGTTGTGGCTGCTGGAAATGGAAGCAGGTTGAAAAGTCACACACATCCTCGCTTAGCAACCACTGTTGCCTAGCAACTGGGCTCTGCAGTGTGTATGTGTGTGTGTGTGTGTGTGTGTGTGTGTGTGTGTGTGTGTGTGTATGTACAGGTGATACTAGAGGAGAAGCAGAATCTTGTCAGCTCAAAAAAGATCTTCTGTGTTATATGAATGTGTTGTTATTCACCTTCAACCTACACACACACACACACGCACACACACACACACACACACATAGACACACACACACACACACCCATGGTGGAATTATTGAATATTAAATTAATTAATATAATAAATTAGAAGTTTTAAAGCTTTTAGTGCTTTATAGCCAGTTGATGACTGACACATTTTTACTAACATGATTTCATGCTGCTAATGTTATTAATGGCAATAAAATACAAATAATAAAGGTAATGTTTCTACATTTACTACTGGTTTCGTTCTGTATAATGCATGTTGTCAAATGTCTCTTCAACCTGCAGGTTAGTCCCATTAACCTCTAGAGAACATCTCAAAGGTTTAGGTTCAGGTTATTTTATTATCATTCGATTATGTCAGAGATGCACAAAGAGATAAAGATGAATCCCCACAACAAGAAAACAGCTGAATGGACATCCTCACGTTTAAAAATGTATAAAACAATATAAAAAAATAGGTCAGAGCAAAAGGAGACTATATAAAAATGTAAAAAAAAATTCACAATAAGCATGTGCAAACAAAAATAAAGCAGACACAATGAGTTAAATGACATTGTGTGTGTGTGTGTGTGTTTGTGTGTATGCTGAAGTGGTTTTGATGGTGGTTTGATTACATTTTTAGATGCAAAAACATGAGAAGTTACAGCAGTAAAGTCCTGTTCAAGACTCATTTTGATATTAGAACTTCCTTTAGTTCGCTACTGGAATATTTTCTTTAAAATTTTTTATTCCATGTTTTATTAAGTTTGCAGCTGTTGAGGTTTGGAGGGAACAGTAAAATCTAAAAATGTCTGACAGTCCTATTGTTGTCTTCATTATTTATGAGTCACCTCAGAGCAGGATGATCTGCTACTGACGCTTTTTTTAAGAGAAAAAAATTTAAGTGTCTGATCTGTTTTTTTGGCAGAAATCCTCTAAACTGTCCAGGATCTCATCTGGAGAAGAAGATCTGGAGAAGGATGGGAAGGATGAGGACCAAAAGAGTGGCTCCGAGGGCGGAGATGGAGACAACGACATCCTCCAGAACACCAGCGACAGTAAGGTCAGGAAACATGGAACCAGGCAAATATTCACCTAAAACCACAGAGATACAAGGAGCTTGTTAGTTATTTGTTACACATGTACACGTCTTCCTGCAGTGGAAATCCTTTAAAACACATGGAGTTAAATCTTAGTCCTTTAAGTTGCATTTACATAATGATGAAAGAATCACAGAAAAGTGCAGATATGGTATCTATACTACCACTAGATGCACAATTTCATTAATAAATGTCTTATTGTTATTCTGAACACAACCTCCCCTCTCCTTAGACCCTCACATTGTACAAGGTAAAACTCCCTTTTTAATTAGAGCTACTTTAACTCCTTCTACTTTTACTTTTACTTTGCATTTGAGGGAAGATTGGTTCCAGTTGATGGAACAAGTTGATAAATTCTGTCTCCAATTGTCAGAATGTTGTCTTCAAAGAAGCCATGAAGTCATTACTGTTGAGTGTTTTAGGATTACGTGGATCAATAAAGTATTTGCATTTAGCCAGTAAAGCTAAAAGGGAAATTAGGGTTGTTGTTTTTTTTGTTTTCTATAAGTGAGGAGTAACATATGGCCTTACATAGGGCCTTCCTTTGTGTCTTCATAGCATACGGGTTAGAGATTTATACCAGGGTGTGATTCTTTTTCGTTTAACTCACCTCTTCTTTAGAGCAGTGATGGTGAGACTTGTTCACAGTGAACTTGCGGGGCTCTCAATCTATTTCAGATTGACAAGCAGCAGCATAGAAATCCTCAGCTGTGGTGAGGCAGGATAGTGAATTAAATAATGAGGGAATCACTTCCTTGAACTTAGATATAAAACCATCATTTAGACATCTAGTGAATATGTTTTTGTCAGGTGGTGAGTAGTTCGATAGGAGGAATTCAAAAGTTATTAGGAAAAGGTCTGATAGGAGGGGATTTTGAGGGAAGACCAATTAGTTGTTAACTTCCAAGCTGTATGTCAGAACAAGGTCAAGGGGGTTGTTAAAGCAATGGGTGGGCACATCTACTCTGAAAAAAGCTGATTGACTCCAGTAAAGAGAGAAAGGCAGAGCCAAGGCTATTACTGTCAACTGTGAATATTATTTTATCAGTCTTAAGTAATAAACTTAAAAGGAAATCTGGGAATTCAGATAAAAATTCAGTATATGGGTCAGGAGGGAGGTACAGTGTGACATATAAGACTGGTTGTAGTGTGTTCCAAGTTGGGTGAGAAAACCTGAGAACAAAGCTTTCCAACGATGTGCAGTTACACCTTGGCTCAGGGCTGATCAATAAACAGGAGTTTAGTGGCTGCAACTCCACCACCTCGGCTAGTGTATGGAGGGATATAAGTGTTAATATGGCTGGGAGGAGTGGATTCATCCAGGCTGACATATTCATCATGATGCAGCCAGATTTCAGTAAGACAAAGTAAATCAATAATATAATCTGATATCATATTGTTTATTATTAGTCTTAGATGACAGCAATGTAATGTTTAAAAGTTCTCGTTTTACCCCCCAATCCTGCTGCTTTATGGCTGTGATATAGAGTTGTTTGATATAAAGTTTTAAAAAATTTAAATGGTCAGGGGACAGCGCCGTCTCTATGTAGTTGTGAGTGGGTGACTGCTCTAAGGGAGACGCAGAGAAGAGTGTAGGACTGCGACTCCGCCTCCTGGACTCAACTCTGTGTAGTCAAGGGTTTCGGGTGATAAAGTCTAACATATTCCTGGATAAGGAAGGGTATGCCGTCTCTTGCTATCAGACCAGGTTCCCCCCACAACGTCGACCAATTGTTAACCCACATTATTATCTGGGCCAAAACTTGACAACCAGTGGTGAAAAGACCTCATGAAACTAAACATAAGAATCAAGTTCAGCAGGGAACCAGAAAATATTACAGTCCTACATGGCTTTTGCATAAGCGCATACCGACTCCATATCATATATATATATACGTAATTAAATATAATTATTAATTAAATAAGTAAAATTATCTGCCAATGGACTCTAATATTTCTGAATAATTCTACTCAATATTGCAGTAATTGTACTAAAAACAACATATTTTCACTTGTTATGTGTAATTCATATTAATATGGAATACTGGAACATCATAGTGTTGAAATTTAATTTTTTTAATGTCATCTCTCCTGTTTTGTAAATTTAATTAATTTATTTAATAATGTATATATTGCTAATGAGTTACTTCAGGGACGGTGTCAAAACTGTCATGTGGTGTAATTTCTAAAACCTTGGTACCAGATAGTTTGACTCTCTTAAAAAGGTTTTTCAAATTTTTATATCACCAAAAATGATTTGTCACTGAACCTTACAAAAAAAGCAGGATACATTTCTACATATTATTTATATGTTTATTTCTACTGGTCTGACCCACTTGAGAATAAATTGTGCTAAATGTGCAACATTATAATAAAATTAACCGAGTTCTAGAACATTTTATCTAATTTTGACAGGGTTTGGTGATTGTTGATACTAATTGTTGTTTCTACTGTTATTACTCTGTTATTATTATTTTTTTATATTTAAATAACTCCTACCACTAATTGTGTTAATTACTTTTCCTCCTTTGTCCCACAGAACCAGTTGCTTATAGAGGAGCATTAGGTGAAGGCAGCAGGAAGGGAAATCATCATTTGTAGCTGTGATGTTGGAAGGTAGAACCTACAACATGATTTCTCATCACCATCGTCACCTCCATGTCTTCTTTGGACTTCCGGTGTGTTTGTGTGTGATGCACCTTTACTGCTGCTGGTAACACGTGATACCAGGGTAAGACTGGGCATTATGTTACACAGGTTTTCAGCATCTAAACCAACGCCAAGGGTCAGGAATCAGAGGAAATGCCGCTTCACTTCTTTCCCTTTATTACTTTTATTACTCTCTAAAATAGACGATTAAGATTGTAAAACAAGTCTGTTTCTTATGATTCTTTTCCGTTAGTGTTGTTAAATAAACATGAAATATAGGATATCTGAAGGGGCATTAAGTACTTGAAGACTCTCTCCATTGGCAAACATTAGGACCTGTGTTCAAAGTGCCTATGTGCTTTTTTCCACTAACTTGGCCCAGTCAGAAGAAAAATGTTTGAAATCTTAGGGTATAAACCTCTAGTTAAAAATCTGCTTAATCCCTAAACATTACTGCATTATTTCTGCCCTTAATCCTATTTTCTCCTCATCAATATCTGCTGCAGATTCACTAAATCTGTAGCTTACTTATAAAAGAAAAGGTTATCACAGGAGTCATAAAAGACAGAAGAATCATTACAATCAGAAAAATCCTTAAACATTTTAACCATTTTCTGGCTCCAAAAATAATATACTGGATCTTACATTTCCCATGATGCAACTTGATTATATTTTTCATTAAATGGCTCCCTGACTGGTCAAGACCTCAGTTGACTTTTTATTAAAATGTTGTGTAGCCAAGATGAAGCCAAGATTTTTTCAATTTAAGATATTAAACAAGAGAAATGAGCAGATTGACTCTGAAAGTGACACAGCTGGAGTCTGGTGAAGAAGAAATGATGTTTAAAGGATAAAATATCTTCAGCATGGTGAATAGTTGCAGAATTCTATCGTGTTTTGGCTTGAGATGAGGACTGTTCCAGCAGAAACGTGTTTTTTGTTGGGAAGCATGACTATAAATAGCTGGAAACAAAGATTTTTGAATGTGATTTTACAAATACTTTTTGGATGTTTGAAGAATTAATTCAAGTCTATATTAGAAAGAAGTTTAACTTACTAGTGTAAAATAATCCCCTCACATAAGAGGAGGAATTTCTTTAATTTCAAAAAGATAGCTGCTTCAGCTTCAGATTAATGTTATTGCTAATTTAACTACCTGCTATTTAAAAACCATCATATTAAAGGTGCAGTGTTGGAGTTGTGTCACCCCCTACTGGCAGAGAGAGGAATAACACTGTAAATTCTGTGTAATGGTAGATAGAAATACAAAAATATGAGATACAAAATTATATTATGAGGTAAAAGACTTTGGAAGAGAAGCAAGATTAAATAATTTTATTTACGTTCATGTATTTTATTCACATTGTTTAAACATACTTGACAAAAGTTTGAATGGAGCAGATATTCCTTGAAAATTCTGCAGGTTTAAGGAAAAAGGAAGAAAGGAAAAAGACATAAATGACTGAAAATGTCAAGGAAAGCAGCATTAAAGGTGTTAACAGCGTGAAGAATCTGTGACAGACCCACCACGAGTAAATCTGCTAATAGATTCAAACTTACTTCATTAGGACTAATAAAAGCTCCAGTATTCACAGGCACTTTTATCTTTCATAGTGAAAATGTGAAATCTTAAGCACAGGCCGTTTTCAGGCAGTTTAAACCAATGCATTCATAAATAAGGACAGCTCACTGGTGTGTATATATTTATTTATGACCACATCAATCCTTGCAGGTGTTTTATGGGGTTTGCTACGACAGTAAAAATGATTTCTTCACACCTCCTTCATTTGTCATTGATGAAAAGTGACAGAAAAAGGGTCAGTTTTAAAGGAGTATGTGAAATCTGTGTCACAACAACAACAAAACACAGTATCGGTGCATCTCTTAATATGTCCGGGACATAAAAAACATTTCACGTCACCTCACATTCACAAGAATCAGGGCGTGAAACTGTTCTTCCTGTTTCTTCATAACCACACATCCATACCTGCATGTGTGTGTGAGTCTGTGTGTGTGTGTGTGTGTGTGTGTGTGTGTGCGCCTGTGTGTGTGTGTGTGTGTGTGTGTGTGTGTGTGTTTCATCACCTGTGTACAAACACATTTGATAAGACCCATATATATATAAATATATATATACTCTCCTACGTCTATGTTGGTATTACAGTGTACTGATCACTCTAGTTCTAGCTTGAAATGGATTTTTTTACCAGGATAATTATGGAAGGACCTTCAGTAAACTGTCAAACATTATCATGCTATATGTTAATTTCATGTAACCAGAAAATTATGAATGGAAAATACATAGATAATGTATGAAGTGTTGTGCACAACTGGGTTACACATTGTAGCTCAATATTAACTCTATCTGTATATTTTACTTTAGTTGTAGAATATAGGACCACTATTCTACCACTCATCTTTTTATGGAGGAGTGATACATCTGTTCTTCTGTGTATCTGTGAAATAGATCACTGTATATTTCAATGCTTTTTCTATATCGTGGCATGCTCTACTGTTGTAGTCCAGATCAATTCTTTTACGATGGTGGCCATTGATCCTTATTTCAACCCACAGGAACCTCAACCTTTCTTTTTTTCTTGAAGGACAAAATTCTTCTTGATAAAACAGACCAAATGACCCTGTGGAACATTTCTGAAACTTTTATTGAAACACTCTACTATCAGAGATTTGTGATGTCACATTATGGTAAATGTATTTCTTATTTGAAAATGAATCAGCTTGACAAATTTATTCTGAATAAAAGGGAACCTTTGGTTTTGAGAAAATGATGCGCACATGTCAAATGTCCATGAGCAAAAGGGACTGGTCATGTGACCTCATGATTGTATGTCTTTCAAAATAACAGCCCCCTTTTCACACCTAACTGTAAAAACATAGATATTAGATATTTTTAGAAAAATTAAGATAAAGCAATTTTTGCCATATGGAAACACAATGTAATAGAGGAGATAACTATATTTTATGACATGGTACTAAACCATTAACACTGCTAAATGGGTTGAAACCTTTAGTGACAAAAATCCCGTTGTTTAACATTAGTCAGCACATGACCATACCAGGCGGTTCATATATGTCACTTAGGGCCTTCATCAGTTTAATAAGGATGAGGCTGATGGAATGTTCCAGATCTTTTGGTCTAGGTGGCTTCTTATGGGTTAAAATCAGATATTTGTTGGTATGGGGTTGAATATGGAGAAATAAAAAATAAAAACACACAATCCACTTCTTTTGTTGCCTCGTCTCAACGTCTAAAACCTGAAATTAAATTGAGCCCTGAGAGAAATCCGAAAGTGTGATGCATTAGAAATTTGCCAAACCTGTTCTCGTCAGGATGGAGGTTAGGATATGTCGATGACACTGTCTTTATCCGTGTGCCAGTTGCCTTTACTTTGCTTCTACTATTGTTGTCATGAAATATATATAAATATATATACATATATATACCTATTTATTTTTTAATGATAGCTGATTACAACACTGTATCTATGTAAACTCATGGATTTTTTTCCTTTTGGTTTTTTTTTATGCTTGTATTTGGAACATGTTTTGCATTTTCAAGGTTTGTAATTTACTGTAAACTGTTTTTGCTGTTTATGGACAAGACTTTTACAAAATAAACTCATTGGAATGCAGAGACAGGCTGTGCTGCTCATTAAACGTCACAATACAACTCTCTTTCAGGAATAATTCTCCTTTACCTCCAACGTTAGCTTCATCTCTCTCAGGTCAACATGACTTGTCTGTGCATTTTTGATGTGATTTTTGTGTGATTCCGCTATCATAAATCTATATTGTTTTTAATTTATTTTTTAATTTTTTCCTTTTTTTAAATTTAAAAAAAAATTTTGTAACTTTTCTAACTGCTGCTGTAGCACTGTGAATTTCCCCACTCTGGGACAATAAAGGAGCTATCTAAATCTAAATCTAAATAACCTTCAACAGCTCCAGATTTGCACAATATATGATGATGTGAAATCTGGTGTCCACTGTAATGTAATACTTATTTACTAGTTTAGTTTGAGTTTTAGCTGCTAAAGCACTGTAAGGAATGTCCTGCTGAGACACAGAAATTCATCTTGGGAGGGAGGGAAGGATGTAGGGAGAGAGGGATGGAAAAAGGGATGGCTGGAGGGAAGGATGGAAGTAAAGAAGGATTGAATTCGGAAGAAAGAAGAGAATTAAAGAAGGAAGGATAGAAGTAAATAAGAATTGAAGGATAGAATAAGGAAGGAAGGATGGAAGGAAGTATAGAATGTGGAATGGCTGTTAGAAGTAAGAAGGGAAAGAAGGATAGGAGTAAAAAAAGGAATAGAATAGAATAGTTTAAGGGACGGAGTGAAGGATGGAGGGAAGGATGGATGGAGGGTAGGATAGTAGTAATGAAGGATTGAATCAGGAAGGAAGGAGAGAATTAAAAAAGGAAGAATAGAAGTAAATAAGGATTGATGGGGAGATTGAAGGATAGAATGAGGAACGAAGGATGAAAAAAGGAAGTAAAGAATGTGGAATGGCTGAGAGGAGAGTGTGAAGGAATGAATGAAGGAGGGAGGAATTAAGGATATAATTAAAATGGAATGAAGGATACAATGATGAAGAAAGAAAGTTTATAATTAATATAATTTTATTATATAATAATTATTATTAATAATAAATTATAAATAAAGGAATGAAGGGAGGCAAGGATGGACAAGCAGAGTGAAGGATGCAGAGAGGGAGGGAGGGTGAATGGAGGGAAGGATTGGTGGATGGAGGAAGGGATGGATTGATGGAGGGAGGAGGGATTGAGGGACGAAGGGATGATGGATGGATGGATGGATGGATAGAGTGATCGAGGGAGGGAGGAATGATGGATGGATGGATGGATGGATGGATGGATGGACGGATGGATGCAGGGAAAGATAGAAGTAAGCCCAGAATCAGGAAGGAAGGGCATAGATAAGGGAGGAAGAATAGAAGCATAGGATAAAGGAGTGATTGAAGGATAGAATGATGATGGAAGGATGGAAAGAAGTGAAGGAAGGAGGTGGGATGACTGGAAGGAAGGAAAGAAGGAGGGAAGGAAGTAGGAAGGGTAAAAGTAAAAAGGAATGAAGGATACAATGAGGAAGGAAGAATGTATAGAATAAAAATCAAATAAGGGAGTAAAAAATGAATAAGGGGGATTATTAATGAGTAAAGATGGGAGGTAAGATGGAGAGAAGGAGGTAGGAATGATGGGATCGAAGGTATGAAGGATATAGGGTTAGAATGAGGGATGAAGGATAGAAGTTTTCCTGTATCTTAAAGTATTAATTGATCATTATGTGAGTAGCTGTCACTTGATGAGCCAATGAATTATTGCGTTAATTCACGGTCTATTTCAAGGAGAACTAAAACTTTAAAACAACCGCGTCGATTTAGACGAAGATTTACGAGGCGCGCGTGAATGCGTGATCAGATTGCGTGATCGGCCTGCGTCATCGCCTGCGCAGTTCGCGCGCAGCCTTGACTCCCGCCAGCAGTGGGCGCGAGGCGGCGCGTGCGCAGTGGCTACAGGCGAATTCCGCGCTGAAAAGGAAGAGGCGAGTTTAGCGGCGATAAGACCAAAACAGCGCAAACTGTGGCAGCTTCTCCCACGTTGTTCTGTGCTCCCGAGCATCGTGACGCAGCGCAAAGTTTGGAACATGGCGGACAAAGAGGGTGAGTCCCCCAAAACCCACAGAGCCCACAGCGGGGGCCCGTGCGCCGCTTTGTGTTTAACCCTGTCAGGTGCTAGCAGCGTATGCTAAAAGCGTATGCTAGCTTAGTAAAGTCCTTTGAGCCGGTTAAAGAGAATCTCTGCAGCATTTTAATAGAAACACGGGCTTAGTCATTGTTTCACTGCATTTATTCCTTTATAAATATGACACTGGGGAGGCAGCGAATAATGGAACATCTGGATCTAGGGTCTAAACAGCTGCAGATAGTCCATCTTCTATCATACTGATATCTTTAACTTCAGCCTCATTCACAGAATGTTCCAGGAGTTTTCCTGAAGGAAGTGGAGTCTGTCAAGACCCGGGAATAATCAGGAAAAACTACTGGAACATTCCTGGAAGGGACCTTAAAGAGTCAGAGTTCACCTGTTGTGTGTGTGTGTGTGTGTGTGTGTGTGTGTGTGTGTGTGTGTGTGTGTGTGTGTGTGTGTGTGTGTGTGTGTGTGTGCGCGCGCACGCGCGCGCGGCTACACACATACACCTACAGTAAGATTTTTACCTTTTATTAAGAAAATTACTTTTATAAAAAATAATATACAAAAATACATAAATAAAATTATAAATTTTTCTACATAAATACTAGTGATAATACTATTGAAATACTATACTAATTGATTAGTTCCCAATAATCATTTTACACATCAATCAATCTATTTGAGTTATTTGTAAGAATAATTGCCATTCTTTAGTTTCAGCTGCTCAAATGTCCTCTTCTATGTTTTTGTAAGTTACAGTGACTTCCCTTGTTGTTGACAGGTGATGTAGATATACAGCTGCATCTCAAATAATTTTAATATTGGGGAAAAAGTTCAGAAAGTGAAGCACATATAGATTCTTTTCAAGCCTTTATTTCTTGAAATTTTGAGGTAATTATGTAATGGTTTATAGACAATAAAAACTCTGAGCTTTTTACCATAGTCTAATTGAGTTGCAGATGTAAACCATTCCTGTCTTTCTGTTTGTCCAAACAGAGTGGATTGGAGATGTAGAACTATTAGTTGTTTTGTCTTTTTTTATAACATCATTGTCTTTTTGAATCTATTTTTTAATTTTAACAATTTTCATATTATCTTTATCTAATCATTTAGACTTTTTTTACTCTTTGGATATTGCAAAATATAACAAGTTTGAGTTTCAGTGGTAAACTATTAAATAATAATACGGATCAAATATTTTTTTATTTGGATTATTATATTTCAAGATTATCCTACTCAATATTGCACTAATGGAACAATGACAAAATATTTTCACTTAATCACATTTATGTTTTCTTATATTTAGCTTTGGTAAACATTGATTAACATTTGTACTTTTCCTGAATTAATTGATTAATTGACTAACAGCTGCAGGATGAATATTTATGAGAGCATAAAGAACATCGGGTACAATCTGAAGTGTAAACTGCTGTTTCTGCTGCAGTCTATGACGATGCGGTGGAGGAGCGCGTCATCAATGAAGAATACAAGATCTGGAAGAAGAACACTCCATTCCTGTACGACCTGGTGATGACTCACGCTCTGGAGTGGCCCAGCCTCACCGTCCAGTGGCTGCCAGACGTCACCAGGTATTCCCATTAAATGCCAGTGGAGGATGCTTGTGAGGAGTCATGTTGCAGACAAACACATCTGTAGAGCAAAAACAAGAAAACAGCTGCAGAAAACAAATAAAAGTAACCATAAACATATAAAACACAGTATATGTATGGGTCAGTGACAAATCATGTTTGGCAAGATGAGAATGTCAAAAACTTAAACTAACTTAATTATAATACAGTTTTATAAAAGATTTATCAAGTTTCACACACTGTACATTTTGTGTTGTTATTTAAAGAATTTGTATCATTTATTTTTACAAAAAATTATTATTTTGTGCGTAACCTGTTTTTGTGGTGTAACCTAAAAAGAATGAGAATTTTTAAATATTTAAACCACGTAGAATATAAAACAATTTGACAGCATTTGTAATTTTTTAGACCCTTTTAAATAGAGTTAAACTGTCAAGTTTTTAGGGTTACACCACATGACAGTTTTGGCATTGTCCTAAGAATTGAAATAAATACTTGAATATGTTCAAGTATGTTTGAGAAAAAAGTTCACAAGTTATATAAATAGAAATAGCTAATAACACTGTGACTGAGGTCTGCTGCTTTCTGCTGGCATCCATGTTCTCACCCACATATCATCTCTTCTATATTTATGCACAGCTGGAGCTTCCTCTCTTAAATTAAATTTAATAGATTCCCCGTAATCTGTTTCATCTGGTTTTCTTTTCATTTTGGCAAACAGCAAATCTATGGATTTATGGGACAAAACTGTCACATGGTGTAAATCCAAAAACTTGGTACCAGATAGTTTAACTCTCTAAAGTTTTTTTAAATTAAAAACACATGTGATCAACTACTTTTATATGCTTGGTGGATTAAATTTAAAAGGTAACTGACCTTGTTGCTGCTAGTCAACAGGGATCTTTGCTGACTAGTTTTCTAAAAGCTGGTGATTCCACTGTTCAAAGTGGTTTTCATATCTTTAACAACATCCACCCACACCAGTCTCCTAACCTCTAGAGGCTGAAGAATTTCAGAGCAGGAGAACATTCATTTACGCATTTACGCATTCATTTATCTCTACTCTTGTCCTCCTCCTGCTTCCTTGATAACTTGCTAAAGTTGAATGTTTAGACACAAAGGTCATTAACTACTGTGTTCTTTAAATCCTTATTTTAACAAAGGTAAAATAATAGAACATATGTCCATCTGGAGAATTTGTAATAATCTGACATTTCTGCAGCTTCACTCATCTCCATCTTCTGTCTGACGAGCCAATAGGAAAAAGAAGTGAAACATTTTGCTGCTAATTTCACTGTGATTTTAGTAAATTTATATGAAGAACAAAAAATCCACTACTTCAATCCAGGTTAAAAATGAATTCTGCATTACAGTAATCTATTACTTTTGTACCTTCTTACACTCATCACTGGTTATAAACAGGTCTGTGAAATGTTCCACAAAGAATCTGTGAATGAGCATGAGAGTGCAGCATTGTTTTTAATCAGAACTAATAGGTTGGGTTCTTACATTGTGGACCTGTTTAGACCAGAGGGGAAGGACTACGCCGTCCACAGGCTGGTTCTGGGGACCCACACGTCGGACGAGCAGAACCACCTGGTCATTGCCAGCGTTCAGGTCCCCAACGACGACGCCCAGTTTGACGCTTCACACTACGACAGCGAGAAAGGAGGTGAGTTTATTACTCACACCGCCACCACAAATTTATACAAACTTGCTACTCAATTCAACTAAAGTCTGATCTGTCCATTGATGTAGGACTTTAATCTTCTTTTTTGCTTTTAAATTCAGTAAATGTGTAAATTGAAATCATGGATGCTTCTGGGAGTCCAGCAAATGCAGAACCTGGTTTAGAAGTTTAGTATCTGAGATTTGTGTTTGTTATTTGACTCGTTCTGAAAGGGTTTCCTCTTCTTCCAGCAGGTATGTTTCTGGACTGAAGCTTGGCTGTTTCTCTGGAGCTGGAGGTTGGTTTAGTGTTTGAAGGTAGAGTTCAGTCCGTCAACGCAGACAGAGCTGACCTATCAGAGTGATGGTAAAATAAAGTTTACTGGTTTGCTCCTCTCCTGCTGGTCTGGGTCTTTTTAAGTTGGTAAAATTCTATGAATAGAAATCAGGGCTGCAACTAACAATTATTTTGATAGTGAATTAATCAATTGTTTGTAACATTATAATGAAAATCACTGCAAGGATTACTAAATCAGAGAAGAGAGTTTTGACATTTTCTTCTTAACCACTCTAATTGATTGATTGATTAATCATTGCCAATCTAATAGAAATGTCTAGATTCAACACATCAGTTGCTTTTAGATGTTTGAAACTTGTAGTTTTAAAAAAATATTGTCACTCTAAAGGTTGATTCATGTTATTCAAATATTAACAGTTTTTGCATCAACATGTCAGATTATTTTTCGTTAAATATAGTTTAACATGTCTTGTAATGTATGTGCAGCAATCAGTTTGTCTAGTTTATGGGTTCAGCTGTAGTTTCTACTGAGAATCTTTAAAGGATGAACATGCCAGTGTGAAGAAGAAGACGAGAACATCGACAAGAGAGGGAGAGGAGGTCTACCGTCCAAGCCTACCTTAGGTCCGCTGAAGTCTAGTTGTTTCTCTCATCAGAGTTCGGTGGGTTCGGGTCCGTCAGCGGGAAAATAGAAATCGAGATCAAGATCAACCACGAAGGGGAGGTGAACCGAGCCCGCTACATGCCCCAGAGCCCCTGCATCATCGCCACCAAGACCCCCACCTCCGACGTGCTGGTCTTCGACTACACCAAGCACCCGTCTAAGCCAGGTCGGCCGGATTCTGTGCAGACGGCTCCCTCCAGCAGAGCGTCCCCAGCAGGCTGAACGTGTGCGTGCTGTGTTTCAGATCCCAGTGGAGAATGCAGCCCTGACCTGAGGCTGAAAGGCCACCAAAAGGAGGGCTACGGCCTCTCCTGGAACCCAAACCTCAGCGGGAATCTGCTCAGCGCCTCTGATGACCACGTAGGTGACTAAGAGAGATGTGGTGACTAAACACAGACAGGAGCCGCTGATGTGAACCAGAGTCACTGGTGGTGCTCAAAGACACATCAGTGTGTTCATGAACAACATTTCATTGCGTTTGGCTCTCGAGAGTATAGGGTTTCATTAATATAAATAAATATGTATAGAAGTACCAAAACAAGTAAAACTAATTATGAATTTTCTTTCAATTGTTAAAATAATGTATAATTGTGATTTTGAAAATGTCTCCATGGGTTAGAACGGTCCAGAAAGAAAATAGTTAATTTGAAAATCAAACCCTTTTAATTCTTTTCTTTGTCTACTTCTTGTGTTATTTATCTGATTTATGCTTGCTTTCATTTATTTATTTATTTACTTTTCTTTTATTTTTTACAATTCTTTCTTCTTATTGATTAATTTAATATTATTATTCATCTATATTCTTATATTGCTGTCACAGGTCTTTGACGTCTTTCTCTTTCTTGGGAAAGAAGAAAATACATTCTTCAAAACTAAAAATTTGTAAAGTGCAATATGTGATTCTACATATGAGTCATTTGTACACTGGTAGGTCACTTTTGTAATGGAGGTTCTAAAATCTTAATGAGTTTTCACCCAATTTAATAAAAGAAATGATAATAATATTGAACATTGATGGTGTTCCTCTAGTAAAACTGCTTCATCTTCTGCTAAACAGTCATTCCTGAGCCTGTAGATGGAGTGATTTCTAGCTCAGATTTTAACGTGTTGACTTCTTTTCCTCAGACGATCTGTCTCTGGGACATCCAGGCTGGACCCAAAGAAGGAAAGATCGTGGACGCCAAGACCATCTTCACAGGCCACACAGCAGTGGTGGAGGACGTTTCCTGGCACCTGCTGCACGAATCCCTGTTCGGCTCCGTGGCCGACGACCAGAAGCTAATGATGTAAGTGTCCCGGGAAAAAACAGGCAGGTTTGTCCGGGTTTTATTTCCAGATCTGATGCTCGTCCTTTGTCCACCAGCTGGGACACTCGGTCCAACAACACGTCCAAAGCCAGCCATGCCGTGGACGCCCACACTGCCGAGGTCAACTGTTTGAGCTTCAACCCCTACAGCGAGTTCATCCTCGCCACTGGCTCTGCTGACAAGGTAGAAAAGAGACTAAAATACACCTGAGGATGAGTTATCACTACCAGACTTTTTTTTAAATTTGCCTGGTTTCAAACCATTAAAGCAGCTTCCTAATAAATATTTACTGTAAAGCTTGTTTTTTTTTCTCCTAGACTGTTGCATTGTGGGATCTAAGGAACCTCAAACTGAAGCTTCACTCATTTGAGTCACACAAAGATGAAATTTTCCAGGTAAGTTTGGGGGGGAAAATGAGTGAGTGATTTCTAATTTATTTTTAATTTAATTTATTTGTATTATTTATCAAACACATATTTAAATGACAGATAAAAATCAGTTTGCTGTGAACATAGGTACTGATGCCTTATAAGTAGAGCTGTAATAAATAATCAATTAGCTGTCAATTTATGCTTTATTGTATTGCTCTATTTGTTTGCTTATTTAATCGAGACAAAAATGTCTAAATTCTCTGGTTCCAGCTTCTCTTCTCTGATTATTTTCTGGTTTCTTTATTCTTCTATAATGGTAAACTGATAATCTTTGGACTGTTGGTCTGAACTGTTGGTCTGCACAAAAAAAATTACTTTTAGGTTGAACCTTCAGCTTTGGGAAACACTGATTAGCATTTTACACCAGTTTATGAATGAAACAACCTGATCGGTTTTTCAATAAAACTAATGATTTAAATAATCAGCAGATTAATCGACCATCAGAATATCTGGTAGTTGCAGTCCTAAAAAGCTAAAATGAATAGTGTAATCCCTCGTAACTACAGTCACTACAGTGACTTTGAGTAAAATCTTCAGTTGATGTTGTGCGTCATTCTGCACAATTTCTGTGACCAATGTGATTTATGATCTTTTTCCTTATATATTTTTATAAAATACCCCTCCTTATAGCTGCTTTGTGATCCCCGTTGACCAGTGCCTGTCTGATCCTGTAGGTGCAGTGGTCTCCTCACAACGAGACTATTCTGGCGTCCAGCGGCACTGACCGACGCCTCAACGTCTGGGACCTCAGGTAGGAACGGCACCCATTTCTTCATAGGGTTTAACCTGTTGTGGTTCATTACAGCACATGTTCAGTGAGTCGTGTGCAGAAAACACTCCATGAGCTTGGGTGACCACTTATAGCAAAACTGACTTGATTTCAGAAAAATGATGTATACATGTGATCACTTCTAGTTGGCTAACAACTTCTTGATAGTCAATTCATTGATTAGCTTATTATAATATAGTTTATTGGTTAACAAAATAGTGTTAAGCGTGGATTAATGTTTACCAAAGCTGAAGATGAGGGGGAAAAAATAAGCCTACAATTTGTCTAATATTATGTAGAGTTATCTTGAGCTATCTGATAATTTAACTTCATGTTTTTTGATTAAATTTTACATTTTATTATCATAAAAGAAAAGGTCAACATAATTAGATAATAGAAATATGATAAAAAAATAAGGCAGACAAACTTGCTATGAAAAGTCAACTTCATCCTGTTTTCTTGAAATACAATTAATTATGATCAAGTAATAGTAGATACAAATATATTTACCAATGGAATAAGATCATTTCAGCTAATTCTATTTACTTACTTATTTAACTAATTTTACCAAAAACACATTGATGAATCAACCTAAAATGCTTTTTTTGTCCAGACCAACAGCCCACAACCCAAAGATCATCAGTTTACTATTATAGAAGAATAAAGAAACCAGAAAATAATCCGAGAAGAGAAGCTGGATTTTTCTTCCTAAAACCGATTCAAATCCATTACTTGATTATTAGAATAGTTGGTGACTAGTGTGATAGTTCGAAACTAATCAGCCACATATTGAGTTAGAGTCAAACTGCCTGTTAATATCTGTTATTACTGCACTAACATATGGTAGAAAGTGTAGTGTTTATTGCTTTGAATGAAACATCTTGACAGGTTCACACAATGTGAAATTCTTGATTTTATACAGTTGTTTTCATTTGTAGTAAAATCGGGGAGGAACAGTCAGCCGAAGATGCAGAGGACGGACCTCCAGAACTTCTGGTGAGTTAAAGTCAAGATGATAATTTTGAAGGTTTGGCCTCCTTCCTCCAGAATTATTACCTGGGTGAAAGAGTAAATATATTGTATTCATATAAATATAAAAAAAGTACTGAGTGCACATTCAAATTCTCCCATCAAATCACTACACAATACAATGACTACAAAGAAATACAAGCATATTTAAATACTGTCCTCTTATCTACTTATTCAGTCCTTTTCTAATATTACTTTAAAAAATGTATAAATATTGGACTATTTTTATTTATTTTATTTTTTGCTATATGTGGGGGTTATTGTAGGTACATTATTGTATTAATGTAACACAATAATATAAATAGAGAAATTTATATTTCTGAAATGTATAAACATGATATAATTTAACAAATAACATAACATAAGTAACTATAATATTGATACCACCATTTATGTAATATAAGATTAATATAATATAGGAGATGTGCTTGTCTGGTGGAAAAGAGTCACGTTTTTTGATTTATGATCAAGAGTTCACTGATAATCTCTAGAACAGCAGTTAGTCACCTTGGTAACGCCACAGCCGAAGCAGGTGGGCACCGCGCTAACTCCATGGCTGGAGCAGGCATGGTAATGCCATGGCCGGAGAAGGCGGTTACTGTGGTAAAGCTATGGCCATAGAGTTGGTCACCATGGTAATAGCTGGGCAGCATGTCAGGATGAAACCTGATCGCATCATAGTTTTTCGTCAGTAACTTGAAAAATGAACGTTCCACACTCACCAAACTTGGTAGTAGTAATAAAGCGAACCACCAGCCCAACTCTTAACAATTAGCTAGTGGTAACTGTACATTTCACTGTGCAAAACTCAGTGTTTAAGAAGATTCCTGACCTGTTTGATTTGTTGCTGCCCAGTTTCGTCCGTTTCTCTAACACTGACTTTCTCTCTCCGTCAGTTCATCCATGGGGGCCACACGGCCAAGATCTCCGACTTCTCCTGGAACCCCAACGAGCCCTGGGTCATCTGCTCGGTGTCAGAGGACAACATCATGCAAGTCTGGCAAATGGTGAGTGAAGCTAGTATCAGTCACAGCAAAAAAAACCCTCAGGATTACTATACACTAGGGGTCACCCTGGTCCTGGAGAGCCACTGTGGGGGCAGGGTTCTGTTCCAACCTGATTCTACTAATGGAGGTCCTCAGCAAGGGCTCTAGTGGTTTAGTAGAATCAGGTGTATTACTGCTTGATTGGAACAAAAACCTGCACCCATAGTGGCTCTCCAGGACTCGGATTGGTGACCCCTGCTATACACTGTTCACATTTTCTCATCATCAGCTCAGTGTGAACAGAACAACCCAAAGATCATCAGTTTACTATTATAGGAGATTCAAGAAACCAGAAAATAAACAGAATCTTGACATTTTATACTTAAAACAACTTAAATGTACTAATTGATTATCAGAATAATTGGAGATTAATTTTATTTTTGTAGTTGAGTTTAAAGCTGTTTACTGAACAATTTGTTCTGTTTTCTTAAACACTGAGTAGATGAAAATAAGGAATCACAAATAGGACCCTGTCGTCTCTGTTTGTCATAAAGTTGGATAACGATGCTCAGCGTGTTTTCTATAAATCCTCGTGTGTTTCCTGTCAACCTTCAGGCAGAGAACATCTACAATGATGAGGAGCCAGATACTCCTGCATCAGAGCTGGAGGCTCAAGGATCATAGCTGGACCCTCCTGGACCCTCAAGGACCCTCCAGGCCCAGCCCCCCTCCGCCCCCAGAGCTCCAGACCCTGTCGTTTCCCCTCTCTGGCTTTAACATGCTCCCTCTGCAGCGTGGGAGGCAGCACGGATTCCACCAGTTGGATTCGGCCTCTCTCGCTTACACCAGGTTCCTCCATCAGTCTGTGGTGGATTTGGAGTTTTTCTACCTGCCCAGGTGGTAGTCATTGTGTGTTGGGGTTTAAAGGCTGAAGTTTTAGTAACTTATTGTCTGACCTGTCCGTTAATCTCAAAGGGCTCATCTCAATCGAAGGAAAACATTTTCCATTTTGACCAGTAGATTTCTCTGAAAACATGGAAAGAAACAAAAACATCTATTAGAAGAGGATTGAGATGTCTTCAGGAAATGTCTAAATGATGTGTTTCTAGGTCCTAGATACAGAGCTGCAACCGTCAGCTACTCTGGTAGTCGATTAATCGATTATTAAAGCCATTAATTGAATCATAAAATATTGATTCCTAAAGCTGTGCTGTGAAAAAAAAATGGAATCTGATTGGGTGAAAATATCTTGTTTTTGGTATTTAGTCAAATATTGAGTAAAATTATTTTGAATTATAACTTTTCTTGTTTAAATTTCATTCATTCACTTTTAGGGGAAAAAATGCAATTATTAGATGAAGACCAAAATGGAGAAAAGCTCATTAGATAAGCAAACTAATTCATATTTTCCTAAAGTAAAGTTATTTTAAACAAAATCAAGAAAAGGAAGAAAAAGTTTCCCAAATCAGATAATTCTCCTTAATATTAGACTAATTGTACTGAAAACAAGATATTTTCATTGACTTTACTTTTTGCAGTGAAAATTCAACTTAAAATGTTTTTTTTTAATCTAGGCCAATAGTCCACAACCCAAAGATCATCACTGTCGTTATTTAATATTTTAGAAAACCAGTTGTTGCAGCTCTTCCTGGTTTAACCACCCTGATCATGTCATGATTTTTCTTTCACATCATAAATATTTTCCTCTTTGAGCTGCATCAGACTCGTCCGTTTTCAAGTGAAAGTTGTTGGACTAAATTTCTGCACTTAGAGGGAAACGTCTCATCTTTTTCCCCCCATTTCTTCTATTTTTCTGTTCTTACATAATGTGAAACTGCTTTTGTTTTGTTTCCTGCGCCACAAATTGCAATAAAACTTTTGTAACTTTTCAAAAAAGACCTAGTTTTTCTGGTTATGTCATTAAAGCATTTTCTCAGACAGACACAGGACGAGCTGATTGGACAAAAGCTGCAACTCAGACGAGAGAAGATGATTAGGAGCAATGACAAAAAGGTACAAAATCATTAGAAATTCTACAAAATGTTTATTGAAAGGCAAAGCAGGTCTTTCAGAACATTGTACAATCAAAGGAGGGTAGGGGGTTCGTTCTTTTTTCCTTTTTTTTTTTTTTTTTAAATGTTTTATAAAAAATTAAGCTCTGAAGCTATGGTGACTCAGGCCTCTTCTTTCACAGTTAGTCTCACCTCCAGAGGTAGATTCTGACATTACCTGAGAGTCAGTCTGGGGCCAAACAGAGAGGAAATAGATCCTGAAACATTTTAAAAACTTCACGTGACGACACCTGTCCTCTAACCCAAACACACAGGTGTGTGTGTGTGTGTGCGCGTACCAGTGTGTTTGGATCATACAGGTGTGCGCGCACACACCTGTCCTCTAACCTAAACACACGGGGACATGAACACACTTGTATAACTCAAACAAGCAGGTATACACACACATCTGTACGACCCAAACACACAGGCGCACACACACACACACACACACCTGTACGGCCCAAAATCACAGGTATGTTCACACACACACCTGTACGACCCCATCATGTCAATTCAGCTTTTTTTTTTTTTTTTTTTTTTTGAGTCAGAGAAGGATGAAGAATTTGTAGATAAAACTAACCATCTTAAATATTTCTTAATCTGGTGAAATTTTTACAACTTCTTCTGGCATTTGTGAAGAAAAAGGAAAATCAAACTACATCTTAAATATCCCTTATTCCATCTGTGTACATATTTGGTAAATAAAAAAAAAAAATATGATTCTTACTTTACAGCTGACAGGAAACTTCTCTTACACATGTTCTGCTGTCAATATTACACTTTTATCCCCGGCTCGTATCCTGTCTCAGGAGGAAAAGTGATCAAATCAGTTGATTCTATGACACGAACAAGGAATATTTCACAAGAGGTTGCTGAGGTCAGCTGTGAAGAGGCGGAGCTTAACGTTTGCCTATCAGTGAGAATGAAACTTCTAAACATAATTGAACAGGTAGCAGAATAGGTGCTGCGATACAAGCTAATCAGTGGAGTTTAAAAAAAAAAAAAAAACTATTAAAGGAGAATACAACAAACTGATTGGATAAAAAATAATTTCCATAATTTTTTTTTAATCCTGAGGAAAAATTCAGATGTTCTGTTAAGTGCTGCTGCTAACATCCATTGATTATTGAAACAATGTTTGGTTTATAAAATTGTGTAAAATATTGATTTCCCAAGCCGTACACTGCAAAAACAAAATGTAATCTGATCAGATGAAAAAAAATCTTGGTTTTGGTACAGTTAGTCTAGTATTGAGAATTATCGTTAAAAAAAAAATCAGATAATTTATCCTATTGCACTTTTATTTAAATCATTTTAGTTATTAAAAACACTAAAAAGTAAAGATAAAAATAAAGTAAAAACTTAAATATTGAGATGTTCTCAAAGTATTTAATCTTTTCTTAAATTACCATTAAATTGAACAAATTATCTGCTAAAGGATTAAAATTCAAGAAAACGCTTATTGGACTAATTATACCAAAAAAGACATTTTAGCCCTTAAGATATAGAGATATTGATATAAAGATATTGCTTTTCCAGTAGATTTTAGTCAATTTGTTTTAATTATTTAGCCATACGAGAAAAAATTGAAACAATTTGAAGACACAAATACTAGACATAAAAAGTCAATTTCATATTTTCTTAAATTAATTTGACCAAAACCAGGAAAAATTATCCACCAATAGAATTTCAAGATAATTCTACTCAATTCGACTAATTGCAGCAAAACCAAGATATTTTCACTTCAGATTATATTTTTTACAGTGAAAATTCAACCTAAAAACGTGAAATCAACAAACACCTTTTTATTCAAACGCATTACAAAAGCAAATCACATTCAGTTTTGTTCCAGTATAAAGTTTCAAAGGCGTCAGGGATGATTATTCTGCTGCATTAAACCTTTAACATAATTTACATCAAATAACAAACACGCTAAACAACTCCTGACTTAGCTTTTTTTCTCTGGAAATGTAAATCAAATTACATGGTTCCAAAAATAAAAATTAAAAATAAGTGGGGGGACACATTTCATACGAGAACATTCACTGACTTTCATCCCTTCACATGACTGATCATCTAACAAAATCTATCATTATATATTGAAAATATTTAGCGATGGATTGTTGGCAAATCCAAATTTTAAAATGTCCTCAGTGGTGAAAACTACCAAACTAAAGTTTAGGTAACAATCCTACAGATTTCAGTCTGCTCAGTTGCGCATTTTAAATAAAAAATGTCTTGATTTCTGTTCAAAGAGACAATGATTCGACCAAAAACACCTTGAGTGAACTAATTTAAACAGAAGAGCAGCAAATATTGGATCTGAGTCACGTTATAATAAAACTAAACTATTTAACTCCTGACGCATCTTGTTTGTACCAAATCAATTACATGTGATTTAATATACCCAAAATAAAGATGTTGCGCGGAAAACGTCTAACATCACTAGCTTTTATTCTTAGAAAATTACATTTTAAATTTAACTTTACAGTCGCCCAACAACATGTCGCCCAATTTGAATATTGCACGAGAAATTTAGAGGGGGAAAAAAGAAATGAGAAAGATTGACACACTTTTAGAATTTAGACTCAATGCTCTAGAAAAAAACAAAAGAACGTTTTAGCCCTCTTCTGTTTTTAAAAGATATGTTTAACAGGCAGAATGAAAATAAATGATCTGATTCACCAGAAACTCTATTGATCAGGTGAAAAATCATCAACTCTGGACCAGTTAAGAGTTTAAAAAAAAAATTACAAACCATCTTGATAACATTCTGTCAGACTATAAACCACAAAATTAAACGCTGCTTAATGATGATAATTCAGATCTAATTTTGTTCAAACAAAAAAAACTGGTCCCTCCATTAATTCTGTTCCAAACTAAACCAGAACCACAGGTTTGTGCAGGTGAATTTGACTGGTTTTATATATATATATATATGAGCTGATATGGTTTCATTTTAATTTAATACCCTGACAACCAATAACAGATGATATGTCCTCAGATCAATAATGAAGCCTCCTGACCTCCAACTTTATGCCTGTGATAAACCAAACTTTAACTAAAATTGTGAAATTAAACTCGGAACAGCTTAAATTTCCTATGAAAATACAGTTATGATAGAAAAACAGGGAACGAAGTGCTCGCCACAAAGCCAGTTATTACAACAACCAATGTAGAATATGGTGTTTTAGAGTCCTGGATACAATCATTTTATTCTTTAACTCTAGCACAAAAAAATTTGGAAAGAATAAAGGTTCTGTTACAGTGTAGAAACCTGGAGGAGTTTACGATTTAAAAAAAAAAAAAAAAGGAAAGATCCCGATTTCCACTGAAGATGGTTTCTGTGGCTCATTGTGGAACTAGACTGGAGGTGATGTGGAGCCCGACACAAGCACACACACACATACGCACATACACGCACACAATCAATCACACACACACACACACTCAGTGAGCTGCTTCAGTCCTGCTGGGTGCTGGGGGGTTCTGGGCTGGATCTGGTCAGATCAGCATTGGTTTTAGTGGGGTCCAGGTCAGGCGGTCTAGGAGCTGGGTGGACCTCCTGGTCCTGGTCCTGGTCTTCAGGGGGGGGCGCAGCAGTCTCCTGGTCCTCCTGGTCGTGGAGCAGGCTGAGGCGATTGTTTAGGTCATTCCTCTCCTTCTGCAGAGCCCGGCACAGACGCTGCAGCAGCTCCAGCTTCCCCTGCAGCGCCTTGAAGTGTCCGTCACGCAGCGTCTTCTACAGCACAAAGATCAACCATTCAGAGGCTGCTGCTGTCACTAGTGAACTAATATCGACCAATCAACTTGAGAAATTTTTACGGCTGCAAAAAATTTTTGGAAACCTTTCATAGAAATATACAGGAACAACTCGAACTGACCAAATTGAAGGCTGGTTGTTAACAAGATTCTATTTTTGGGGTGTGTTGGACCTCAGGGGGGGCTGTCTCACACAGACAGGTAGGGGGCCGATGTGACCTGAACATTCACCTCCATATGAACCAATAACTGGAATAGTACAGGTGAAGCCAATACTCGGGACTACTTTCTTCAGTAGCCACTAGGCGGAGTGATACAGAGATTGCTCCACCGAGGTGCTTGGAGTTCGGTTAACATCTCATAATGTGGTGAAGTCAGAGTTAATGATATTATTGGGTAAATGCAATCATCTATAATGGTATAATGCATTGATTATTTTTTTTTTTTTTTAAATGAGATGGCTAAAGGCATAAGATAGTTCGAGATTATTTTACACAATACTAATTGTACCACAAAAAATAGATTTTTGCTGATTATTTTTTGCAGTAAAGATTTCACCTAAAATCTCTTTTTTTCAAAACAGCCCACAACACAAAGAGCAGTGTATTAATATAGTACTCTAGAAATCATAATAAAATTGTGTGTATATATATATATATATATATATATATATATATGATAGGAATTCAATCGTAATCAACTAATCATTGCAGCACCAATTTAATTTATTAGCAAAAAAAATTGATTCTGAAGCTACGTGGTTAGTGAGACAACATAAATTATCTATTATTGGTTATTGATCATCACCTCCTCAGCCATCTGCAGCAGAGCCTGGTTGTTACTCTCCCATTTCGTTCTCCACTGCGTCGTTTCCTTCTCCAGCTTCTTGATCTTCTTGGTCATCTGGAACAGGTGTATCAGGAGTGAGTAATAAGCAGAGGGGAAATGAGGCGGCTGAGCTCTAGCTGCTTCCTGTCTCACCTTCTCCATCTCCTGTCTGAAGGTGGTGAACACCTCATTGCTTTTGGCCAGCGTGCTCTGGAACTCCTCGAACTTGTCCATGTAGAGAGAGAGCTGAGACCCACCACACCAGAAGAGTTAAAACCCAAACCTCCTACAGTCATGGTTAAAAAAAAAAAAAAAAAGCTACAGTCTGTGGGTCTTCTCATGACAAGAAAACTGGAAAATTAGACAGGAGAGATTGAGGTTCTTCCTCCTGAGGGATGCAGCAATGTATGAGATTTCAGAACAAGAATCACTTTATTGAAAACACCTGTGCAGCAGAAGAATGTGCAGACATGTTGGATAATACCAGACTGCACAGGTTTTACTAATAAACCGCTCGGGAGAGATTTGTCAAATATCTAAAGAGATAGAAAGAAATATCTACACATCTGCATGGATGTGAGAATAAATGAACTAACCCGTTTTAATAATTTAGGAGATTACTGATGTAGCACAATCAGTTAATTTAATTAGATTCATTTTCCCCAGACACAAAATTCTTCACCACACACACGCATGCACGCACGCACGCACGCACAATCCTAAAGATCAGTTTTTACCTGCTGTTTCAGCTGTGTTTCCTGCTCCTTCATCAGTTCACACTTGCGTCTGGACTCTGCTGCGTCTTTGAGCAGCTGAACATTACAACATGAGTCAGGTTAGAGAGGATCATGCATTGACGGAATATGTAGATTTCTAGTGATGGAAACTCACAAAGTCTCGCTCTCTCTGCTGCTTCTCCTCCACCTCCTTCATCATCTCAGTGATTCTCTGCAGCTTGGCATCCATCAGCTGCTGCTGCAGCTCTTTGTGCTTGAAGACTTTGTCTATGTGCTGCAGGACAGAGACAGCAATATTATACCGGAGGAACCTGCACCAGGACCTGGACCTGTACCTGAACCTGACTGGCCCCGTGGTCTCACCTCTTCCCGTAGCTCGTACTGTTCGATGAGCTTCTTGAGCTTCTCGGCCAGCTCCAGGTTTTCCTGCCTCAGCTTGGTGTTGTGGGAGCTGTGCTGCTCCATCTGGACCTCGATGTCGCTCAGCGTCATTTGGAAATGCAGCATGGCCTCCTTCCGCTGCTCCTCGTAGTCCCGGGACCGCTGAGCGTTCTCCTCCTGTGGGAGGGGAAGAGTCTGGTCAGGATGGAGGTCCCGGAACACACAAACTACTGTTCAGGATTAGAGGTTAAAACAGTCCTGAACCATCAGGAGGTCTGAATCTGTGAACGGCATGGAAGGAAAGCAGTGCTGGATGATCTCAGGCAGCTGTTGGTAGAGCTGGTGAACTCTGATTCCCTGTGCAGGTTCTGTACCTTCAGGGTCTTGTTGTGTCTCTGCAGCTCCCTGCATAGACTCTCCAGTTTGCTCCGGGCCAGAATGGCTTTGCTGTGCTCCCCCTGCAGGTGGATCTTCTCCTTGACTATCTGGGACTGCTTCTTCTGCAGAGCTTTCAGCCGTTTCTGCATACAGCGACTCTCCTCCAGCTGGAGACACCACGTCAGGACAGAATTCAATATTCAATCCAGCAAAGCATCAGGGCAGCCGTTTGAATTACATTCTACTGCATTTTCAGTTATCAGCGATTAACTTGTTTAAGTAAATTTCAGATGTCAGATTTTACCAGAGCTACAACAATTAGTCGCCAACTATTGAAAATAGATTTAATTCAATTCAATTTTAAGGAAGAAAATGTCCAAATCCTTATTTTTTTTTTCCAAAGTGTGCCAAAAAAAATATTAAAGAATTCATAAAAACAATTTAAATTTAATTCAAATTTCATTTAAAAGCAAAAAATCAACCAAGGAAAGACGCAACCAACATCATGATGTGATGATTCTACACCTAGACCAGGGTGTCCCAGCTGTGGGTGCAGGTTTTTGTTCCAACCAATCAGTCACACGCCTGACTCTACCACTAGATCCCTCCCTAAGGATCTTCATTAGTAGAATCAAGTGTGTGACTGATTGGTTGGAACAAAAACCTGCACCCACAGCTGCCCTCCAGGACCAGGATGGGACACCCCTGTTCTAAAGTCTCAGCTGTTTAGTTTATGCAGGACATGGAGCTGCTCTGATACTCCAGTTATCCAGTTACTCCAGGTATCACACTAGTGATACATGAAGATTTGATAGAGAGACCTAAATGTATGCAGGATAAACACTGAAACAAAAAAGTAGTGCTTCAATCACAAAATTGTGTAGTTGAGCATCTTCATTTCACAGAGAAGATGCAAAAAATACACCACAGTTCAAAAGTTTAGGGTAACAGTTATTTTTTAAGGAAAATCACTGTTAACTAATCAGAAATCTACTATATACATTGTTCATATGATAAATTACTATTGTAGCTGCAAATGTCTGTTTTTTAATGTAGCATCTTCATAGGTGAATAGAAGGTCATCTTTCCAATGGTATATTGTGTTTGATAATTTCCGTTGAGGCTAATGGATGATTAGAAAACAGCTGGAAAGGGTTTTCTTTGACCAAAGAAAATCATTTCAAAACTCAATGTCCTAATTTTATTTTTTTTTCATTTTGCAACTCATTTGATAAATAAAAGTGTTTACCTTTTATGGAAAACACTCCAGAAACAGTAGTATATATATTAGTGTAGGACAAAGTTGAATAACTCCAGCTCATAAACCCATGTTGCATGGTTGTATGTATCAATTTGTATTATTTTACCATTAAATGAGGTGGTGTTGTATATGATGACTGATAGCACTGTTGACTTTTTTTCACCTGTAGATTCAAGTGAACTCAGAGGAAGCTGTAGAAACATCTGTTTTTTCTCTAAAAAAGCACTTTTTTCATAATTTCTTAAAGTTACAGAGAGGTTATGTTTTTTTATTTGTGTTCCACGTGATATTTTTTCTATTGCGCCTTCTCTGTGATGTTCAACCCAACTATTTTATTATACAGAGCACTTTATTTTTAACTTAAATTATAGCTTCTTTTGAGAAGCAGCTGTGATGCAAACATTTTTATAAAAAAATAACTTTCTTTAGCATTTAAAAGGCAGCACGTGTAACTGCAATAATATTAAAATCAATAATAAAGAGACACTTATTTTGTTACTCAAAAAAATATGTGATTTTGCCTAATGCAAAAACTCATTTAAGCATGGATTAATTGTTTAAAATGTGAATATAAAAAAAGTTTAATGCCTCCATTTGTTGTTCTGTCAGATTAGTAGGTCCAAGAAGATCCTTTATACACTAAGAGACTGAGGCACAAATCATTGTGGATCAAATTAATTTGAATCAAATTGTTGGGGGGGGGGAGGCACATGTGATGAATCTTCATTCTTCTTCATTACATAAAACAAATATTTGTTCTTTTTCTCGCTTTTGTTTAATTTAATATAATTTTAGGAAATTATGAAATAATTTAATATTTTATAATAATGTCTAACTAACAAACTAACAATTTCGAATTTTCCCCTATTTTTGAATAATAATGAAAAATAAATGATTAAAATGAATACAATTACCTTAAAGTAAGCAAAATTATGTGATAATTCAGAATAATTCCCTCAGTATCAGAATAATTGTGCCAAAAATATATAAAAAGATATATCAACCTGATCAGATTTTTTGTGTAGTACATCTTTGGGCAACAATATTCTACACCATTCTATGAAGGATTGGAATAATTGTTTCAATAATCAAAGGGTTAATCCACTATCAGATTAGTCATTGGTTGCAGCTCTGCCTAATATATTTGGAGTTGTGGACAAAATGAGAAATTAAAAATACTAAGCTGCGCTCTGATTGGCTCAGATTTGTTTAAAGAGGCGGGGTTTAAACCTTACCAGATCGGCGTATTTCTTACACAGAGCAGCCAGTTTCTCCTCAGGTGTCGCCAGCGAGTTCAGAGCCTGCATCAACAGGACCACTTCCTTCCCTAAAAATCATTAAAAATAATAAATTAACACCTAGACAAAAACTAGACAACTATTCAGGACTTAAAAACTATTAAAAGTTGATAAAAAAAATATATCAGTAAGGCCGTTAATAAAATATTAAATGTCTTAATCATGATTGTATGAAATATATTTCAGATGTTTTGAACAGTTGAAGACATTGGGGGTCAATTGTTTGTTTATTTGAATTATATGTACATGGAATCCACTATTAACCCTAATTGCCTAATTCAATTTTGCACCTTTCAACACCTTCGGGACAAAAATGTCCACATAAAAATCATACATCAGTGTTTTTCCTGCTTGAAAACCTTCAACCATTTTTAGGATTATAACCCTTTAAATGCTTATTTATTTATTTGTCGTTTAGCCATTTGTTTTATTCTAAAAGTATTTAATCTAATTGTATATATAAATTTCTCATGAATGGTAGGAGATCTGTAGTGGTTATTAGAGGATATATCAAAGATTAACAATAAACCATGAATTGTGTAATGTCAGTACTTCATTTTGAAGGGAACTAGTGATATATGACATTAAAAAAATATAGTTTCCAACATTGTCAGGATAGTTTTATGTTTTGCAAGTCAATGTGTCTCCATTAGGTTGTTGCACTAGGCATTTTTCTATATCTGCACATTGCTGCATGTGGAAATTAGTCTATTCTAGAGTGTTAGAAAAAAATTATGATACCAAAATTGAATTAAAAAATTAAGTTTACTTACTCCACACAATGAATTTAATGTTTTATTCATTGAAAATTTTCCAGAACTCTAAATAATTGACAACCTTTGGTTGTGAGACAATTATGCTCACATGTCACATGTCCATCAGCAAAAGTGGCTGGTCATGTGATCTTCAAAATAATCATATGCCCTTCAAATAAAAGCTTTGCTAAATAAAAGCTGTAACAATTAGGATAAAGGAATTGTTTCTGTATGGAAACACTATGTGAAAGAGGGTTAAATATTAAAAGAAAAACTATTATAAATAAACTTGAGGATTCCTGCATTTATCCTGTTATTTCAAATAAAGGATGAGTTCAGAGTTCATTGAAACAAACAGAATTGTTTGTAGTTAAAAATCATTGATGTGACTGATGATTTCTCACCAAACGCCTTGTCTTCTGCTGTCTTTTCTCCTCCAGGGTCCAGGTCGCTGGGACTGTCCTCCCTACCTGGAGTCTCCCCTCGCTCCTCCTCCTGCTCTTCCTCCACCTCCTCTTGGTCCTCACAGCAAAGCCCCAGACTGAAGGCTGCTACCTCCTCCTGATGGTACATATGTAATATTAAATATATATGGTGACAATACAGGATATACACCCATCCACCACTTTATTAATTAGATCTGTCCAACACAGCCTGTGAACACAGATTTCTAATCATCCAATCACATGACAGCAACTCAATGCATTCAACATGGAGACAAGGAGAGGACTAACTGCTGTAGCTCAAACCAAGCATCAGAATGGAGAGGAAAGATGGTTTATGAGACTGAACGTAGCATGGTTGTTGGCGCCAGACAGGCTGGTCTGAGTGTTTCAGAAACTGATGATCTACTGGGGTTTTAACACACAATCTAGAACTTAAGTTAACTTAAGTCTCAGTTTTGTGTATCATTACTGTATTTAACACAAACATAAGGCACCTAACTATAGGGCACGGATTTTATATACAGAAATAGATATATACACAAATAGAGCGGGAGCAAAACAGAGTTTGGTTGTGCTTTATTAAGTATTGATTACAAAGTACTAACATTTTTAAATTCATAGCACGCATGGTAAAACACACGAATAAAACAAGCACACAAGTGTGCGTATTTAAAAATAGAGTGGGGTAATGTCATCAATCCAACCATCAAAGTCCTCATCCTCTGTTTCTGATTCCAACAGCAGCTAAATCTCCATCAAACATGCCAGGTTCGCTTTCTTCACCATCAGAGTCGCGTTCCGCGGAATGATGCCTTATAATCTGCTGGAAAGTTGCCATAGTAGCGCTACCGTAGTCCTGGTCCAGATGGAAAAATAGCACAGCTTCAAACGAAAGCACCATGATGGACCTCCTTGAAAATGTTCAATTTTCATTTCTTCTAATAGCTTCATTGCTTTTAGTTCAATGGTGATTGTCGGAGCACTTCTCCCACTCGGTCTTTGCTCGGTGATCCACTGATCGAGTCTTTCCTCCAACTTGTGCCACCTGCCTTATGTCTGCGGAAACTCAGCTGCGTCTTTCATTAATCTTAAATGATCTTGCGGCTGCTCGATTTCGGTGTTCCTCCGCGTAGCTGATTGCTTTCGGTTTAAACTGTGCTTTATAAGCGTGCCCCTTTAGCATTTTCAGGGTTGCTAAAACAACAATGTTCTACATAACGCACATCCAATTATTTTATATACAGGCCACGTCCACACTCCCCCTACAGACTTTAATGTGAGCCCTATAGTCGTGAAAATACTGTATAAGAGACTATTAAACCTTATGGTTCACGCCATTTTACCTGACAGGGGCTGTCCAGCTCAGGTGAGTCGCTGCCTCCAACAATTCGTCTGGTCGAGACATCGATGTCACAAACTCCTGCCGTCTCCATCGGGACCAGAGCTGAACAAACTAATAAATAAACCAAAGAGATATCACAAGAAGTGACAAACACAACAGAAAAAAAGATTAGATTTAATAACCAGTAAAATAATCTGATCTGATCTCAGGTCAGAAAATTAACTGCTATTTTATAGTAAATGAGCTTGTTGCTATAATAGAATCTAACTTTTGCCTTGTTTTGATTTTTAAGTATGCCCCTTATAATCAATTGTTTTCTAACCTGTATATTGATTCTTTAATGTTTTCAAATTACAATGTTATCACAATACTGAACTAATATTTATTATAAATTAATTAACCTCAATCACCAACAGTGATTGATGACAATCTCAGGCAATCGGGTATCAATTAAATCAATTAGTTTCCAGAATATTAACCACCACATATTTTAATATTTGAATGATGGATTTGAGTGATTTTTAAGTAAATTGTTTATTTTGGACAAAAAAAGCTCTTCAGACTCAGCTGTCGTTAAACTTTATGTGTTTCTACATGTATACAGTAAAAATCATCTCAACATAGTCTGAATGTTGATGTAAACCAACAATTAAAGTTTAACGAATATGAGCCACCTCTCAAATCCTATAAACAAAACTTTAGTGATGTCTTTTGAACTGATTTCCTCCCTCATCCACTAAAGCTACGATTAGTTGATTTAAGGAATTATCAAGAAAATGTTCCAATTCTCTGGTTCAAGCTCATCTTCTTTCTTTTTTCTTCTATAATAGTAAACTGACGATTTTGGGGTTGTGGACTGTTGTTCTGGACAAAAAAAAAAAAAAGACATTTTAGTTTGAATCTCCAGCTTTGGGGAAAAAATGATCGACATTTTGCACCATTTCATAAACGAAACAACTAATCAATTAATCATTTCAATCAAGTTTAATTGAAATTTGTATATACTAAATACTGTTGTAACTTAAAATGGGAGGTAAGTGCTTTAATCTAAGTAAATGTAGTTGGCTACAACGATCGACCACGTGTGTGAACAACACGCCGCCGGACACAAGCACAAACATTAAAGCAGTCGCAGACTGAAGTTTCTAAACCACAGAAAATAAACGCATTTTAAATCTCTGGTTAGCCGCTAACTAGCCGCTAGCTTCAGTCGGATGCCTGAAACACGTTAATTGATTAATTAAAAGCTGTGAAACGTCACGACACAAACTGATAAGAGACACAGGTGAGTTAGCGGAAGAAGTGAATCTTCACAAGAAGCACACGTTAGCTTGCATCAACCTGGAGTGAACCGCGTCCTGGTTGTTAACTGGGGGCTGTTTGATGAAAAAAAATGTCTTGTTCCGAACAGTAAAGTCCGCCGAGACACAGCAGTCTGACACATGGAGCTAGCCGCTAACTAGCTGCTAACTTAGCTGTCAAGTTCACTTATTAAACACAACTTCTCAACTTATTCAAAGAAAGCAGCAGCATTGTTTCACGTTCTCTCACAGTTTCCTGTTGGCTGCTTAACACAGAAGCTTGCCGTTGATCTCTGGAGGTAAAAAAAAAAAAAAAAAAAAAAAAAAAGAAGTTAAACTTCTGAAAGTTTAGCACGAACTTGCGATTACCAGTTCGAGTTTTCAAGTTCCAGTGAAGCCGAATTAAAGGTTTAATCGTTGTAGATTTGAAGGTGTTTTAGCTTCGTCTTCCTGTGTTCGCGGTGCAACAAGTGAAGTTTCACTGGTTCAGGTGTTGAAGGGAGTCTGGTGACGTCCTGACGAAGCGTCCCGCATCGCGTTAGCTTAAACGCACAACACGCATTTTATTATTTATCTCTGCAACTTACAGTTTTAGACGCGCGCGCGGTGTGCGAGCGTGGTTCTATTCAGCCGTGTTCGGTGTTAGCTTCCGTAGAAAAGTCCCGTCGCCGGTTTTAATGGGAAACCCTGCATCCCATCCCTAGCGCTAGCTAGCACGGCTGCTACCTGCTAATCCCAGTGCTAATGGCTACCTAGTTGGTGGCTAACTCACGCTGGAAGTTTACTTCGGTGAATACACCCTGTTCGGCTGTAAAAGCAGCAGCTACCGGACAGTTTCCGCCTCACGGCTCCCTTAAATCAGCGCCTTTCAACGGCAGTTCAGGCAATGTTGGTGAAATAGCTGCAGCGTTTTACCTGTTTTCACTGAGAAGCGGCGCTCCGCGTCAAGCTAACGGCAACTGGCGAACAACAAGCACCATGTCCGGTTAAATATTTTCAAAATAAAACTCCTCTCAAACGCGTCCAAAGGTCAGTCAAAATCAAAGTGAATTACTGAATGTTTATGAGATTAACCAGTAACTGTTTTCTTGTATTGTTAATAGCTGTCTGCTGTGTTTGTGGTAATTATTCTATTTAATGTCTGTTTATCAGTGGAAAAATAGTATAAGAGAATAGCACTAGAGAAGGTGACTTTTTTTTACTTGAAGTTTATCAGTATTATTTGAGTTTGATTTTTATTTTTGTTTTACTGTTCACATAAACATATACAAAAACAGATAACATACTAGTGTTAAGTTTTGTTTCATTTATTGTCAAATAAAAAATAAAATTACCATCATATAAACAATATAATAACAAGCATCATTGTTAGTTTGCACCCAGTCTTGCTTGCTATTTAACAATTTTTTTTGTTATTCACTACAATGTTTTGTTAGTCATAGTGCATTTTCTCATCTTATTTATGTGTATAAAGCTGCAACTGATGTCTTTTTGCTGTTGATCTGTTAATTGATTTAAATTGATATAGATTTAGTCTACTGATTTATCTAGTTTGATGGTCTTGATTGGTCGAGTGGTTGAAAATAGTGATATACAATTTTTTTTGTTGAAATAGTTAGCAACTATTCACATACTTGTCGCAGCTGTGAATGTGGATGTTATTATTTCTGTCTTTTGATTGTACACAGATAAACAAAAAATACATTTTAGTGTTTTATTTTGAAGGCAGCAGCTTTGTTTTTCCGGTAGTTATATTTTAACAATCCGCCGAAACACAAGGCAAAACCAAAAGAGAGAAAAACATGTTGAGCTCCGTCTTTTCCCGGGAAGTCAGAGATGTAAGAATACAGGCAACAACAAGAATATATATATATATATATATATATATATATATATATATATATATATATATATATATATATATATATATATATATATATATATCCTTCACTGCAGCTTCTTGGTGTCTCTAATTATCAAAAAAAAACAGCTCATGCTTCTCTAGAAAATTTATCAAATTAAAATTGTCCCAGAGACTTTTTGTGGTTAATGAGCATCAGAAGATTGCTGCCTCTGGAATTACAAAAAGTGAATTTAGTGATGTCCTGCTGCTGAAGAGAGAAGTTTCGATTGAATTTAGATTTTTTTTTTTACCACAGATGTGAAGCTGGGCAGCCAGCCACCAGCTCCATTTTCTTATTAAGGTTTTTGATGCTGACGCAGCCGAAGAGAAGCCGTTCCAATAAATCAGAATCATCACAGAGAGTCTGAGGAAGATTCACAAGATACACTGGAAAAACTGATCGAAATTACTACACTTTATTATGTTAAGTGGTAGCACAAATTAATTAATCTATATATAATACTTATATATATTTTTAAATTGATTGAACTTACATTTTTCAACTTGATTGTACTTTTCTTTTATTCAATTTATATTTTAATTACAACTTGCTTCATTCCCCAATAGATTTCTACTTAAATACATTAAGATGGAAAAACAAAACTATAGCACAAATTCAATCATACACACTTTTTCTAATTACTTTTAAGGTAAATTATCTTGTTTTAAGAAAGGCAGTACATTTTAGAATGAATGAATAAATGAGTTCCTGCAATTTACTAACTGACATGATATATTTTAATAAAAATAATGACTAATGTGGTCTTATTTCCAGTTTCTTTATTTCAGAAACTAACTTTAAGATGTTTATTGATATTTTATTTGATTTCTGTGCTACTAAACTAAATAACCATGTTGTGTTTCAGGGTAGAGAAACTGCAAAAATACTTTCAATATATATAATATAATTTTTAAGCTTGAGCAGGTGAATATTCCATAAAGCTATTTTGCAAGAACACTGTGTTTATATGTGTATTCATTATCTATAAATCAGTTTTTTTTACTCCATCAGATGGCACCTGTGATGTTTTTCTTTCTGTTATTCTCCTATAGACGTGTTATTAAAGCCGTGAATTGTAGTAATGAATGTTACGGATGAATCTGTTTCATCAGCATAGTCGTTTCCAGAAGGTCAATGGTCGACAGGAGGACTGTTTTTAAAGAGCTTAAACAGACTAACCTTATGTTTTCAGGTAATTCAATACTTTTACTTTAAAGTTCCTCCTTTGGTCCTTTTTCTTTTTATGATGCAGAATGACATGTGGTTTTAAAATCATTATTTCCTAACATTTATCCGAGGCTGAAAACAAAGCTTCACTCGTCCAGAACAAATCAGATCAAGAAGTTTTGGTTCAATGTTCCAGTGTTTTTTGGACCAATGCTAAAAATGGGAAATTTCCACTGATATGACTAATTTAGACATGAATTTTAAAGCAACGGTTTTCTGGCATTATGGACCAAGGAGTATTTATATTAAAAAAAATGAAAAAATACAAAAAATAGTAACAAAAAAGCTGTTTTGTAGCTTCACTCTCTGTTTAATAAAAACTAAATAATTCATATTAAGGTTGAACCACACACTAATTAGAAACACTCTTCTGAATATATTGTTCTATTCATGTTCCACTAGATGCTGCTAAAAGCCAAAAAATCTCACACTGTTGCTTTGAATCACTTTGTGCATTTTGTCCTTCATCATTTCCACTGAAAGAACATTTGAAGGTGAAATAAAAAAAAAATAAAATAAAATAAAATGTTCATATGAAAACATGGCTGTTGTGTTAAAGCAGGATTAACATGTATAACGCTGTGACTCTTTTTTATCAACTTTAAAGTTCACCTAAAGCTGCATTTAGAGAAAATGTTTCTATAAAAGGAACAAAATGAACATTATTGGACAAGCAAACGTCACCTGATTCTACTCACCTTGATTGACAGGTGGCTGCAGCAATGCTTTTGTTTGAAATCACAACCAGAATCTAAATCACTCTATTAATCACAATAGGAAAATAATAATAATAATAATTAAAATAAAGAGAAAAAATGTCCACTATATAAAGTTACCTATATATAAATCAGATTCAAATTGCTCTTCTTTAGATTGAAATTGCTGTTCTTTAAATAACTCAATATTTAATTATCAGAATCAGCTTTATTCATACGTGTGACCATACAAGGAGTTGTGCACCTACGCACAAAAAATCTATATATAAAATATAAAAATATTTTAAGTATAGAAGGACAAAGCAAACCAAGTGTGAAAAAACATTCACCATAACATAGAAATAGCTATAGAAAATATATAAATATTGATAAAATACACATTTTAATACACATAATTAAAATAATGATAAAATACAAGAATAAAATAAAGAATACGTTTATTGATATTATGTACTATTTTATGAATCTATTCATTTTTTTATAACTTATTTTTCCATCTATAATTTATAAATCACGTCGCGCTTTGTTCATCCTGCTTCTCCCGGTGCTGTAGCTCCTTCTGGTAGGCGGTCTCTGCTCCAGCCAATGAGCGCGCGGCTGAGTGTTAAAATTGAAGCCCGATTGGCTGACCGCTGTCGACACGGCAGTTGATTGGTCGAGGCCGTTGTCTAAACCGCTCCACACCCCGCCCGTTTTCCCTCCTCGGGAGAACTCGACATTTCCATCCGGCCGAACAGCGAAAAACGGCGGCGAGGAAAGTGGCTCCGGGAAGAAGCTGCTCGGGAAAAAAGGGGAAAATCTCCGTTATTTCACTGGGATTAAAGCTCTGGTTCAAGGAGGATACAGCGGCGGGTTTCATCCGTTTTCCTTCACGGTACGTCGGTGTCTTATGTGTTGCGGAGTTTGACTGAGCCGCTTCACGGTGTCAAATGACACCGAAATCAAATTGTTCTCCTCTTTCTCTCTTTCTGGACGTTTTCCTTATTTTGGCCTATTTAATCCCAACAAATGCAACAAACCCTTCGTCAACGGACGATTTTCTCCGCTGTTTCAGCCGTGGTTTCATCAGCATTTTTGCTTTTAGGTGTTAAAACCTCAGTTTTGTGTGTTGAGGCAGTGTGAAGTTTACACAGAGACTCGTTTCTTTGCTTATTGACATTCTGAGATGTTTGACTGGCCTTTGCAGGTTCAAAACTTCCTCGAATTCCAGGAATATGACGAATAGCTCCAGAAAGTAACGTTGGACTGTAACAGGATAAAAAAGAAGGAATTTACCTTAAATGCAACAGCAGCTCCTCCACAAATGTGATTGATTCAGTTTCTGATCTTTTCTCCAGCTTCACTGAAAACTACCAGTTGCATCATTTATGGTGTATTCAGCCTAAAATCTGAAATCATGTTATTGATGAATAGACATAAGGATTAGGCAATAATCAATCCATATATTCAGATAATGGATTAATGGACTTGAGTCAATTTTAAGAGAAAAATGTCCAAATTCTCTGGTTCCAGCTTCTCTTCTCTTCTCTGATTATTTTCTGGTTTATTAATTCTTCTATAATAGTAAACTGATGATCTTTGGGTTGTGGATTGTTGGTCTGGAAAACAAAAAAGACATTTTAGGTTGAATCTTCAGCTTTAGGAAACGCTGGTCAGTGTTTTACAGCATTTAATAAAATAATTGATCAATTAATCGACTCATTGCAGCTCTACTCATGATGGGTTATAAAGTTTGATTTTCATTCAATGATAATCTGTCTATTACAGTATTACCAATAATTAAATTATAAACCTCTATCTCTTGAATGTAGTGGTTATAGTAATGTTTAGGATATCTTAATATTAACAATATAAAAACAATTTGTCGAGCCAATCAACTGATTGATTAAGGTAATAGTTTCTGTGATATAAAATTATAGAAGACTTGTTAAACAGGCTAATTCCATTGATTAGTCGCCATTGTGTTTATTTTCAGCACTGCAGACCATAACTGCAACTATTCTCATATCTGATTAATGTATTACCGTGTAATTGAATTACTGTTTCCCAAAGCTGAAGATTCTTCCTAAAATATTGTTTTTTGTCCAGACCAACAGTTCACAACCCAAAGATCATCAGTTTACTATTATAGAAGAATAAATAAACCAGAAAATAATCAGAGAAGAGAAGCTGGAACCACAGAATTTGGACATTTTTTTATTTAAAAAATGACAACTTAATTGATTGATTATTAAAATGGTTCTGATCCATTAATGGGCTAATGGTTGCAGCTTTATCCATGAATGATGTCTCCAGCTGCAGGATGAACATTGATATTTGAGGAGTTACCCAAGGATCAGTCAGTGAACTAAAGACTGGATGAAGATGGCTAGAATCTCTGGATTTGGTCTTCTAATGCTCTGGGATCAGTTATTTGAGCTGAATTTGCCCTGTTATGTGTTTTTTATGAACATTGGGTCACAAAAAACAACAGAAGGTAAAGTTAACAACATCCACAGCTGCGTTGAAGGCCTTTAAAACCCTCGGTTGATTTTATTGGTCTGTTTTTATTAAAAGAATAGGTTGACTTTAAGTGGATCCTGTTATGATGGGTCTTTCCTGTCGTCCCATGAGCTGCTGGTGGTTTTAATGATCTTCTGCAGGTCTGTTGGACCTCAGTCATTTCCACACAGGAATAGTTGAGATCCTAGGCATTCTTCTGTTGTGGTGAAGCTGGCCTCTGACCATTTAAAAAAAAAAAAAAAAAAAAAAAAAAAAAAAGCTTTTGTGCATCATTTCCAAACCACAATAAAGGATGAAAATGAACTCTGAAACAGACTCGGAGGTGCAGTGGGTGGTCAGTAACGTAAAGGTATGCGGTTCAAGTCCTGGTTTCTGCAGTTTGCATGTCAGAGTATAAAAAGACCAGAACATGAAACTAAAACAGTCATTTAAAGATGAAACTAATGGCTTTGTCTGATGCTGCGAAGTCTGTCCTTGTTTTCAATCTGCTTCTACTTGTGTATTTTACTTACTTTAGTCACTATACAGTAGAGCTGCAACTAACAACTATTCTGATAGTTGATTAATGTATAGATTATCGAAATTATCAACTTGGATCATTAAATCGTGTAAAATGTGGATCATTGTTTCCCAAAATTTATATTTATTATCTTTTCTGCTCTTCACGTCCTGCCTGTTTATCTCTTATGTTGTCTAGACCCTTTGTGTCATGTGCAGGTGAAGAATTGACAATAAAGTTAAATTGAATGGAGGATGCAGGCAGCAGCATCTGTTCACTCACTCACACACACACACACACACACACACAGGCGACTCCTGTGTGGTTGTCATGGCAACAAAGCATCTTTTACGTTAAAAGAGAATGAAGCCATGTGCTCCTTGTTCAGAGAGAGACTGTGTGTGTGTTTGTGTATGTTTGTTTGTGTGTTACTTAATCGATTCATGGATTTAAGTAAATTTTTTTAGAAAATGCACAAATTCTCTGGTTCCAGTTTCTCTTCTCTGATTATTTTCTGGTTTCTTTATTCTTCTGTAATAGTAAACTGATCTTATCATTGTGGACTGTTGGACTGGACAAAAGACATTTCAGCTCTTTAATTGAATAATAATTTCAATAAACAATAGATGAATCCTCTAATCAGTGGTTATCTGCAGCTCTAATGTTACTGTTGATATTAATCTCAGCTCCACAGATTTATTTTATTAATCACTGTTGTTTAAGAAGCTCTTTCCTTTTCAAGGATCTTTTTGTCTGATCATAACCTTAAATAATTTAATCTTGTGATTTGCTGTATAAAACATCTGGAAACGGATAGAAGCTGCTGTTCTGTCCTGTCTCACCTGTCTCTCTCCCTTTCCATCAGTCACCAGCTGCTGAGCTGTATCTGACCCTGATGTTGGTTGTGTTTGTGATGTCACAGCCATGCTGGTTCCCCTGCAGACGACTGAGCCTGGTGTAGTATTTCATGAAGCTGTAGTGGTTTCTGGCATTAGAATCAGCAGCTTCCACTATAACCACAGCATTAAACCAGCCTCCATCCTTAAAACTACAGCTACAACTCTTCCCCTGCACCTTAGTTTTTGTTCCAAATACACAATGTTCACGTCTAGTCTAGTTATGTTGATTTTCTTTTTTTTTTTAAACACAGAAACATGTTGACTGATTCAGATTGTCTCAGATTCAAACTGCTGTTGAGTCTCTGTTGATATGAATGAAGCAGCTGAGTTTTTGCCTTTTGGCTTTAATGTAAAACAGCTGCAGCTGGGAGTGATTTTAATCAGGCAAAATCATTAAGAAGCTGCAAACATTATGAAATCTTGTATTTTTCCCCATGTTTTTGGAATGCTGTTTTTAAAAAACCTTTTTAATGCTTATTTGTATTTACTTTTTAATGTGTTTTTGGACAATATGTTATTACGTGTATTTTTGCTGCGGATTCTACAAAACGACACACACCTGAATCAGTCAGAAACTGCTCAGCTCCGTATTTTGGGCTTAGATTTAAATTTTAAGCTTTTTGGTCAATGAAGACAAAGTTTTGGGCCACATTGCCACAATTAAAGGTGGAGTCGCAATGATTAGTCATATAATTGATTAGTTTTCAACTTTTGCATTATTCTCCAAATATTTTGATAATCTATTAATAAATTTGAGTCATCCTTGAGAAAATCCTTAAAATTCTCAGGTTCCAGCTCCGCTTCTCTAAATATTTCCTGGTTTCTTTATTCTTCTATAATGGTACTGATGACCTTTGCGTTGTAGAATGTTGGTCTGGAAAAAAAAAAGACTTTAGGTTGAATCTTCAGCTTTAGGAAACTGCGATCTATCAAACATCTAATTGCTTGATCAATTCACTAGTTAAGATAAACTATCAAATTGTCTTTGGTTTCAGCGCCTCAGTCCTAATTTCCCCACTTTTCTCCATTGTTAACTCCGTCTTTGGTGTGGATCCTGAAACTCCGATTCCATAGTAGCAGCAGTTTCAGGTCCAGTAAAGGCTGCTGTTTGAAACATGTTTTGCTGGTGTTTCCCAATATGAAGCTTGTCTTTGTTTGTCTTCCTGTGTTGAATATCAACATCCTCTCTGTTTGCTCCACCCACCGAATCTGTGGCCAAACCAGAGTCTTCCTGCTGCAGCCTAGCCCTGAAATCCCTCTTTAATTCTGTGGAATGGTGTATAAAAGTGTGTGTGTGTGTGTTCCCTTTATGAAAAGAGTCTTCTGTTATGGTGAGGATCCCTCAGGTTTATCTGCTGCAGGCAGTTTTTATCCGGGTTTGTCAGTGTTCCTTGGTATTGGTCTTTGTCAGTATTGGTTGGTATTTCTCTGTATTGGTCGGTATTAGTCAGTGTTCATCAGTAATTTCCAGTTTTAATCAGTATCTATTGGTTTTGGTTGCTATTTTGTCAGTACTAGTATTTTTTTTGTAAAGGTCCTGTATGCAATAAAAAACATAAATATTCCCATTTAATGCATTGTACCAATTAGCTCAGAGCTATTTTACATCTTCAGTCCCTTTTTGTTAACTTTTATTACTACAGGTTGGTTTTCATTGGTACTTGTTGGTATTTATCTGCTTACTTTGGTATTGTAGCTTGAGACAGTATTTGTTGGTTTCCCTAGGTTTGTGCTGGCCGTGGACATTGAATCTCCTCTCAGTGTTTATTTCCTTTCTCTTGTTTTTACTGACTAATCTGCAGCCGCTCTCTGCGGTCTGTCTGTCTCTGGACAGTCTGAAGACTTTACTTCTTCACTGTGGTTTAGGGTCACGTTTCTAAATGAGACCGTAGCATCATGTCCATCTCAACCGCCAGGTCATCTGGGTGGAGGCTCCGCCCACCTGCTGCAGCCAGGAGGAGGCGCTTGGTTTACTATATGGGTGTGATCCACTAATATAGAAGACTTATAACCTCCAGAAAATCACAAACATTTAGAAACAAACCGTAACCAGGAAAATTATTTTCATCTTTACATGTTTTTACATGGAAAATACATTTTTGGGCTGATTTGGATTTTTACGATTTTCTAAATTAATACATTGATTAATTAACATAGTCGTGAATGTGTCTTGCAGCTGAATGGAGTGTGAGACAAGCAGCTTCTCTATAAAATGAATTAATGTGAGGTAAAGATCACTCACCCGTGAGGGTAGGAGACCTGTCTTATATTAACTCTTTTACAGGCTTTAAACAATAATGAGTGACCTCGGAGAGTTTTAAAGTGTATTTTCTAGCTGAGAGTGTTTAAACAACTCTGCAAACACAAGTCGACTCTCCAACAAGCCGACGTGAATGCTGGTGAATTAATGTGAAACATGAAGAGAAGCAGGAAGACATGCCTGGCTTCTCTCAGCCTGTTGCAGCATGCAACGCCCTATTTAACTCATTTATTTCATTTATTTTTAATCTGCAAGTTTGGTATTGTGATTATCACAGCCCAAAGGTTTAACTGCTGGCAAAGATTATTAGACATGTTTAAAGAGACAATTCAGTGTTTTTTAACATTTAGCCTAATTTCCCTCATTCCTTCATGTTTCTGCAGCCTACAGATATGAAGTCACTGATCCTCTAGTAGTGATTTTGAGTTTAATATTACCTTTTAAATCCTGTTATAAAACTGAATAAACCCCGGTATAATGCTTGGTGTATGTGTCGTTTGTCTCTTTTCCGCAATATTATTAATCTGTGCTTTTTCCTTTAAAGGTTTGTAAATGAGCATACATTATTGTTGTGATGGAGTGGTGGATAGTTACTGGAGCCGTGCTGTGGTCTGGGCAATAGTTCCATGTTGCCAACAAGTTAGATTAAACCATATGGTTCATGTTAGGAAACCGCTGATGATACAGATTGATTAATCAATACTGGAGGATCAATGACGTCTCTATACTGCAGATATATGAAGGAATGAGGCTAAATGTTAAAAATACGTTCCTTTAAATCTGTTTCACACAGAAGCTGCAGAGAGGATTAGCATCTGTTAAATAAAAATTCCTTCTTTTATTCAGATTTATATTATGCAAAGATATTCATGTGGAGCCCCAGATTATAAATCTACATGTGTAATAACAGAACTCTGTTTTTCTGCTTTATTCTCACACAGGGACAGGCTGAGATTTAAAAATAGAAACTGATTTCTATTTTATTTTTATTTTTGCACCATGAAACAAGAACATAGAAGAAAAACAATAAATGCATACATTTTTTAAAAATACAAAGCTATAGTTATTGAAAGACAAAAATATAGAGTCTTTATGTAATAAAAGTGAAAACTGTCAAAACTGCCATGTGGTGTAAACATTAAAACTTGGTACCAGATAGTTGAATTCTCCTAAAAGGTTAAATGTTATTAAAATGACATTTCGTGTGTAAAAGGAAAAAAAAAAGGTAATTTTTTTTGTCCAAAAAATGTTACCTGAACACAAAATATACATTTTGAGAAAAAAGTTTTTGACTTTCTCATGTTGCCAGACATGATTTGTCCCTGACCTTTATAGGACTTAAACATTTAGATATTTTGGAATATGAGAATTAATTTAAAGTGATGAACTCCTGCATTTATTAAAACAGTTAGCAAGCGAACATGAGGAGTGAATATATTTATATTCTATTATATAGATTGCAGTTAAACTATTGTTAAATTTGTCCAGTGACAGTTTGTCTTAAGAAGAACAGAACTCTCTTCACTCTTCATATCGCACAGAAGTAAGCGGGCTGGGATTTGGAAATAGACACAGATTCCCTCCACCTCTGACCAGCTAAACTAATGTAAATCCTTGTTAAAGCCTGTTTTCCCTCCAGAACCAGCGGGCCGGGCTCCAGCTGTAGCGTCTATGTTTAGCTGTGTTTGTTTAGGCCTTGGTAATTATGGCTGGGAGCAGAGTTGGAGGAATGTTTGTCTGCTGCTGTCACACTGAACTCAGTGCTGCAGCATATCGGGGAGCACGGAGTTGACCGATTAGTGTCTGATAATCTAGGTTTTGCTATGAGAACACCATCGGGATTCTTCTTTTTTTGGGGGGGGATCCACAAAGCAACTCCTGAATTATTTAACACACACGTACACACACATTCAGTCCAACTAGAAGGAAGCCATAACTTATCCTGTAACACACACACACACACACACACACACACACACACACACACACACACACACACACACACACACACACACACACACACACACACACTCTCTCTCTCTCTCTCTTCCTGTCTGGGTGGAACCCCTGGATGACGTGTTGGCTGCTTCTGGGTAATCTGTCTTCCAGATGTGGCGAATAGCAGCAGCAGCACATGGAGACGGTGGGCGGAGCCAGGAGACAACTTCTTCTTCTTCTACTTGTTCATCTTTTTCTCATTCTTGTTCTTCTCCTCATCAAGAGGCAGGACAGTTGAAGTCAGAGCTGCAATGATCAATCACCAACTATTTTGGTAATCGATTATTTAATTTGAGTCATTCTTTAAGAAGAAATTGTCTAAATTCTCAGGATTTATTTTCTCTCTGATTATTTTCTGGTTTCTTTATTCTTCTATAACGGTAAACTGTCTTCTTTGGGTTGTGGACTGTTGGACTGGACAAAAAAGACATTTTAGGTTGAATCTTCAGCTTTGGGAAACACTGATCTACATTTTACACCATTTAATGAACCAAGTTGATAATTTCAATAATCTATACATAAATCAACTATAAGAATAGATCTTAGTTGCAGCTCTACTGCAAAGTGACTACAGTAGGTAGAATACAGTAAATAAAGTAAAAGTAGATTTAAACAATCCAAAAAAGGACAGACTTTGCAGCATCAAACACAGAACAAGGACAACTTTTACAGCATAAAACATTTTTAAAAATCACAAAAAAACAGAAGTTTATCTTCATGGAGGTTTTGAGATTAACTCTGGTGCTGAAAGCTGCAAAGATAAGGACAGAGAGATGAACGATGTTGGATGAAGGAGCCTGATATGACGTTTGTTTGTGATTTCTGAGGCAGATTTACTAAAGAAGCTCAGTTCTCTCTGAACATTAAAGCCTCTTAAACGTGTTTGAGAATTATACCCATTTATTATTGAAACAAGTCATCTGCTTCATAAAAGGATGTAACATGTTGATCATTGTTAGCGAAAAATGAAGATTTAACCTGCTTTGTCTTTTTTTCTTTGTCCAGACCAACAGTCCACAACCCAAATATCATCAGCTATTATAGAAGAATAAAGAAACCTGAAAATAATCAGAAGGGAAGCTGGAACCAGGGAACTTGGAAATTTTCTTCTTAAAATGATTCAAATCTATGAATGGATTATTATAATAGTTGATTAAAGTGATAGTTGGAAACTAATCAATCGAATAACGATTGCAGCTCTAATGATGTGCGAGTTATCATGAATAAATCAAGTGCCGATGACTTAAATAATCAATACTCCAAGATACAAAAAATTTTTCCAAAATGACTTAAATCCATTGATCAATTATTAAAATAGACGAATCTACTTTACAAACACAAATAGTTCTGACTCAGTTCAAACTTGCTGTCACTAAAGCATCAAACATCTTTGCTGTTTGCAGTTTTGCTTGTTTTGAACAACCATCATTGCACTTTTGTCTGTGTTGCATCAGGTTTTTGGTGGAGTTTCAGTCCCTCTGGAGTCTGGACCATGAAGGTCTGGTCTGGATTACAGTGTGGTGTTGATGCTGCTGGGAAGTCGGTGCATCATCGGTCAACATGAATATCCTGTTGATCTGATCAGTGCGTTCAATCACTGTCCAAACAAATGCTCTGATTTAAACTGATCACATTTCAGCGTGAGAGCAATAAAATAAAGCGTGATAAGAATCTGAATCAGATTAGATTGACACTGAATGTTATTCAGCTGTTTCTTGATGTTCTGACCTTCCTGCTTCATACCTGAGTGGTTAATTAACCTTAACGCAGCCAGTCATTAACATCCCTGCAGACTGTAAATGCTCCGCTGTTCTGTCGACCTGCAGCAGAGCTGTTTTTTTCACTCTGAAGAGGAAGAGAAATGCTTTGAACTTGCATCTGATTGGGCGAGAATCTTCTCTTAACTCGACATGTTCTCTGCTGCAACATGTTGAGAAATGCTGCGTTCAGATGATTTATAATGTGACTAATGACCAAAATTCTATATATTATATATAATTCCTGATTTACTGAGCTATGATTCTACATATCAGTTTAGAATGAACTTGCTGTGAATTCTGATCTTCACTTCAGCACCTGAACATGTCAGGAAGAATTCCCACATCCTCCAACATCTCAACCCTGTTAAAACTCAAAATTAGTCTTCTATAATAGTAAGCAGTTTGCCAGGTGAAAATAAAATACAAGATTTAATGTTCTGCCATTAATATTTTAATATAAATGATTATTTTAGGGCGACACGGTGGAGCAGTGGGTAGCACTGTTGCCTCACAGCAAGAAGGTCGCAGGTTCAAGACCGCCTTGGGGCCTGGGTCTGGGACCTTTCTGTGTGGAGTTTGCATGTTCTCCCCGTGTCTGCGTGGGTTTTCACCGGGTACTCCGGCTTCCTCCCACAATACAAAACATGCTCAGGTTAATTGGCAACTCTAAATTGCCCATAGGTGTGAGTGTGTGTGTGAATGGTGTGTGAATGGTGTGTGTGCCCCACGATTGGCTGGCGACCATCTGGGGTGTATCCCCCTGCCTCTCGCCATAAAATGCGCTGGGATAGGCTCCAGCAGACCCCTGCGACCCCGAAAGGGAATAAGCGGGATAGAAAATGGATGGATGATTATTTTGACTGATTATATCAACTGAACATTTTTAAATGCCTTCTTTCCATCTCATATTTTACCTCTTATTTCTGCTTGCTATGTCATATTTTTCTTGGAAAAAATTAAAATTAAATGGATCAAAATCAAGAAATATATAACATTCAAAAAATAAAAAAAAAAAGAATAAAATAACAAAATAATCTGCCAATAAAATGAATATATTTCTATTGAATATTATTTGGAATTTCACCTGGTAATTAGATAATAGTAAATGGTAAATGGCCTGCATTTATATAGCGCCTTTCTAGTCTTTCTTGACCACTCAAAGCGCTTTACACTACAAGTGTCCATTCACCCATTCACACCACATTCATACACTGACGGCACATGCCATCGGAGGCAAATTGGGGTTAAGTATCTTGCCCTCTTACCTCTGAGCTACAGCCGCCCCTAGTAAACTGATGATCTTTGGGTTGTGGACTGTTGGTCTGGACAAAAAAAGACATTTTAGGTTGAATCTTCAGCTTCTTTAGCTCGCATGTTGCATCATTCTACCAACTAATTGATTCTTTCAGTAATCGTTAATTAATCAGCACCAGAATAGCTGTTAGTTGCATTTCTAGTGGTTGTGTTTATGCATGACTTCTGTTGAATGAGTTCAGTGATATGAGTTTGGATGATGAACAAATTGCCTCAGAAACTTCGACGAAACGTGTGAAAATGTTCTGTGGGTTGATCTAAGAATCCAAATTACCATTTGGACTGCAGCTTTTATCCATTTGACAAATGTCAGCAGTGGGTTTCGTTTGTTTTAGGACTCTCATATCTCCCTGTTTGTCCTTTAATCTGCAGCTCAGTGTTTGTGCTGCAGCTTTTAACACATTTGTTTGCATTTATAAAGTGTTTGACCCTTGTTAGTCCTGTTAACTCTTTCTGTTCCTGACTCCACATTAGAGTCAGTCTCGTTTTTTACAGCCACTATTAAAGCAATACTAATATTAAATAGAACTCCAAAGCTCCACATGTCTCTCACCTACAATACAGCTGTTGCTGTTGGTCACATTAACAGAAAATGCACACTGGTAAGAGGACAGTTTGGTATTTTGAACATGTAGCTCTAATTCACATATTTCTGTCTTTATCTGAAGCATAAAGACATTATTTCACTCCATTATTGATCTTATAATCAACAATTAATTGTAAAAAATTCTGTCAGTTGTGGACTGTTGTACTGGACAAGAAAGACATTTTAGGTTGAAAATCATCTTTGGGAAACACTGATCCACATTTTACATCATTTATTGAACCAAAGAATCAATCAAATAGAGCTGCAACTAACTGCCATTCTGCAAGTGGATTAATCTATTGATTACTGAAATGAATGATCATTTGAAAAGCTGATAATCCTCGGCTCCTTCCTCAGTTCTCTCAGCAGCTGCTTCTCCCTCCACAGAAAGAGCAGATTCTATTTACACAACTCTACATATTATGCAAACCTTGCTCAGCTTTTTTTCCCTGTGTGGAGCAGCTTTGAAGTTTTCCTGCCCTGCAGACATGCGTCTTATTTTAGCTTCTTCTAACTTCGCTGCCTCAGAGCTGATCGCTGAGAACGCTGCGATTCCCTCAGATTATCATCAGGGGGTGGATGAAGGTAATGGTCCCTAACTTCAAATCCCACAAATTTACAATAGAGCCTGTCTACAGCACAATATACAGTGTTTTAATGTGTTAGTAGGACAGATTTACCATAACGTCAGGACAAAATAACTAGTATTTACCATAATGTCAGGACATATTTACTCTAACATCAGGTCATATTTACTCTAACGTCAGGACATATTCACTGTAACGTCAGGACAGAATAAAGATATATTTACCAAAACATCAAGACATATTTACAGTAATGTCAGGACACAATACCTGATATTTACGGTAACATCAGCATATATTTACCAAATTGTCAGGACATATTTATGTAAGTAATGTCAGGAAAAATTACTGTGAGATTAGGACATATTCGCTGTAATGTCAAGGTGAGAACCTAAACCTGAATTATTCTTTTCGTAACCAATTTTGTGCTTTGACCAAATCAAGCCTTAACCACAACGTTATCAGATGCTCATTTCCTAACATGGGCTGATGTGCAGCAGGTGTAGCCTCTATCCATGAGAATGATACTTGCTGATAACAAATGGATGAATCATCATTTCATATCTGTGGCTCAGTCACCAAGTCGTCATTTTAGCTGCCAGACGGGATGAAAGAGTCAGAACAGAAAAGAACCAGAACGCCTGGTTGCTGCTTCCAATGTAAAGAACGAGGTGTAAAGCCGTCGTGTTGTGAAGTCAAACGTGGGAAGGAGAGTGTTTGTGTATTAGAGTTTCCTGACTTAGACGTGCCCTTCAGCTGGAAAATGTCAGAACAAAACCTGAACATCAGATGTTCTGGGTGTTTAGTTGCAGATGTTAGCATCTATCCTGAGGCTACACACACACACACACACACACACACACTACACAAAGACACACAAAGAATGCTTTTAGGCTCAGTCTATCACCTGAAATCATCCCTATTCATCCTCCTCGTCTTTCTCAGTCCTGTTGAATAAATGATGGCAACTTGATACAGCTGCAGCAGGCACACACACACACACACACACACACACACAGACAGAGTTTCTCCATCTTTTCAGACTGCATGAAATAGTCTGCAACTAAAGACTATTCTGATGGTGGATTAATCTGTCTAATCTGACTGATTATCAGGTGCAACCTAAAATGTCTTTTTTTTTTTTGTCCAGACCAACAGTCCACAACCCAAAGATCATCGGTTTACTATTATAGAAGAATAAAGAAACCAGAAAATAATCAGAGAAGAGAAGCTGGAACCAGAGAAATTAGACATTTTCTTCTTAAAAATGACTCTAATCCATTAAGATTATCAGAATAGCTGGTGATTAATGTGATAGTTGGAAACTAATCAACTACTCAGTGAGTTTCCATTAACTATTATGGAGAAAATAAACTAGATGCAAAATGTAGTTTGGTCAGAACTTGAGCTGTAATGCAAATTTGGTTCATTAAATGATGCAAAAATGTGTCAAATCCATTATTGATCAGTACAGTTGGTGATTAATGTGATATTTAGAAACTAAGCGAATAATCGTTGCAGCTCTATTCTTCACATCGTTTCTCAGACATTGTTCTGTTTCTGTTGTAAAATACTGTAACTAAATGAAATGTGAACTCAGCTCCTGAATGTTTTTTGCACCAGAATAATTAAAACTTTGGCTATTGTGACATTTACAATAAAGCATCACAGAGGCTGGTTCAGAGCAACCAAAGCATCTCTGACCACACTGAAAACAAGCTGCAAATGTCTATTCATGCTTGTAAAATGCAAGATAAATAAATAACAGGATAATGGTTCTAAAAGGACGGTAAAACTTTTCCTGTGGCTGATCAGACTGCAACAGAAAGTGAAATAAAATTTACTTAAAGCTGCAAACATGTTCCCTCCCCTCATGTACCCTCCACCTGTGAAGCAGTGTTTTAAGTGATTTAATGTGGCGCCAGGAACAATATACAACATATACTAATGACTAGTCACAAACTATTACATTAATCATTAACTATGCTGATAGTTCCAAGAAGAAAATGTCCAAATTCTTTGGTTCCAGCTTCTCTTCTCTGATTAGCTTCTGTTTTTTATTTTTATTTTTCTATAATAGTAAACTGATGATCTTTGGGTTGTGAACTGTTGGTCTGATCACAAAAGAGGTTGAATATTCAGTTTTGGGAAACAGTGATTCACATTTTACACTATTTCAGGAACCAATGAAGTAGTCGATAATAAAATATCTCTAAATAATAAAGCGTACTACAGGACAAATGTGTGAAGCAGGTTTTTCAGTATTTGAAAGAGTCAGGGTTCAGTCTCCATAACAGGCAACAGCACAATGGTGAGAATGTGTGAGACAGGAGGAGGAAGAGTTTGTTGAAGGTTATTACAGTGATCAATCAGCTGCTGACTGCGTCCATGCCTCCATCTTCTGTCCCAGCATTGCCTGAAAAACACCACAAGACAAAGAGAAACTTCCAGCAGCTGCCGTTTACCACCTCAGTCATTTCATCTGTTTATCCTGGTTTTAAAGACCCGTTAAAGCGGCAGAAACGCAGCGTTTGTCCCAACTTCAATAACCACTCTTAAAGGTTAAAGTCCCAGACAAGAAGACTTCATCTCCCATGAGGCCCCAGGTGTTATTGCAGCAAGAGGCTCCACTATAGCAAATTATACAGTACATTCCTGAAGCATGACACACACACACACACACACACACACACACACACACACACACACACAAACCCCCACCCTGTGCTTCCACACAGCATACGCCCTACACACGCACACACATACACATACAGTACATGTCAGCAGTTTAACTCACTTTCTTATCTACAGACTTGAAGAGTTAAAGGTGAATGAGAGAATAGAACTTAAGAGATGTATGGTTGATAAATCCTTTATCACTATCCCATAAATGTCCAACAATTCTGATAACTGATGAATGGATTTGAGTCATTTTTAAGAAAAAATATGTTTATTCTGCAGCTGGAGGCATTATTCACGAAAAAGCCGCAATTTGCTGATTAATGCATTAATCAGCAACTATTTTGGTATTAATAAATTGAGTCATTTTTTAATTAGTAAACAATTAATTGCAAAATTTTCTGATAAATGGATGTGAGTCATTTTTAAAAAGAAAATGTCCCAATTCTCTGGTTCCAGCTTCTCTTCTCTGATTATTTTCTGGTTTCTTTATTCTTCTATAATAGTAAACTGATCTTTGGGTTGTGAACTGTTCTGGACAAAAAAAGACATTTTAGGTTGAATATTCAGCTTTGGGAAACACTGATCTAGATTTGTATCATACATTAAATTTTTAGTTCATAGTATTTTTTTTTTTAATCTAATTCTTTTTTTCTCAATTTTTTTTTTCTTGATTTTGGTTTAATTTAAACTCATTTAAAGAAAACTAGATGAAACTATTTGACATTTCATTACAAAGTTGACATTTCAGGTTGTGGACTGTTGCTCTGGACTAAAAATAGCGTTTAGGTTGAATCTTCAGCTTGGGGAAACACTTGACATTTTACACCATTTAATGGACCAAACCTCAATATTATCAGGATAATAATTAGTTGCAGCTCTCGATTAAAAGAGATTCTGCTGATTCTCTGGTGCGTTTGAACAGGTCAGAGGATTTGGGCTGAATACAAAACGACGTCAGCGATGACGACGCTGCAGAAATGGATTTTCAGACAAAGGGAAAAGAGTGTTGGCAAATGTCCAGGTGTCTTTGTGACTTCATAAAGGTCATATCCTCTCCTGCAGCCAAACAAAGTCCCAGATGCAGCCTGAATCCAACATGTTCTACTAATCTAATGTAACGACATGAAATAATGATCTTGGAACAGAAAGGAGTCTATATCTTTGCCTTTGGAATAAAGCCATGAACTCAGAGGCAAATAGAAGCTGAGCCATGACTTTATTATATTAAGGAGTTCAGAAACACTTGAGTAAGCAGCAGTAAAATATCTGAGCCAGTGGAGTGTTTGTGCAGCTTTGTGACCTCACACACGACGCCACCTGCTAAAACCACACGTCGCATCACATCCACATGTTGGGTTCAACTCATACGAGTTTAGTTCATGGGCCATAAACAGATCATTTTAATCTCAACTGGGCCAGAACCAGTAGAAATTTACATATAAATAACAGCTGCAAAATCCGCCTAATTTTTATTTAAAGAAAATGAGGAGATGTAACAGAAGGGGAAAATGAGTGTGATTTTAAAAATGTATCTTATTCCATATTAAAATGAATTAAATCCAACAAGTGAAAATATCTTGTTTTGATGTTATTGAAACATTGCGTAGAATGATCTTGAAATAACTTATTCCATTGGAAGATAATTTTGCTTACTTTGCTCCTGAGTTTGTTAAATTCTTCTTTTCTTAAAATAAGATTAAATTGTTAACTTTTTATTGTACTTTATCACATTTAGGGGGGTAATGAAATAAGTAAAATTATCTGCAAATTCAAGGTAATTCTATTCAATTTTGGACTAATTGTATTAACTACAATATATTTTCTCCAACAATTTTTTGCAGCAGATGAAGTTATCTCCTGTTTTACAAACCATTAACTAATCTAAACTGTAAATATCTGATCTCTTGAGCCCTGAAAGATTCTCACTGGTTCACATTTATGTGAAGAATGAGGAACTGGAACATTTATTAATTGGACCTTATCCAGTGGACTGTTCAGTGAACCCTTCAGCGGCCAGTTTCAGCCCCCCGTCCTCATGTTTGACCCCCTGATTAATATAGACCTGAGTCTAACGTGAATATTAGAAACGATGCAGAGCGTCTTGATGCTCTGACCTTCCTGACCTTTCTGACATGGACAGAGTGAATTGGGCAGAGCCTCGGCAGCTTGTACAGCACATTTCCTTCCGGTTCTATCAGCTGGAGGGAAAATTCAAACCTCTCCAGCTCTACTCTGCTGTAGGTAAATGTCTCTCCAGCTGAGTTTAGAATCTGACTGAACCATCGGTTCTACTTCAAAGCTGAAGAAATGGCCATTTTAAGACAGCTGGATATTTCCAGCGTTTTAATCTACTTTTCATCTAGTGTTGTTCATTGGTCGGTTATTTTTGTACGTGTGTATGTGTTTAGTCGCTTTCCTTCAGCCTTTTCCAAATAAACATGTTTTTTGTGTGTACATGCAACAAGTTCATGAATCAGTCTTTGTTTCAGCTTGGCTTTGTGTTCTCTGCTGTTCCTGATAAAAGCTGCAGCTGGAAAAATGAAACCAGCAGATTCCAAATCGGATGAAGCTGTGACAGAATCTGTCTGGAGGATTGGACAGGGTGGTGGAGATGTTGGAGGATGTTGGACATATGCATATCACATCTCTCCTGAAGCCAAACGTCTAATTTTTAGAGAAATTAAACCGACCCAGAGACTGTAAAACATCCTTTACAGTATAGTGCAGAATCCCTTAAATTCTGTTATAAAAGAATACATCTCTACATCTAAAACATTTGTGTTATTACTTAGTTGGTGAGCTAATGTGTCTTTAGTAATGTAATAATTATTTAATAAGTAATATATGCTTGCCATTGTTACTACAAAAAAGGGCTAGTGCTCCATTCATTAAATACATCAGTGTAACAAGTCAATAAAATGTCAGGTAATACATATATTAATAATAATGATAATAATAATAATACTGTGTTTGTAAGTTGGAACCAGGAATTCCGAGTAAAAGCAGACCTGCTTTAAAACTGCTGCTTTGCTGCATGATTTTAGTTTTATTTCCCTGTGAGATGATGAAAACCGATCTAAGAAAAACAGGTTTGAGTAACAGATTTGTGAGTGAAGGTTTGTTTGAAGCCAAAATACTCAGAATGGTTCCAAGAATTAGATAGATTTTTCCTAGATTTTTCAGCACTAGAAAGTTATAGAAGTGCCAGTGATTTTACTGTTGTTTGCTGCTCTGGCCAAAAGGAAGGAATTAGCTGCTGAAATTACTGAGAAATCTACCAGGAAACTGTGGTTTAATCCATTCAGCTTCATTAATGGAGCAGTTGTGTTATTTGTAGGATTTTTGTACCAAAGCAGCCGCAGTTTGAACAAAACCATCACTCCACAAATGGCTTTTGTTTTAATATTTGCAGATACTAAATACATCCAACATATACAAAATAAACAGCTTTTTTTATAACTATCAACAAGTTGCTATGAAAGAAATATGCACACTAATTTAAATTGATTGAATAAGTAAATATTGAAAATAAAAACACAAAATCTGTTAACTTTTGCACTATATATATATATATATATATATATATATATATATATATATATATATGTATGTGTATATATGTATGTGTATAGCAGAGTTGCAACAAGTCAATTCATTGATTAGTTTCCAACTATTATTATTTTGATTATCAATTTTTATTTTTATATTTTATTTTTTTTTAAAGAAGAAAATGTCCAAAATTCTCTGGTTCCAGCTTCTCTTCTCTGACCATTTTCTGGTTTCTTTATTCTTGTATTGAACTGCACACAAAAAATACATTACAGGTTAAATCTTCAGCTTTGGTAAATGCTGTTTAACATTTTTACACAATTTATGAAGCAGATGACTTGTTTCAATAATCAATGGGATTAATTGACTATCAGGATAATCGTAAGTTGCAGCTCAAACATCTAACATTCAATCACTTAAACACTGATCGACATTTTATGAATCAAGCAACTAATTTAAGTATTTGTGAGCAGATATAGAATCACAGATTGCAACGAGTGTTCCAAACCATCTAGAGAGGCTTCCTCCAAAAGAACTTTAGCTCTACTGCTGTAATTTATCCTCTTAAAGGAAAACTGGTCACAGCATGCCAACTCTGTCATTGAAAAGGTCTTAATATTTTTCAAAGAACAGCACCGAAGCAAGCAGAATCGCAGAGAAGGTGATGGACCATCAGCCATTTAGTGTTGCCTTGTTAACGATCCCCGGGAGAAAGTTTTCTGATGTGTTCCTACTACAGATGTTTCTTTGAATCAAGTCAATTTTATTTGTTCAGTCCCAAATCACAAATTTACCCTACTGAGCTTTACATTCAGCCACACAACATCCTCTGTCCTTAGACCCTCACAGTGTACAAGGTAAATCTCCCTAAAAAACTGTTTAATAGAAAAAAAAAATTGGAAGAACCCTGAGGAAGAGTAACCGGGTACGAACAGACTGCAATAGATGAACAGGATGGAAACAACATAGTAGAACAGGAAAAGTTCAATATGACATTAAAAAGAATAACATAAATATATTGAGTTTTGGTGTATGTAGAGGATGAGTTGACAGGATCCGTCTCTGCTTCCAGGTTAACCAGGACAGCATCAGACAGACTGAGAATGAGAAAACAAATCAGTGGATTAATAAATCTATGGATCCTACCCCTGAGCCAGTAAGACTCATCCTTCCTGGCATCCTTCAGACTCACCAGGAGAAACATTCCTACATTCTCCTCTGCTTCATCATCTCACTGATGCAACATGGTCTTGGGTTGTGGACTGTTGGTCCGGACAAAAAAAAAAAAACTTGGTTGAATCTCCTGCTTTGGGAAACACTGATCCACCTTCATCACTGTTTTAAGAACCAAACCACCAAAGACTCTTCTTATAGTTGTTTAACCAGAACCAGGTTCTTGTCTGTCTAAAAGCAGCCACAGTTTATCTCTGCAGTCCTGTTGCATCCAGTTGGATCAAGGAAGCACCGTGAAGAATTTTTTAGAATCTGGTCCACCCTTTTGGACCCTGAAGACCCTAAAAACCCCCAAAACCTCCAGTAACGAGATGCCTGAGCTCTGGTTCAGCTCCAAACTGAAACAAGTGACACCACAGTGACTCGTATTTTCTCTGAGTTTGAACGTCCAGGATCAACCACAGAGCTGCTTCTCATTTAGACACACACACACACACACACACGCTGACTCACTGCAACACACTGAGATTCACACACACACACACCAATTTGGCAAATACCAGGGGAAATCCTTCCCAGCACCATTATGTATTTTTTTATGGCCTCAGTCACATAAATTAGAGCAGAGGACATGCAACTCCTGTGTGTGTACGTGTGTGTGTGTGTGTGTGTGTGTACATTTGTGTGTATATGTGTGAGTGTACACGTTTGTGCATGTATACGCATGTGCGTGTGTATGTGTCATAATCACACACAGTGTAATGATCAGATTGTGTTCATGTTTGTGTACAGTGGTTACAGAAAGTAAATTTGACACTTTATTTTATTGCAGCCATTTCCTAAAATAAAAGACACACTTGTTATGTCACAGCCATAACTGTTCAGACCCTTTGCTCAGTATTTAGTAAAAACACCTTTTGGACTGATACAGCCATGAGTCTTTTAGAAAACGAAGCACCGTGTTTTTCTAGCTGGGTTTGGATCCTCCCCAGTTGTGTCAGGTTGATGCTGAATGCTGGTGGACAGCCATGTTCAGGTCTCCAGAGATGCTGGTTATTTAAGCAGTTGTTAGGGTTCTGGTCTTATTGGAAGCTGATTTTTAAACCCCAGTCTGAGGGCCTGAGCTCTCTGGAGGAGGTTTTGGTCCAGCATCTCCACCTGCTGCACACTGGTGGACTGGACTGGATGAGCTAGGATTCTAGAGACCACTGATCTCCCTAATGCAGCAGAATTATTTTAATATGGTCTAGATCTGTTCCTCACCACAGTTCTTCTGAGCTCCTGATTCTCTCTTCTCTGATCTTGTCTAAGAACTGTCAGGTCGTGTATAGACAGATGTGTCAGTCAGCAGAATCAAACACAGCTGGACTCCAATGATGGTAGAGAACCATCTCCAGGATGATCAGAAGAAATGGACAGAACCTGGTTAATGATATGAGTGTCACAGCAAAGGCTCTGAATACTTATGGCCATGTCATATTTCAGTTTTTATTTTTTAATAAATTTACAAAAATTTCAACCATTTTTTTTCAATGATGTGTGTATAATGAGGGGAACAAATTACTTAATGACTTTAGGAAGTGGTTGCAATTTAATAAATAGTGTGTGTGTTCACGATCAGATTCTTAGGCTGTAATTTGTTCTGATGCTGAATTTCTGAGACTTTAAGTTGAACATCGGTGACTTTGTGTAACATCTGTCCTTAGGACAGATGTTGAATCCTTTCCTGCTGGAGCTTCTGTTTATGGTTGTGATGTCACAGGGTGGAGTTCAGACCCAGGTAAACCAGGGGGAAAAAAAACAAGGACAACGGAAGATAAAAAGGAAAGTGGGGCGAAGCAGAAAAGGATTTCTGAGAGAAAACAAGAGTCGCTGCATTTCCTTTGTGGAGCTGTAATCTTGTTAAGTTTCGTCTCGGCCTTAATTGGTTCAGTTTGATCTGAATTTATCTGCAGCGATGGAACTCGCCTGCTTGGATTTATGGTTCTGTTGCTGCAGGCTAAAATCGCTGCTATTGGCTGCAGTCACATGACCTCATCAATCATCTTAACGAGCAGCTGATCTTAAATTAACGAGCCAGACGCTGCAGCCAATCAGTAACTAGTTTTAATTAATCAACAAAGACTCAGAGCTGAGATTCTACTCACTAATACTGTAAATGATCTTTGGGATGTGGACTGTTGGTTTGGGCAAAAAAAATACATTTTAGGTTAAATCTTTAGCTTCGGGAATGTGAACCCAGCAACTAATCAATTAATCATCAACAATCAATAAACAAATATAAAAATAGTTTGTAGCTGCTCTAATTGATAAGTTGTAAACATAGAATTATAAAGATTTTTCTTAGAAATTGACTCAACTCAATTATCAAAATAGTTGGTGATTAATGTGATAGTTGGAAACTAGTAAATTGACTCAAATAAATATAATACATATAATAAATAATTCAAGATAATTCTACTCATTATCCTAAGTGAAAATATCTTGTTTTTAGATGAATTATCTAATCGATTGATCAGTAGAAAGATCCATACTGGAGTGAAAGCGTGTCTTTATGCTTTGACCCTGTAAAATAGATTAGTCATTTAATCTATTTATAAAATCGATAGAATGATGCATACTTGTTCTTGTTTATCTTCTTCTTATCATCAAGGGGCAGGACAGTTAAATTCAGGGCTTCAATGAATAATCAATAAGTATTCAACTATAACATTAATCACCAACTATTTTGAAAATCAATCAACTTGAGTCATTTTAGGAGAAAATGCCCAAATTCTCTGGTTCCAGTTTCTCTTCTCTCGATTATTTCTGGTTTCTTTATTCTTCTATAATAGTAAACTGATGATCTTTGGTTGGGAGATTCTTCCTTGTGCAAATCTTCATTATTAAACCAGACAGTGAAACATCTCACAGGAACATGAATTCTTCATCAGGGACGAGACTTTCAGGCTTTGATGTCAAGGTTTTGCTGATTCAGATTCTGCTGCAGCAGGTTAGACACTGACAAGCCTGAAATAAATATGGCTTTAGTTTTATACCACACACACACACACACACACACACACACACACACACACATATACGCACAGAGAACTGTTAGTGGTGGAAACAGGAAGTTTGAGTGCAAGTTGACACAGGTTAATAATGACTTGATATTTACACATTCCTGCTCAGAGGATGTATATGAATCTGTGAGAGCTGTCATACTCTCTCTCTCTCTCACACACACACTAATGTAAAACACTGTATATTTTGATACCAAAACATTTTACCATGAGGTAGGAAATGCAGATGACATCTAATCTGCAAATGCGCACACCACACACACACACACACACACACACACACACACACACACACACACACACACAATCTCCTGTTCTTCCTTCTTCCATTGCTGCCTGGCTGTAAATCAGGAGTGTGTGTGTGTGTGTGTGTGTGTGTGTGTGTGTGTGTCTCAAAGGCAGCAGATTCTTGGCAGTAAAGTGCCAAGTACCATTACCATCTGCTGTGATAGCCCCCCCCCCCCGACTTTCTGGACTGTGTGTGTTTCAGGTTAAATCGCCATCAATCCTTTATCTTCTGTGGTTGTCTGTCTCCATGTGATAACTTGATTTATTCTTGATAAAACTGGTGATTTTCGCTCTTTAACTGATCAGTTTTGGATCTTCTGTGACAACCAGAGTCTGAATTCCAGTAAAGTAGCAGGCCAGAAACCCAGAGAATAAACTGATGATGATGAAACTGACAGTCATCAAAGTTTCTAAGTTCTAGCTTTCATTCATCCTGTTGATGTTTTATATCCTGTTCCACTTCAGTCTGATGTGTGTTAGTGTGACTTCATAACTTCATTTTCAGTCAAACTAACAGGTTCATATAATGATCAGTGATGCTATAAAACAGCTGAAAGACAGTCAGAGACTTTTTTACTCTGACTCAGGTACTTTAAAACCCACCTGTGAGTGTTTTAAATGACGCAGGTTGCAGCAATGTTTAAAATGACGTGAAAACAAGCCTCAAGTGTCATATTCATTTTATCAACAGACACTGAGGAAAAATGATTTGTTAACCTAATTTTTTCCAGTTATGAGGACACAGTGTTGATGCATCTTCAACAGTTTCTGGTTTTGTTTCTGCAGAAACATGAAGAATGAACAGATTAAACAGTCTGAGATACACAGGAGATCAGAGGTTTTTGGAATAATGTCCTTTATAAAACATTTGAATTGTGTTTATACTGTTCCAGGCTGGATGCTTCTCTAAACATATTGAATTATTTAATATTTGGTCTTATATTATAGATAATGGAGCAATTCTGAGTCTGTATCTCAGCCAGATTTAATCCAAAAAATGGATCAGAAACTTATTTACAGCAAGATGCTCAAAATATATCTCAGAAATGTCAGAATTCAAACTACTGCTGCTGTTTTCTAGAATGTAGATAAGGGTTGTGAATTATAATTTAACGATACGTTCATGAATTGTAAAGCTGTAACTAATGACTATTCAGATGTTTATTAATCTGTCGATTATTGAAATGATGAATTGATTATTTGGTAAAATGCTGATTATTGAAACCATCAACACCAGCTAGTTGTGTAGTTCATATATGATGTAAAATGTGAATTAGTGGCTCTCAAAGCTGAAGATTCAACCTAAAATGTCTTTTTTTTGTCCAGACCAACAGTCCACAACCCAAAGATCATCAGTTTACTATTATAGAATTTAAAAAATAAATAAAATAGAAATACTCTTGTGCCACAGTCCAGAGACAACGCTTCACATTTTAATGTTTGTTTGGGATTCTGTGAGGACAAAATCCCTCTTATCCTCCATGATGATCACATGATGATCACATGACCACAGCAGCTCTGACACATGTCGCTTTGTTTAGGTTTAAACTAGTTTCAGGGAAACTTAAGTGATATCTCACATGTTTTTTGTTCTATCTGCTGCAGGATTTATCAGCTCATCAGATCATCAGATTCTCCAGTTTAACACATGACTTTACTGCCGCTTGATGCACATATAATTGCCAACTATTACATTAATCAACACCTATTTTGATAATAGACTAATTTTTAAAGAAGAAAATGTCAGTTGTCTGGTTCCAGCTTCTCTTCTCTGATTATTTTCTGGTTTCTTTATTCTTCTAAAACAGTAAACTGATGATCTTTGGGTTGTGGACTGTTGGTCTGGACAAAAGTTGACATTTTTGGTTTAATTATTTTCAGCTTTGGGAAATGGTGATAAGCATTTTATACCATTTGATAAACCAAACAATCAATCGATTAATCAACTCAATAATTAATAGATGAATAGACTATTAAAATAGTTGTTAGTTGCAACTCTAATATAAAATCCTGAAGTTAAAGTGTAGATTATGTGCTTGTTTCTGCAGTTTTTCAGTTTGATGAAGCTGCAGATGTCAATCAGAAACATCAGTTTACATTGGGAGGAATCAAGTTCCTGAGTAGGAATAAAGAAGCTGATCCAGGTTCAGTTAAAATATCAGCTGTCACACCAGGAGAAAGCAGGTGTGAGTGTGAAGCAGGAAGAGCAGCGAGTGTCCGTTCATGTGGAGACTTGACAGCGCGACTGAGAGAGTAAAGAGAAGAAACGGGCTGAAATCTTGACACGTTTGTAGAATCCAGAGCTGAGAGAAGCTGGTAAAGACCATGAGGCGTGTTTCAGCTTGTTGCTGAATCTGATTTCAGGCTAAAAGTATGTTCACATAACAAATAATATCTGAATAAAACCATACTTTTAAAGTACATGAACATTTTTGTTTGACTGAAATCAAACTTGTGAAGTCAGGCTAACACACAGATAACGAGTGAAGTCCAGCTGCTGCAGTTGATCATATTTATATTTAATGTAGTTATAATAGATATATAATTGCGTTTTTAATCAACACTGAGGCACAGGAAATGATCCTGAACTGTTGAGTTTCTGGCGTCGTTCAGCTGTTTTTTAGTATCACTGGTTATCATTTTTGTTGTTTCCAGCAGCAGCATCTGAAAAAATCAACAGAATAAATCAAACCAGATTTGTTTGTTGTTTAACATGTTTTCAGACATGCTGGTGGCTCAACGGCATAAAAATCACTAACTTTGCTTTCATCATTTATTGGGTGAATTAACAATAAATCCTATACAGATGTTCGAGGCCTCAGAGATTTTTTTTTAAAATTCTGTTACAAACAGTTTTACAACAATAAAGGAACAAAACACTGAAATGAAAACAATACAATGTTGTTCTAGTCCCAGAAGTAGGAGGTTTCTGTCCCAAACTAACTGTGTAATGTTCAGATTCATTTCAAACTGCATCAGGATGTCATTTAGAAGTTTTGCGGCGGCTGCAGGAAGTTTCAGACAATTTTTGTGGTTTCAGATACTTTGAGTGTGTTTCAGGAAAATTCAATGAGTTTCAATTAGTTTAAATCAGTTTTAGAAAGTTTCAATGAGTTTAATGCCTTCTTTTGGAGCGTTTTAGACAGTTACAGAGAATTTTATCAGTTTCATTGAGTTTCAATGAATTTCAGTGTTTGTTTTTTTTGAGAGTTTGAAACAGTTTCAGAGAATTTTTATTGAGTTACAGAAAGTTTTATTGAGTTTCAGAGTTTTTTATTAGCCTAACTCTTCACTCTGAGCTCAGCTGCTGATGCTGAACCGGCTTCATTTCCTCAGTCTTCTGGTTCCCACAGATCGAGCAGCGATGGAGGAGCCGACCGGAAACTGCTCAGCTTTTCTTGGCTCAGCCAATTTGAGGAGAACTTCACCACAGAGATGCTATTTTTCTCCAGGATTTCTCAACAAAACCTGGAACCGACAGCGGTGATAGAATCTGAGTCGCCCACAGATCCCTGAGGGCAGATTTACTCATTACACCACAAATGTGTTTCATCAGAACACAGTGGATAAATCTATAAATGAAGATCTCATGATGGACTGATGTGATCTTTTTTTTATTCTTCTATAATAGTAAACTGGTGGTGATTCTTTGTTTGTGGACTGTAAAGCTGGAAGAGTTGATTTACAGGATGATGTGATGTGATCCAAGGATCCAGATTCCAGGGAGATATGGTTTCTAAAGCAGCCTGCAACTCTTTCTGCAGAGTTTACGGTGTTTGCTGCCAATGGTTCTGCATCCACTTCACTTTCCCACACAAACCGTAAATTACCAAGAACCTGTGATGTGTGTCTGGCTGCGTCTGCCTGATACAACTCAGGAAAAGGAGGCTGTGTGTTTGTCGAATATTAAATATTCAGCTGTGTGTTGGTGGAATATTCTGCCGTGACAGTCGCTGAACCAGGTGAAAGGGGAAAGCAGAGCAGACAGGATCAGGTTAAAGTCACATTCTTCTCTTCTCAGAAACTGTTCCTGAGTCAGTGGATGTTAGCTGCTGCACTGTGTTAACTGTGTTTAATTCATTAATTATTTTAGTCTAGTCTGTGATCATCTACAAATATTCTATTGACTATTGACTATTGACCAAGTGTACAAGCAACAAAACCAATGTTTTGCAGTTTTTTCTGTATCTTAAAGTATTAATTGGTTATTCAAATCATTGCCACTTGATTTATGTTAACCCACACATCATTAGGACTATTTTTTTTTTTTTCCCCAATTACTTAACTTAAAAAAAAAAGTCTAGATTCGATTCTATATCTATGTCTTAATTCTTATAATTTCGTGAATCTTCAGCTTTGGGAAACTGATTGATATTTTACACCATTTTATGAAGCAAACGGCTAATGAATTAATTAATAATCAATAGATTAATGGCCTATCAAAATAGTTGCTTGTTGTACCTCTAATTGATAAGTTGCAACCAGAGAATTTGGACATTTTTTTTTTTTTTTTAAATTAATCAAATCGATTATCAAAATATTAATAAATTTGATAGTTGGAAACTAATTGATTTATCAGTGTAAAGATCAATACTGTAGTGAAATTTTGCTTTTAGGCTTTAGATGAAGACAACAAAGTGTGAATTGGAGCTAAATGTTCAAAATCCTGAACTGTCCCTTTACCAGTGTTCAGGTGTGTTTTTGTTAATGTGACCCTGTAAAATAGATTAGTTATCAATTCATGGATTAGAGTCAATTTCATACAGTCATTTCAATTAGAAAATGTCCAAATTCTCTGGTTCCAGCTTCTCTTCTCTGAATATTTTCTGGTTTCTTTATTCTTCTATAATAGTAAACTGATGATCTTTGGGTTGTGGACTGTTGGTCTGGACACAAAAAAGACATTTTAGGTTGACTCCTCTGCTTTAGGAAACACTGATAGACATTTTACACCATTTACTGAACCAAACATATAATTGATTGAGGGTTTCAATAATCAATAGACTGCCGATGAGATTTTTCCTGCAGCTGGAATTTAACGTTTAACTCAAACCTTCAGTCTGTTGTGACAGGTCCAGTCTCTACAGCTTACAACAGGACTGTTGACAGCAGCTGTTTGTGAAATCAGGTCATAAAACTGTTAAACTGCAGACAGACGTGCTGGCAGAATCCAACTGATCCGGAGTCAGAAGTCAGTCTCTGATCTCAGGTGATTCATCAGGTGCTGCTCAAACTGAGGACAATTCAGAGTTAAAGTGTGTTTGCTTGCTGCTTTCCATTAATCAGCAGTCTGAGTCTCATCTTGTGTCCAGGTTCTTTATTTCGAGTTTAGAAGAAGAGAGTCCAGCATCTGTCAGTGACTTCCCTCAGTTTCTCTGTTGAATCTGTTGGTAGTAATCGGTCTCACTAGTTCTGCCCCCAAACTGATGGAGACCCTTTGGACGGCAGCTGAAACGTCCTCCTGACTGGGGTTCAATCTGGCTGATTATGTAATTTAACAAAGTGTGATTCAAAAAATGAACCAGTTCCTGTTCCTTTGAGCATCTTTCAGGGCTTAAAGGATTAGATATTTACAGTTTTGATTTATAAATGGTTGGTAAGGCAGCAAATGTGACATGTCAAAAATGTCATTTTTAGGTTAACACTTTGGTTTAAAAAAAAAAAACAAAAAAAACACATGCATCAAGTATTTTTATATTTTAGGTGGATTAAATATTTTTTAAATTATCTTTCTTTCTGGATTACACAATCTGACATTTCATGTCAAAATCACACATTTTTTTTATGTGCAAATGGACTTTTAAATGACAAGAAACCAACATGAACACAAAATGTACATTTTTGAGACCTGATGAATACTTCTTAAAACTGCATTTTAAAAAGTTTTTAACTTTCTCATCTTTTCAAACATGATTTGTCAGTGACACAGATTAAATATGTGATAACAAACAGCAAACTGTTGAAGTAAATTAATATTTGTCTTTTCATAAAGGAGTAAAACATTTTTTAGATGTCTTTATTTACATGTTAACTTTCACTGGTCCAGCCCACTTGAGTTCAGATTGATTTGAAATGGAGAACGATGACCTGGATGAATGAGATTTAAGATAATCTGGGCTGTTTTCTGTTTTTCAGGCTGATCAGCGGCTGAGGACAATGACGCTCTCTTGAATCTCGCTGATCACAACCCTCCCCTCTCCTTATTTCACACACACACACTTGCACGCCTCCGTCATGAACCACACGCCCAGCCCCCACTTGTCTGAGGGTGGGGGGAAGTCGTCGGGTGGCGGCCTGCTGTGCAGTCTGGGTCTGGGGGCCGACAGGGGGATCCGGTCCCCCGACAGCCTGACCCACACCCCCAGCCCCACTGGAGGGACTCCCAGCTCCAGCCCCCCCCTGCTGCTGTCCCCGGGGCTGGGGGGGCTCGGGGGACTGGTGGCCCTGGGGGCCATGGGGGACGGCATGGCTGGGGGGGACTGGGAGAGCCGCGAGGAGCTGAGGCTGCGGGAGCTGGAGGAGGCGAGAGCCAGAGCCGCCCAGATGGAGAAGACCATGAGGTGGTGGTCAGACTGCACGGCCAACTGGAGGGAGAAGTGGAGCAAGGTGGGTTGCCATGGTAACATGTGACCTACTGACACATGTCCGACTGACACATGTTCTACTGGAGGGAGAAGTGGAGCAAGGTGGGTTGCCATGGTAACATGTGACCTACTGACACATGTCCGACTCACACATGTTCTACTGGAGGGAGAAGTGGAGCAAGGTGGGTTACCATGGTAACAATGTGTCCTACTGACACATGTTCTACTGGAGTTGAAAGTGGAGCAGTTGGATTACCATGGCAACGACATGACCAACTGACACACCGTACTGTTTCTACTAACATCATCTACCAACACATGTTCTAACATATGTCCTACTAACATGTTCCACTACCATGATCTATTGACCTGTGTTTCACTAACATGATCTTCTGACCCGTGTCCTCCTGACGTGTCCTTGTGTTTCCAGGTGCGTGCTGAGCGTAACCGAGCCCGCGATGAGGTTCGTCAGCTGCGTCAGCGGCTCGACTCTCTGACCAAGGAGCTGACCAGTGTTCGGCGGGAGCGTCAGGAACTGGCCTCAGAGAATGAGATGCTGCAGCAGGACGCGCTGCGTCTCCGTGGCGACCACGCCGCTCCTCTCCCCCCCACCTCCTCCTCCCCCGCCCACCCGGCTCCTCGCGGTGCCTCCTCCTCCTCCTCCCCCTGCCCCTCCATGCCGCCCTCCTCCCCCGCCTCCTCCACCTCCTCCACTCAGGTCCACTCCGAATGTAAGCTGGAGCGAGGGGGGGAGGGGCTGCCCGGGTCCCCAGAACCAGAACCAGTGAGGGACGTGGATCTGGACCCAGAGCCAATAGGTCAACAGAAGGTGAGTCTGCCAAAAACGTGAAAATCAGAATGAGTTCTACTGACGCCTGTTGCGTGATCTCATGTTAACCTGAGCCAGGTTCTTCAGATGTTTCTGTTCTTTAGAGAATAAAGGAGATGATTCTGACATGTGAATATAAACAAAACTGATTTAAAATATTCACAAACTTGACTGAGTAAATGGATCCAACCTGTCAGTTCCTGCTGAGGAAACATGGGTTCATGCAGGTCTTTGGGTCTTCAGGTCTTTGAATAAAATACATTTATTGTGTTGATTAGATTAATTGTTTATACTGCAAATTTACACATTCATTGAGAACACAATTCATACAAAGTGATTTATTTCACTTATTTGAACTGAAGGACTCGTTCCTGGTGCCATGTGACCTCACATGTTGCTGTTAAACTAACATCACCTGCTGGGCGCTGGATCATGCAAACAATAAAAAATCTGAATATTTGTTAGTAAAAAAAAGTTTTTAGAATGTTGTTGTTCTATCGAATAATATTAAATTAGCTCCTCATAGCTCTCGTTTATACCAGCAATGGAGTAAATATTGTTGGTTGGTTTGTTTTATAAAGATGTGAAACAGTGAAAATGAAGCTTCAATGTGACCTAAGTCTCAGTGAATGTAGGTCAGAGGCTGTTTCCAGGAGGATAAAATCCAGAAGTGTGCGTGTGTGTCTGCATGCCCTATATAAGACGCTCAGGTATTGCTGCTCGTCCTCAGGGTTTAGTGATGCTGCAGCATTTCTTCTTGTCAAAAGATCCTCAACCTACCATCACACAAGAAGAATCAAAGCTGGAATGAGACAGTAACATTAAATACTAACGCGGATCCACAGTGTATCATATTCAGCATCTATTGGAGCCTCATATACTGAGAAAAAAGCTGGAGGTGGAACTCTTCTTCTGATCTCTTTCAACCATATATATCTATACATAACCATATATAGCTATACATCACCATTTATAACCGTTCATGACTATATAGCTATACATCACCATTTATAACCGTTCATGACTATATAGCTATACATCACCATTTATAACCGTTCATGACTATATAGCTATACATCACCATTTATAACCGTTCATGACTATATAGCTATACATCACCATTTATAACCGTTCATGACTATATAGCTATACATCACCATTTATGACTGCCCGTGACTATACATCACCATTTACAATCATTCATGACTATATATAGCTATACATCACCATTTATAACTGTCCATGACTATATATAACTATACATCACCATTTAAAACCATTCATAACTATACATCACCGTTTATAACTGTCCATGACTATATATAACTATACATCAACATTCATTCATAATTATACATCACAATTTATAACTGTCCATGGCTATATATAACTATACATCAACATTTATAAATGTCCATGGCTATATATAACTATACATCACCATTTATAACTGTCCATGGCTATATATAACTATACATCAACATTCATTCATAATTATACATCACCATTTATAACTGTCCATGGCTATATATAACTATACATCAACATTTATAAATGTCCATGGCTATATATAACTATACATCACCATTTATAACTGTCCATGGCTATATATAACTATACATCAACATTTATGACTGCCCGTGACTATACATCACCATTTACAATCATTCATGACTATATATAGCTATACATCACCATTTATAACCGTCCGTGACTATACATCACCATTTATAACTGTCCATGACTATATATAACTATACATCACCATTTAAAACCATTCATAACTATACATCACCGTTTATAACTGTCCATGACTATATATAACTATACATCAACATTCATTCATAATTATACATCACAATTTATAACTGTCCATGGCTATATATAACTATACATCAACATTTATAAATGTCCATGGCTATATATAACTATACATCAACATTCATTCATAATTATACATCACCATTTATAACTGTCCATGGCTATATATAACTATACATCAACATTTATAACTGTCCATGACTATATATAACTATACATCACCATTTAAAACCATTCATAACTATACATCACCGTTTATAACTGTCCATGACTATATATAACTATACATCAACATTTATTCATAATTATACATCACAATTTATAACTGTCCATGGCTATATATAACTATACATCAACATTTATAAATGTCCATGGCTATATATAACTATACATCAACATTCATTCATAATTATACATCACAATTTATAACTGTCCATGGCTATATGTAACTATACATCAACATTTATATCCGCTCATAACTATACATCACCATTTTTAGCTGTTCATGACCATATATAACTATACATCAACATTTATATCCGTTCATAACTATACATCACCATTTATAACCATTCAAACTAGACACCATCATTTATAACCAATCCTGACTATATATAAAATAGATCAACATTTATAACCATTCACGACTATATATAATTATATATATCAATACATCAATCACCATTTATAGTCATATATAAAATATTAGACCACATAAATCTACTTAGAACCATAAATACACATATTTTTCCATCACTGTCTATAATAATATATAACCATACATCACCACATGTAACCACTTATAACCATGAATATAACTGTTCTCACAAATCCAGCACCACTGAGGATTAATCAGCAGCAGCTCGACATTGTGTTCTCGTCGTGGCAGAAAATGTCAGACGGGAACAGTCACATGATTATGGAGTTGGTCACATTAAGCTCAAATCCACAGTCTGATGTTCACGCCTTAATTCACCTGAAGGAGCCGTTTCCTGGCTGAGATCCGGCCGGTATGAAGTAATTTCTCCAGTCTGAGGTTGGAACTGTGATGTGGATGTGAACCATTTGCAGGCAGAAACTGGTAGCTATGGTTGAACTGGTTTGACTGGAGTCATCAGGCTGTGAGAGAAGAGGGACTTCTGATGATGGTGGTAAACCAGAGCGTAAATTTATAGCTACAGAATCCAATGTAGTTAACTAACGGCAGGTAAAATTAGTAGAAACACAGACTAAATCGTTTGAACGTGTTTAAATGATTAGTTTCCAACTATTACAAATTGATTAATGACTTGGAGTATTTTTTAAGAAGAAAATCTTTGGTTCCAGCTTCTCGCTCTGAATATTTTCTGGTTTATTTATTTTTCTATAATAGTAAACTTATTCTCTTTGGGTTGTGGACTGTTACGAACAAAAAAAGACATTCTAGGTTGAACCTTCAGCTTTGGGAAACACTGTTCAACATTTTATGAACCAAACAAATAATTGATTAATCATTTCAATAATTAATAGACTAATCCACTATCAGAATAGCTGTTAACTGCAGCTCTAGTTCCTGGAAATACTGGGATTATATCTAGAAAATAACCTGATTATGATGTTGTAGAATTGCTTTAATATAATAGTCAGATATGATTTATCTAAGAGAATAAATCATCTAAACTGAGTTTAAGTCTCTCAGCAGCAGCAGTGAATCAGTCTGAGATGAATTAATAATGACTTTGAAGTTGTATTTTCAGTTGACATTGAAAATATTTTACTGCACTTAAAAACACATAAACTTGATTCATTCTCATTTCTCACGCTATGATGCTCCTATACAGTATAAATACCTTGAAGATGTATGTGGTATTAGTAGTAGTACTACTAGTACTAGTAGTATGCAGAAAACTACATATAAACGCTGTTATATAAGAAGCAGCAGGTGTTTGTAGCTGAATCTGATGAATGTGAACCTATCAGTTTCTTTAAAATTCAGTAAACAAACTAATCAAAATTTAAAAAAAAAAAGATAAGATACAAATTTTTGTACTACTTTAAATTATTATGATAAAAATTCTTAAATTCTTTGTGACTCCTCAAACAATAAAGTCACAAAACAGTTGTGTATCAGTAATAAAAAAAAAAAAAATAAATAAAAAAAAACATACTATAGTAAAATGAAAATCATGGATAAAAAGTACAATGGAAAGTTGGAGGCAACAGTTGTATAATATAAAAAGAGAAAAAGAATTGAGTTGGGTTGGATTTTTTATCCTAAAAAAAATAATTGAATTGAAATAAATCATTTGGGGGGATAAATGAATAGAATCTGATGTTTGTGATCTGTTTTCTTTAGTTTTTAGTCATGTGTCCAAAATGTCAAGAAGGTATTTTCCTTCATATCTGTTATAAATCCATGACCCAGTTTCCTGAGGAATCAGAAGCACATTGAGCAGTTTGGGTTTGATTCAGTGATTTGTCCCATCTGATAAAACGGATCTGAACTGCTGTGACACACACACACACTCACACACTCTACATGAGCTATAACCTTCTAATGAAGATGTCTGTGTTGAAACAGCAGCAAATGAAGGTCAGTTTTGTTGCTCATCACATGTGATCTTCAGCAGGATCAGAGGGGGGTTTCCACAGTGACACACACACACACACACACACACACACACACACACTCACTCTGAGGCTGCAGCACAGAGTGGATCAGGACACCAGAGGTGGTCCTGTGGTCCTGCAGCGTCTGAGAATCTGTTGCTTGCACACAGCTCAGCCTCATTTCCTGTCTGCCTTCATTGTTCTGTTACACACACACACACACACACACACACACACACACTCTGAGTACTTCCACATGTGGAGCAGGCAGCTGTTACGCGCTGCTTCTCTCTGCTGGCCGACAGCTGTAATGACAGCAGCTGCTGTTTCTGCTTGTTTTTTTTTTTTAATCAGTTAATCATTTGTTGCTGTTCGGTGATTTTACGTTATATGTTGAACTATTCATCTTGAGATTCCACTTCATGCTTTTATATATTTATTTTTTTGTGATGTACTATAAAGTTTCTTTAATTAATAATATTATGCAAAATATTTTTCTGTTGTGTGTATTATTTCAAACATCACAAATGTACATACATTCACATCCATTATGTACTTCACTCTGACCTGAACATTAATTTTCTTTTTGTATATATATACGTATATTTACTATTTTCCATCTATGCAAAAAGATAAATATCATATACAATGTAAAGGTAAGCCAAACAAACTAATCAATTTGTAGTTTTGGTAATCAATAGGTTAAATAATTACTACTAAATAACGGCTGCAGTTTTTGTTTATATTTTTTAAGTAAGACATTAATATAGAATCAATGTGTAGAATTTAACAGTGGAAGACCAGACCCAAGATCATCAGTTTACTATTGTAGAAGACTAAAGAACCCAAAAAATATTTAGAGAAGAGAAGCTGGAACCAGTAAATTTTAACATTTTCTTCTTAAAAAATTACTCAAATCCATTAATCAATTATCAGAATAAAAACTATGAGGGAAAAAATGTCAACATGGTAGTGAAATGCCAACCAGATAAAAATGCAGATTAGTGTTTCCTGAAGCCTAGGAATCAACCTAAATGTATTATTTTTTGTCCAGACCAACAGTCCACAACGCAAAGATCATCAGTTTACTATTATAGAAGAATAAAGAAACCAGAAAATAATCAGAGTACAGAAGCTGGAACCAGAGAATTTGTTAGCTCCAGTTCCTGCTGCAACAAAAACAAGTTCAGCTACAACATCTTTTCTCTCTTACAAATAGTTTTTTGTTAATTATTTTATTCAGCAATGCATCGAAGCACCAAATGTCTGCATGCTTGTGTGTAATGTCTGTTAAGTCCATTAATAAAGTGAAATGTGAAGGTTTTTCATGAGAACAAAGAAACTTCTGGACAAAAACTGTTTTTGCAGCTTTGTTTGAAGGAAAAGAAACAGAGAAACAGAGGGAGGGAACAATGAGAGAGAGAAAAATACCTTCCATGATTCTGACAAACCATCAGACGGATGACGTTTGATTTACTGGAACTGACTGAACAGAATCTTCCTGTCTGCTGATGGCTTTACAGATTTATGACCTGTTGGGAGGATAAAAGTTTCAGGGACGTGGGGTCAGAGACTTGTCTGTTTCGCAACATTTTTGACTGTTCCCTGCACCAGACTGATTATACCACATTTATAGCACACTTGTACCACATTTATAGCACAATTATCCCACATTTAAATCACATTTATACCATGTTAATATCACATTTATATTTATAGCACATTTATACCACATTTATATGACATTTGTACCATGTTTATATCACGTTTATATTTATATCACATATATACCACATTCAAGCCATATTTTATACCACATATTTATCACATTTATACCATGTTTATGGCACATTTATACTTATACCACATTTATACCATATTTATATCACATTTACAACACATATCACATTTATACTATATTTATACTACATTTATACCATGTTTATCGCACATTTAGTTTAATAAAGTTTTTTTTTAATCTTATTTATACCACATTTAAACCATATTTATAGCACATCTATCATACCACATTTATGTGGTATGATAGATGTTTATATCACATTTATATTTATACCGCATTTATACTGTATTTGTTATTTATAACACATTTATAACTTATTTAAACCATATTTGTAACACATTTATAACACATTTATACCTTATTTTTACCGCATTTATAACACATTTATACCACATTTTCACCACATTTAAACCATATTTAAATCAGACTTATGCCACATCTATATCACATTTAAAGCACATTCAAATCAGACTTATGCCACTTCTAAAATCTCAGAAATAAATTAAATAAAAAATGCATAAAAACCTCAAACTCTTTAAGTTAAAGTAAGATATCCTGATTCTGAACTTACACTGGTCTCTGCCTCTGTCTGCCAGGACCTGGATCTGATGGACCCCATCCTACCGTCTCGTTCCATTGACCATCAGGACTCATGGGATGGCCGCGGCGTGAATGCCTCCGTGTCCCGCTCGTCCTGCGTCCTCAGCCGACAGGAACGCAGTCGGCAGCTGTGGGAGGACATGAGCACGGTGGAGGACGACAGCAGCAGACTGACGGCTCTGCAGCTCCGACTGGACGAGTCCCAGAAAGTCCTGCTGAAGGAGAGAGAGTGAGATGCGCTGTCCTAACCTGTCCTAATTGGTCCTAACCTGTCCTTAAATCTCCTACGCTGTCCTAAACTGTCCTTAACTGTCCTAATCTGTCCAACACTCTCTTACACTGTCCTAGACCATCATAAACTGTCCAATGTTGTCCTATGTTGTAAAACACTGTCTTAAACTGTCTTGAAGATCTCAAAAGGTCCTACACCATCCTAAACTGTATTTTACTGTCCAAAACTGTCCTAAAATGTCCAACACTCCCCTAAAGTGTCCTACATGTCCTAAAATGTCCTAAACCATCCAATACTGTCCTCAACTAGCCTGAACTCACCTACATGCTAGAAAACTGTCTTAAACTGTCCAGAGCTGTCCTGAACTATCCTATACTGTTCTACACTAGCCTGACCTGTCCTTAACCGTCCTTAACTGTCCTACAGTGTGTATACTGTGGTTTGGAAAAGAGAGAATTATTATGTTTGTTTTATTTCTTAATCTCGGCACTGTGAGGGTTAGTCTCCATGCTCCAGCTTTACTGGCAGAAATGAAGCTCCAGTAATACAAACTGGAACCACCTCATATATCAGCAGTGGTTCCAGGACACGTCCCTGCTGAGCTGATTCAGGCTGTGGAATGTGAAACATGAAGGTGGTTCCTGACTGAGCTGAAACCACAACTGATAATGATGTTGTTTCCTGTGTTTTCCTGCAGAGATAAACTGGCTCTGAGCAGGAGCATCGAGCGTCTGGAGGCCGAGCTCAGCCAGTGGAAACTAAAATACGAAGAGCTCAGCAAAACCAAACAGGAAGCACTCAAACAGGTGAGAGGGCCACTTCCTGTCAGGACAAATCTAGCTGACTACTCTTCTCTTCTACTCTGTTATGATGCTGTTACTGTCACTATAACTAAATTATGCAATAAATGTGCTTATAAAAGGAGAAAAACATCCTGAACATACACTTCTTTATTTTTTCACAAACATATCTGATCACACACATTCATCATCAGTTCATTTTTTTGTTCATGTTGGTTTATTGTCATTCATATCTGTCATTTCTATCTTTTTTTTTTCTATGATACATGTATGATTTAATTTTTAAGCCACCTGAAAATCAGGGTATGTAATTGTTTGACATTTGAGTTTAAGCTGAGGATTTTGTCCGTTTTCTCCTCCTAGAACCCACCTAGAATGAGACAAATTAATTCATCCCTTCATGTTCTTCATCAAAAAATTCCTAAACATCAAACTCACTCATAAGAGAAAAACAGATATTCGGATGTGAACACTGTGTTATGTCTGACCTTTGATCCTTGACCCTGAATCATGTTTTTTTAGGCCTTTTTCACTTGTTCTGTTCTGACGGGAGTTTCCTTTATTTTTCTTTACGCTTCCAAAAAACTGCAAAAAGAAAACGCCCAAACAACTGGGAATAACTGCAGAAAAACAGGAGAAGCTTGGACAAAGAGCTGTAAAAGTTTATAGTGTCGTAGGTGTATTTTGGAAGAAAAATCATCTTTGGTATTTTGAAGAGAATTTATTTCTTTTTCATGTGAAGAGAAGAATTGGACTCAAATGAAAGGAAAATAATTTACTGCAGGAACAACTGAACATTTGGATACTCACTCATTTCTGCTGAAAATGCTGACATTTAAAAACAGTGGAAAAGCACTTGCTGATTTATTAATATTGATCAGCATGAGATTCATTCAAATCAAACTTTATTCATAAAGCAATAAATTGCAACACAATGTGCTTGATCGTTGCAGTTTTGCTATTTATATTTTGGAGATATGAGATATATATATATATATATATAGATGAACACCGGTTATTTCCTGGTTTCTTTAGTCATCTGTAATAATAAACTGATGATCTTTGGGTTGTGGACTGTTGGTTGTTTACCAGGGGTGTCAAATCCTGGTCCTGGAGGGCCACTGTGGGTGCAGATTTTTGTTCCAACCAGGTATTAACACACCTGATTCTACTAATGGAGGTCCTTAGCGAAGGCCCTCGTGGTTGATTATTAGAATCGTGTGTGTCACTGCTCGGTTGGAACAAAAACCTGCACCCACAGTGGCGCTCCAGGACCGGAATTGGACACCACTGGTCTGGAGAAAAAAAGGAATTTTAGGTTAAATCTTCATCTTTGAGAAACACTGATCCACATTTTACAGCATTTTATGAACTGAACAATCATTTGATTATTCGTTTCAGTAATTGATGGATTAATCCACTATCAGAATAGTAAAGGTAGTAACATTGTGGTGCAGACCTGAACTCTTATGTAGTGTCATTGTTTCTCCACTGGAGGGCAGAAGAAGATCAGAGGAAATCACTTTAATGATAAAAATCAGCTAAAAGCAGAGAGAAAGAAGGTGATGACAAGGACGGTGGTGATGATCATGATGATGATGGTATTGATCATGATAATGATAGTGGCATTGATTGTGGTTATGGTGGTGGTGGTGGTGGTGGTGATGATGATGAAGGCTACAGTTTAGTACTACAGAATTCATTCATCACAACATGGAAGGATGAAGAGACTCTATTTAGGAGTTTTTCTTTCTTTTCTACACGAGTGTTGTTTCAGATTCAATGATAATAATACATGTTGGTTCCAGAAGGGAAATAATCGACAAAATCCTCAGATTAAACTCAAATGTCAAACAATAACATTCTCAAATGTTTTTTTTTATTTTTATTTTCCTGTTTTCGGATCAGTTCAGCTTTGACTTTTCAGTGCCGAGTTTTTTGTTCTGTATTTTTCTTGCTGATGATTCAGATTTTTTTTTTTTTTTTTTACAAAGTAGACTCAAGGTACAGATATAGAACAGTATGAAAAAGATACCATAAATTCAATATAAAACCTTGGATATATCACTAAATTACTTACTACAGTTCAAATCCTTAGTTTTAATTTTCATATCAGAGCAGTTTCTTTACATATAAATAATACACCTAATTTATTTAACACAATGTGCTTTACTCTCTTTTACTTTTTCTTCTTTCTTTAGCATTTTTTTAACCAAAATCATTACAACATTGAAAAACACTACAACTACTTACTCAAGTTGTAGTTGCCTGTTAACATAATACCATAAATAAAAATGTATGAGGCCAGAAGGCAAAACCTACCTATATTATGTCTATTATTTATTCCTATAATGAAATTTAATGCAATTTACAGCTCTTCTGGTAAAAGTGTAAATGTAATAGTAATAATAATAATAATAGATTATACTGGTTGGATTTTAAGCAGCAGAAAATAATTTATAGTTTACCTTTACTTTACTTTAATAAAACATTATTGTATTGTAATGATCACATTAATATTCAGTACACAGTGGCTTTATGAGGTGTGTGTTGACTCTAATCTCATTAAATTTAAAAGATGTAAATCAATATGAATATTTCAAATGTTCTAGTAAAAAGTAAATAACAAACACAAACAAAATAACATTTGTATCACAAGTGTCCAGTTTGTTTTTATGCTTTGATGTTAATATTTTATAGAATTTCTGTGTTAACAATAAAAACAAAATAACCCACATGTCTTTTGTGACGCTGCAGCTGAACCTGCTGAAGGAAATTCACCAAGACGAATTGGGGCGGATCTCTGAAGACTTGGAGGACGAACTGGGAGCCAGGACCAGTATGGACAAGAAGCTGGCTGAGCTGAGAGCGGAGGTGAGGACACGCAGGGCCACACAGGAGACCAATTCTCTGGTTCCAGCTTCTTTTTTTCCCCCCAATATTCTAACTCTCTTTGCTCTGTAACAGCAACATAAATAATTTCTGACTCTTCTGTAGTCACCTCACATGTTATAGGTTTATTTTGGTTTAGGCCAATAACCTTTGTGGTTGTAGAGATTTTCCATTTTTATTGTATTTGGAACAGGAAAAGTGATCTACCCGGGGATTAGGCTAGTAAAACTCTGCTCCACTAAAACACAGTCACACTATCTCAGATTAAACCTGAGCTACTGTTATCAGCCTGTAGGGGGAGCTGTTTAATAAATAACCACTAAACATCAGCTGCTCTTTTTGGTGTCCAATCAATGAAGTTAACTCCAGCTGCAGAAAAGTCCTTTATTTATGAGTAAATTTGAATTGTATTGTATGTGAGTTTGTCTGCCCCGGATCCAGATGTTGTGGGTATATTTGAGTCAGTGTGTCCCTGTTCCAGATGTTTTGTTGGTATATTTGATTCGGTGTGTCCCTGTTCCAGCTGTTCTGTGGGTATATTTCAGTCATTGTCCCTGTTTCAGATGGGTTTTTTTGGCTATATTTGAGTCTGTGTCCCTGTTCCAGATGTTTTGTGAGTATGTTCTGTCCCTGCTGCAGATGGAGCGACTGCAGGTGGAGAACGCTGCAGAGTGGGGGCGGCGGGAGCGTCTGGAGACAGAGAAACTGGCTCTGGAGCGGGACAACAAGAAGCTGAGAGCTCAGACTGAGGATCTGGAAGAGCAGCTGGCCAAGAAACGGCGGCAGGCGGCGTCCGCCCTCGACACCGACCTGAAGGCGATTCAGACAGAGCTCTTTGAGAGGAACAAGGTGCAGCAGCAGAATCACACTTTCACCTCATTCCCCCCGGATTAACAGTTAAACCAGAAGAAAGGAGAACCCAAACACATGAAGAAACAGACACTGACATACTGCAGATAAATATACACTTAACACTGCGTGTGTGCGTGTGTGCGTGTGAGTGTGTGTGTGTGTGTGTGTGTGTGTGTGTGTGTGCGTGTGTGTGTGCGTGTGCGTGTGCGTGTGCGTGTGTGTGTGTGTGTGTGTCTAAAGAGAAATAGGGGGATTGATTGTGTTTTGTGTAGAGTGTTGAAGCTGTGGTATTGATCTGGACAGAGAATAAGAAACAGAGCAAGCGATTAAGACACTGCGCACACACACACACACACACACACACTCACACTCACACTCACACTCACACACACACACACACACACACACACACATTCACAGGTTGATTGATAGTGGAATCATCTCCAACTACAGCCAGGGCTTTGGGCTTCACTACTACTGCACAGATTGATCTTCACTGTCTCACTGCGACAAACCTATATACACACACACACGCGCTGGAGAAGTATTATCAACAGTGCATGTGTGTTTTGTCATCTGTGATCTTTCATTTAGAAGTGTAATAAATGAAAAGTTTTAAAACGATGTGTGTGTGTGTGTGTGTGTGTGTGTGTGTGTGTAACAACAGGAAGTTTAGTGATATCCTTAGATTTTCTGTGATCAACTGTGATGATCCGTGATGAGACAGAAGATGGTTTCAGTTTGATGCATCAAGTCATATACAATGAGATTCTACCACAAAAGCTTCTGGTTTTTAGAACGTGGCTCTGACCTGTCAGGTAACAGCAAGATGACATCACAGGGTGGCTGTAGCTCAGAGGTAGAGCAGTCGGCCACGAGTCAGAAAATTGTGGTGGTTTTAATTCCCAGCTCCTCCAAGTTGCATTTTGTTGTGTCCTTGGGCAGGATTACTACATGTGCCGTCAGTGTGTGAATGTGTAGTTTCCTGATGTGTGGCTTTGTGTATTGCCATCACCGTCAGTGTGTGAATGGGTGAATGGACACTTGTAGGGTAAAGCACTTTGAGTGGCCGAAAAGTCTAGAAAAGCGTTATATAAATGCAGACCATTTACCATTTACATCACAGACGAAGCAGCTGAACTGAGCTTCTTTGAGCTTTCAGTGTTTGTGTAGCAGAAGGACAAAGTCACAAACCTTTGATTTGATTTATAATTTGATCTTTATTTATCACAACAGATCAAATGTAATAAAAGTTAGACAGCACACAAATTCACAGTAACATCAATGGCAAAAACAGTTAAACCTCACACATCTGAAAGGTGGATTCTCACTGGTTGCAGATAAAAAGCAGATATTTTAATGTTAGGCTTCATTCTGAAGTCAGAGAAGAGTCAGAATTCACTGAGGAATTTGATGAGACCTCTGACCTGTGAATAACCCAGGCTTCTGATCTATAACATAACCGGTGTAAAGTTGATGTTTCTGTCTATAAACAGTGGGATCCTGAAGACAACCAACTCGTTTATAGATTCACTGTTTTATCCTTAGTCAGACAGCCTTTCACCATAGAATCTGACTTCTAGAGTTATGCTAGTCACACACTCACTCAGTCAATCTTATAGGGTCATAAACATTTAGAATGTGCCCAATAACATACAGACAAAGTGTAGAGAAGCTTAAATCAGTTTTGTGCATTGAGGAACCTGCTGCAGCAACTCAGAGTTACTGCAATGAAAACATGGATTAAGGCTGGGAGCAGGTTTGGGAAGAAATGTTGGAAAGGCAGGAATGTTGAACAAACACAGAAATATATAAAACATGACTGAGATTCCTGAGGAAATATCAACTAACTGAAGCTGTGGTTGTAGAGGGTGAATCAGCAGCGTCTATATTCTGAGTCACTGGTTGGTGATTATTGTTTAATTTACTCACTGAAGTGCAACCATTAGTCGAATAATCAATTAGTTACCAACTATCATGTTATTCTTTCTATTCTTGTTATCAACTAAATAAAATGTCCAAATTCTCTGGTTCCAGTTTCTTACATCTGAGACAGAGCAGACAGGATCAGGTTAAAGTCACATTCTTCTCTTCTCAGAAAATGTTCCTGAGTCAGTAGAGGTTAGCTGCTGCTGTACATGTGTTAACTGTATTTAGGTCAGATCAAATTCATCAGAGAGAAAACGCCAACAAATATTCTTCTATTGACTGTAATGTAAAAGCAACAAAACCACTCTTTTGCAGTTGTTTTGTATCATAAAGTATTATTTGATTATTATTTCTGGTTTTAGTCTTCTATAATAGTAAAGTGAAGGTATTTATTCCTTTTGATAATAAGATATGTCCTGGTGGCTCCGGTTATGGTAAACATGGCTCAATGAGACCCTTATGTTTTTCCTAATGTTTTAGTCAGCGTTAAAGTCATCTTCCTCATGTTAAACCTTTATTGTTGAGGCAGAGCTGTGTGAGTGTTGCTGCAGGTTCAGACACTTCAGTATTAATGAGGTTGATTACATGACCTTAAAGTGACCCCTGCTCTTCATAGAATGACTGGAAACTGTCCATCTGTGTTTTATTCAAATATCTGTTCATCCAATCTTCTCGCATTTTTATTTTCTGTTTTCGCTGCTTTCTCTGTGTCCATCTTCATTTTATTCCCTGATTCAGTCGTTTATTGAGCTGATACATACCTTACCATAGCCCCTCCCCCTCTGCTTTGCTCTGTGGCAGCCCTCATTATAAATTCAAGTGTGTGTGTGTGTGTGTGTGTGTGTGTGTGTGTGTGTGTGTGTGTGTGTGTGTGTGTGTGTGTGTGTGTGTGTGTGTGTGTGTGTGTGTGTGTGTGTGTGTGTGTGTGTGTGTGTGTGTGTGTGTGTGTGTGTGAGAGAGAGATTTTACTGTCTGAATTAATGCACAGTTCAGTGGAAGAGGGGGATGGGAAAGTTAGTGTGTATTTGTGTAAGTGTGTAAATGAGTTGTAGATATGTACATTGGTTATTTCCACATCTTTCTGTTTTTTATTTTTTTCCACTGTGACGGAATATGTGTAAACATTTGTGTGTGTGCGCGTGCGCGCGTGTGCATGTTTTAGTGAACAGATGTAGCAGCAGACTTCAGGGTCTCTCCAGTCAAGGAGAAACATTTAACAGGCAGCGTGGCGTAACACAGACACACACACAGACACATATACACACACACAAACACACACAGAATTGTTCTATTGTGTGAGGTCATATAGACTCAGGTTTAGTACAAATACATTAATAAATGATAAAGAATGAGCCCCCATATTCAACTGATCAACTGAACCTCATGTTTAATAGAGTCAGGTTAGTCTCCTCTTCCTCCTCCTGCCCCTCCTTCTCTTCATCTTCTTCCTCCTTCATTGCATGTTCCTGTAATGATAAATCTGCAAAAATATGGAGGTTTATTCTGGCTGCTCGTCAAGTCTGAGGCTCCGACAGAAACATGTTCATCAATCAGGCTGACAGAAAACTGGCGTGTGTGTGTGTGTGTGTGTGTGTGTGTGTGTGTGTGTGTGTGTGTGTGTGTGTGTGTGTGTGTGTGTGTGTGTGTGTGTGTGTGTGTGTGTGTGTGTGTGTGTGTGTGTGTGTGTGTGTGTGTGTGTGTGTGTGTGTGTGTGTGTGTGTGTGTGTGTGTGTGTGTGTGTGTGTGTGTGTCATGATGATGCTATAATTGACTAATACTAATGATGTCAGTGATGATCAGAACATTCAGCTTTGAGCTGAAAAACCTTAAAAGCTGAAAGCTAAAACCTCTGTGGTTTTAACAATAAAATAAAGTAAAATATTACAGCCTAGTGCGATCTCATCTTTCTATCACTAAAGCATAAAACGTCCTGTCAGACATGTTGGAGTCTCATCAATTTTGAGCCTCTCTTTCTTGCTGCCCTCTGTCACTTTTCTTTGTTCTCACGCTTCACCTTTATCGTCCTATAAAATACCACCCATCCAATTACACCCCTCCCCCACTACCCCTCATCGGTCTCTTCTTCATCCCTCCTCCTCCTCCTCCTTCAATTATTTCCTTCTGTATTATCCTGTCTCTCTCTTTGTTTGAACTGGCTCAGAGGTTAGAAAAGTGTTTGTGTGCGTTCAGGCGTTTTCTTCATTATCATGTAAATATAAGATATGGGTGGGGGAGGGGCAGAGTCCACCCGACTGTAGGAATTTATTATTTCATCCACAGATAAAGCACCAATTTCTTCTTCTAAGCAAACACACACGGGACATTGAACTAAATTCTGTCTTGATAGCTGAAGAATTAAATATTCAACAGAGGATAAATCTGAGACGGATGAAAAGTGCAGATATAAATAAATCAGATGATGTGGGCCGGACATTTATTGTTCCTGTAGACGTCTGGTTTCTCTGCATCGTATAGCCGAAGCTTCCTGGAACCTGCTGCTGTGTCCTGGGACTCGTTCAGGAGGCTCAATCAACGCCGTCACATGACAGGAAACAGCAGTGAGTGACAGCTGCATTATTGATGAAGCCGTTAGCCACAGCCTCTCCTCAGCTGATCCCAGCCTCAGTGCTATCAGCTGGATTACAGCCTGAGTGTTAGACTCTATAACACTTACACATCCATTCACAGGCTGTTACACTGTCACCTCTCTGATCGGTCCGTAGAGAAGGAGCATGGCCTGCTGGCTTCAGGAAGGACAGAAAACTTTTAGTTAAAGTTTTTGGCTGTGCAGAGTTAGGTATAACATTGAGGTGAATGAAGAATGGAATAACTTCCCTAAATTTAGAAATCATGAAAAGGTACCGTTTGTTTGTGGTTCTCTCTTTTTTTTAATAAATTGTGACATCTAAGTTTTGTGCAATCATGGCAATGAGACAAAGACACAGTGTGTGAATCTGACCTGTGTCTCTCTGCTGTGTTGCAGGAACTCGCTGATCTTCGCCATATTCACTCCAAACTGAAGAAGCAGTTCCAGGAGAAAACGGTGGAGCTCGCTCACGCCAACCGGAGAGTCGACGGCCACGAGGCCGAAGTTAAGAAGTTGCGACTGAGAGTGGAAGAACTGAAGAAAGAGTTGGGACAGGCTGAGGATGAGGTGAGGAGAACAATCCATATTTACAGAACAAGATTCAACCTAAAATCTCTCTTATTTTTTTTGTCCAGACCAACAGTCCACAACCCAAATATAACTAGTAAAGAAACCAGAAAATAATCAGAGAAGAGAAGCTGGAGCCAGAGAATTGGGACAATTTATTCTAAGAAATGACTCAAATACATTAATCGGTTATTCAAATAGTTGTAGATTCATGTAAAATTTGTCAACTGCAATTAATCACTGCAGCTCTGGTTAAAAATGTGTCTGAATGACAAGTGGCAGCATCACCACAGTCAGCAGGAGGCGACCTCTGGGGACCATGAACGTCACTGTATGAAATTTAGTGCCAATGCATCAAATAGATTTCGAGTCAGTTTTATTTGTGAAGCCAAAGTCACAAATCACAGACTCTCTTCTGTCTCAGGTTTTACAGCCTGAACAGAAATATAACGTTTGTCCTCAGAGCTTCACATCCACTAGGGAAAAAAACTCCATAAAAAACTTTTAACAGGGGAAAAAAGAAAATATTTCTTATAGTGTTTCATTGTATTTTTTAACCTGGGTTTTATTCTTCTAACTGTAGTTCAGACAATTTAGAAAAAACAAGGCCAAGTTTTAAAAATACCAGAATTTCCCATTTAAGTATTTCTACACCTGAACCTACAGAAAGCAGCTGTGGGTACATTTGTGACATCACACAGGTGTAAGAAGCAGTGATTAGATGATGTTACGATCAGCATCAGAGGAGCAGAATCACAGAGAAGAAATACTGTGTTGATGCATGGAAATAAACTGAGACTGAAATCCATGAGTTTGCGTTTTTAAAATTGTGTGTGTTTGTGTGTTTGTAGTTGGATGAATCCCATAACCAGACGAGGAAGCTGCAGAGGTCTTTGGATGAACAGGTGGAGCAGACTGAAAACCTGCAGGTGCAATTGGAACATTTACAATCCAGGTAAGACACACACACACACAGTCACACACACACACACACACACACACACACACAGTCACACACACACACACACACACACACACACACACACAGCAGGTTTCAGAAGCTTCTCAGTAGCAGCAGATAAGACGTGTGTTTGTCAGTTTACCATCAGCAGCATGATGGTAAACATGATGGTAGCAACATGTCTAGATTGTTCTTTTCTTCTCCAGCATGTTTTTAGCTGAAAATAAACACTGGAAGTTCTTCTGTTTGCATCAATGAGCCAAACTGCAAATGTCATTTCAGTGGAACATTTGCAGTTTAATGTCATGTCATTTGTTTACAAACCAGAGAAAACAGCTGGTATTAATTAACCAACTCCATGATGTTCACCTGATCCTGGTCTCTTTACCTTAAAGTCCACTTCCTTTTACATGATGAATGATAAAGATCAAGAAGAATAAGACAAATATGTCTTAGAAAGTAAACAGCCCCCCCCCAACACTGTCTATTGGTTGATTGTTTCTGTAAATATTGAAAAAGCCAAATGAGCACAAACAAACATTTGACATTTGGCCTCAATCTGCTGTAAATCACTACTTTTATTATCCTGCTCCTGCTTCCAGTCACTGTTCACTTTTATTTTATTGTCCCCCCCAATACATTTGCCCCTTAAAGTAAAATAAAACAGGATTTATTTGTGCTTCTTTCTCTCTGAACCGGGAATAAATGCAGAAAATCAGAAGGGAAAACACATAAAATAAAATCTGCTCCACTGGAATCAGGTTTAATAAAATTCACAAGGACGAAGAGCCATTAAAACAAACTATAGAATCCTTGCACAAGCAAAAGGATATTTAGCAATGCATGTGCACACACACACACATACACAGAGACACACACACATTGTGTGTGTGTGTGCGTGTGTGTCTCTTAGCCTGTCACATAGTTTAGGTCTCTCTCTATCAGCTTCCTCCTCCCTTCATTCTCTCCATTTTCTCCACGTCGTCGCTCCGGCCTCCGACAGCCAATCAGCAGGCTCCTTGGCGCAGGTTACCCTGGTAACAGAGCTCTGTCATTGCTCTGCTGTGTGGAGGAGTGACAGGCGTGCGTCGCCATGGCAACGGCCTCAGAGACTGACACAAATCCGAGTGTGTTCTCATAGAAAAGCTTCACCTCATTCTGCTTTTTGCTGTTCATTCACATTCTTAGACACTGCTGACAGTGTCTGTATGTGTGTGTGGGTGGGCATGTGTGTGTCTGCGTCACTGTGTGTGTGTGTGTGTGTGTGTGTGTGAGCATCACTGCATTATAATTCTTCATCCTTCATGGTGACAGATGACTCTAACACTACATCACTTTGTGTTTTGTGACGTGTGTGTATGTGTGTGTTAGTTTTAGTCTGTGTTAGTTTTAGGGTGTATGTATTTGGTAAGTATTACTGTTCTGTATTAAGTAGTATCTGTTGTTTTCTAGTTGTAATTTTGACAGTTGATTTTGCTGCAGCAGAATCAGAATCAGCTGTTTGTTTACACAGAGCTGCAGACAGCTACTTTATGATGATTTATAGTCACTCTGAGCTACTTCTTATGACGTGGAAGACCACCGAGCAACAAGACCTGACTGTAGCAGAGATAGGGTGATATAGTTTGATATGGGTATGCAGGTGCAGATTTATAAGAGGTACTTCTGTATTTTTGACATTTTAGTCAAATTTTTCTGTCATATATCTAAAGTATAGAGATATAATGTCACTGATCCTCTAGTATTGATCTCTGTAGTGATTTTTCAGTTAAATATTTGAATCCTGGTATAAAATGTTACAGTAACAGGGTTTACTGAGTGCTAAACTCAATAAACCCTGGTATGAAACCGGTGTGGAATCGTCTCAGTTAGCTGCACCATGTCATGTTTCCCATTTTGTTTATCTGTGCAAAAACCTTTAAAAAGGTTTTTAAACGACGATAGATCCTAACTAATCTGTACAAATCCAGTTCTGGTTTCAATAGTCAGTCGAGTCATGTATAAACTGCAGAAAAACATGTTGACAAAAGTCAGATTAAACCATCAGATTCATGTTTGTTTTTAAACAGTTTCTGAACCGGAACTAACTATGCAGAAAATCACTGCAAAGATCAATGTTACAAAAGCACATACACATACATGTGTTTTCATCACGCTGTGAGGACCCCTAAGTCATCTTGAGTTCTTTGCAAGGACCACTCCTTCCACTGCACTGTAGGTGGGAATAGAGTCAGAATATGACTTCAAATATGTGAAGTTATCACTGAGCTCCTGAACAGCCTGAGGTGCAACCTCGTGGCGTCGGATGAACAGAAACATAATGTCCCAGAGGTGTTCTATTGGATTCAGGTCAGGCGAGTGTGAGGGCCAGTCAATGGCATCAATTCCTTATGCACCAGGAGTAACCCAGGACCCACTGCTCCAGCATAGGGTCTGACAATGGGTCCAAAAATTTCTGTCCAGCTCTCCTAGAGTAACAACCTGTCTCCTGGATTCTCCTCCATGCTCTTGAGTCTGTGCTGGGAGACACTGCAAATGTTCTGGCAATGGCACGCATTGATGTGCCATCCTGGAGGAGTTGCACTCCCTGTGCGACCTCTGTAAGGTCTGGATATCGCCTCATGCTACCAGTAGTGACAGTGACCCTCGCCAAATGCAAAACGAGTGGAAAAAAAAGTCAGAAAAGATCAAGAGAAGAAACAATGTCAGTGGCCTCCAACTAGGAAACCATTCCTGTTGTGAAGGTCTTCTCATTGTTGGCCCTCTAGTGCACCTGTTATTTGCCTTACCATTGAAGTGGCTAAAACTGAGTATACAAGTATAAATGTGTTTTTGTATTTAAAAAATTGTTTTATTTTGAAAATTGAACAGATGTTCTACACCGTTTCTTGCTTCACTTCCTGTCTGGTTTGAGTTATTCGGTTTCATGAATTGTCGTGACTTAATTCCTAAACAAGCAACAGAGATCAGAAGAGACATTCAGTGTTTCTTTGTCCAGTAAGTTAAAAAAAATGCTTCTACCTGCAAATCCACTGAAATCAGAATTTGAGGAACCTGTGGTTTAGATTTTAAATCCTAGGAGCTTTTTCACTTGCTCTTTTTTCCAGCTTCTTTTTCATGTGGTTTCTGACTCTTGTCCTCCTTTTTTCAGGCTGATGCAGCTGAGATGAGGTTAGCATCAGCTAAGGTTTTAAAATATAAAAATATATGAATGCTAAAGCATCAAACCAATGAGCTGCAGCTTGTGTGTTTAGCAATAAGAAAAATTGGGTGCTGAGCAGAATCAACTGTGGCCAATTTGTTTTATAACAGAGCTTTTCATCTCTGAGAGGAATCAATAGTTTTTTTTTTTTAATCAATTGGAAACTCACATGGATTCAGGCTGAAATGATGTTTCAACACAGAGGCTCAGTGAGATAAAGTTTGTCCTGTAGATCACAGCTTTTTATTTGTCTTCAACACAGATAATAAACATGCTAGCTGCTTTTTAGCCAGTTTGATATATTAATATATTCAGGTTAATGGGAAAATGTTTTTCATCGTACCAGCTGATATTGATTGTTTTTGTGTTATAGATCTGAAACAGAGAAACAACTCGACTATAAATGACAGAAAAACATATTAATGTTACTATTTACCCAGTTTATGGCTTGGTGAGTCAGTGATTTTCCTGTGATTTATGGTCACAGAATATTTCTGTGTTTCTGCTGCAACAAACAGAATTAGGTGAAACAGAGTCAGCAACGGTTTAAGTTCCTGTACAGATGTGACGCAGAAAAAAAATCATAAACTAAAGACGTTGTGATCAAAAATAAAATGATGAAGAGTAATCATAATTTCATTAGATTCTGATCATTTACTAATTGGAGAATGTCTGGAAATCATAAAGCATTTTTTCCTGCTTCATCACAGAAATATAAATAAAAGTTCAAAGATTCCATTGGTTAAAAGATACTTTTGAAAGCTTCTCCAGTTTTCACAGGTTTCACGTCACAAACTAAACAAACTCTTAAATTACACAAACTACACAAGGAAATAAAATTAAATCAACACCAGAAACAAATGAACATTAAATAGAATCAATTTCGACATGTAAACTAACTGTTTTAATAATAATAATTTTTAGTACAGAAACTGTTTTTTTTTTCTGTAGTTGTTGCAGGTTGGCTTAGATTTTGTAGCCAAGACAAATATTTTTTTGTTTTTCCCCTCAGATGTTACAAGTTTTCCTCATCTTCATCATCTTTCTGGACATTTGATCCAGTCTTAATACAGGAATGAATCTCTGATTTCAGGCAGTTTGCTGCCCAAAAAAATGTGAATAAGGCCATAACCTGTATATTAACTGAATAACCTGGTTAACTGTATATTAACTGAATAACCTGGTGACTGCGTATTAACTAAATAATCTGTGTCTCCATCAGGCTTCGGCGGCAGCAGCAGACTCCGGGTTTGTTCGGGAAGATTCGATCGGCTCGGTTCGGTCCAGAAAACCCTGACGGTCCTAGCAGCGACATGGACGAGGAGGAGGAGGAGGAGGAGCTTCAGCTCCAGATCCCATGACACACATGCTAAGCACATGCAGTATACCCACAGCGTTAACATTGTTGGTGTTTGGTGAATAAGTTTTACCTATTAATGCCACGTTTCATACTCAACTTGGTCATGTGACTCAGTGACCATCATAAATCCAGCTGCTGAAAAAAAAAATGATCCAATGATATTCCACTTTCCACTTTATTTAAGATCAGAGTTTAGTTGAAATGAAAACAGATCAGATGTGTTTTTTAACAAATGATTGAGGTTTTTTTGGTATTTTTGTTTTGTTTTTTATAAATTCAGTTTTTGGTGTGACAGAAACTTGTTCCAGGTTATTTTTCCTCTCACAGAGACGATTATTTGACTAACCTAACGGTTTGCATGTTAGTAAGGTTTTATCCAGTGCAGTGAGACCAAATCCTCAGTTATAACATTAAAACACTGATATAACTTAAGCCAAACCAGGGGACCGGGCAAAATGTCACACAATGATAACAATGGTGTATTGTTATCAATGGATAACAATTAAATCAATGGTCTCACAACTATGTAAAGGAAAGAGCACACACACACACACACACATTCATTCTTACCTCATGTCATCACCAATATCACAGCTGAACTCTTACTGGACTAAATTTATTTTATTGATGAACATCAGTCACTTAATTTTAAAATCACAGGATTTGTAGCTGTTTTTCCTTCCAAATATTTGAGATTCAGCATTTTATTTCTGATTAAATAAAGTTCAATGCTGGGAACAGAACAGTCAGAGGGAATTGATTATTGACAGTCTGTTTCTGCAAACTACAAAAAAGTGAAATGCTAGAACTGCTAGAATCATTAGTTGATTAATTGATGGTTTCCAAATATCACATTAATCACCAACTATTATAGTTTTTAAGAAGAAATGTCCAACTTCTCTCCAGTTTCTCAACTCATTTTTTTTCTGGTTTCTTTAGTTTCGTTAAATAGTAAAGAAATTATACATTGAATCTTCACAGCAAAAAACAACAAGTGAAAATATCTTGGTTTTTGGTAGTAGAAATTGTCTAGAATTATCTTGAATAATCTTGTTTCGTTGTCAGATAATGTTTCTGCTTATCTTGTTTTTATTAAACTTAATCTTATTTTAAGAAAACAAAATGAAATTGTTTTATCTAATCTTTTTGTTTTTTTATTTAATAAATTTGACTTTTTTCATTTACTTCTGACTAATAATAAAAAACAAGTTTAATTGACTGAAATTAAGGAACTTGAAATATGCAAAATTGAAAAGCAAAAGAAGATTTAAGATAATTCTACTCAATATTTTACTAATTGTATGAAAAACGAGGAGTTTTTTACCTCATGTTTCTTTGTATTTTGCAGCATACAGCTTTTTAAAAACAATGACATTTTACTAACCAAACAACTACTCCATTAATCGTTTCAATAATCACTAGATTATTTGATTATTAGAATACCCGTTAGCTGACATTCTATTTCACAGTTTGCTTCAACAAAAAGATGTAATGTTTAATTATTTCTGTTTTATCATTTGGATGCTAAAGCTTCATGTTTGCTCCAGATGAATTTAACTTAACTTTAAGTTCCAGATGTTTAACGATTAAAATACCTAATACAGCCAAGATGTAAAAATGTGACTTAAACTGGATAAAAACTCAAATCATGACAATCAAAACACTGATGTATGAGTGAAGGTGAAAATGATGCATGGATCTGTCTCAACAACAATTATAATTATGGGTTTGGGATAGTGACAGTTCACAATACAACAAAATATTGAACAGTTTTAGTCATTTTTAGACATTTGAATTGAGATGAATATTCTACATTTTGTGCCTTTTCACAGTGTTTATTTAAAAAAAGACGAAAGTTAAGAGGAGTAAAGTTGTTGCTTCTTCACTGTGCTGCAGCCAGTTTAAGGGTCAATTTAATTATACAATTCTCATGTTGGTGTTTGTTTGATGGTGTCGTGTCTCCAGCAGGAAGATCATCCTGCAGTAAACTACAAACGTGGATGAATGATGGTCAGTTTACAGGATAAAGCACTGACGTCAGGTTCAGTTGCAGCTGATGAATTAAACTGTTCCCACAAGAAAACTAAATAACATTAAATGATGTTAAATAACTGTGATGCAGAGGCGTTTTTTAAGTGTTTTATGGTACGGAACTCACCCTAATTTAACTGTAGTAGACACATTTAAATTATATTTAATTAAATATTAACCCCACTATCGCTGCAGGGAAACATGAGTAGAAACATCCAGACGTGTCAGAGTCCTGGTTGTGTATCACTGCATTTACTAGTCGGACTCCATGTTGTGTGAGTAGGACTCCTATTACTCAGGAAATGTAAATTTAACACATCAATATAAACACATTTTACATCTGAACAGGTGAAAATATCTTGGATTAGTCCAATAAGTCCTTGTTTTTAAAACAAGATTCAAGAGAAAAGGTCACAAACGAGGAAGTAAAATTTCTGAGATAAAAAGTCAAATAAAATAAGAGCATCACACTACATGTTAAATTAAACAGATCAGTATGACTGAAGCTGATTTGGTTTGTGTTCAACATGTTTTTTGAGCATTTTAAAAGCAGAACTGAGGTTTGATGTTTTTGAGACTATTTCTCATTGTTCCAATAATGTTAAGAGTTAAAAACTAGATAAATATCCCTTTAAGGTACATTTTTCACAGAGAACAATTTATGAGTATCTCAATCTGAAGCTGATTCTATCAATTATAGTGATTTTACATAGTCTATAGCCAGTATTCTGCAATATTAGTGATTATTGATAGTCTGCAGCTTTTGCGTTCACTCAAATTTCACCAGATTTCATTTAAATTTTCTAATTTTCTAACTCCCTGAGTTCCGGCCTTAACCTGCAATGACGCCACTGCTGCTGCTGTTGTTGTTTGAGCTTAAACTGACGTGTTTGAGGTTTGAATGTGTGTTTTTCTTCATTGTGAACAGACATTGTCATGAGACTGATGAACAGAGACTGTTAGAAGTTTCCACAGATTTCCAGTCTGTAGCCGGTCAACAGCAGTGATTCAGTTCATGCTTAATGAAACAATTCTTCTTGGAGGAACAAAAAAACAACAAATCAGAAGTATTACACCTCTGAAACAGTGTTTGGAGCCTGTTGGATAATAAAATGAACCTCTGGCCTGTGGAAATCCTGCAAGACAAAGACTCGCTGGCTGCTTCAGGAGTTTTGTTGGACTGAAGAGGAAACCGATCTGAGTTAAACGTGGCGCCTGTGAACTCGTTTCTGTTGTTTATTGGACAGACGTGGCTGTGAAAGCAATAAAACTGTCATTTCTCTTGATGTCTCTGATCTGTGATCTCTGAGGGACCAAAAGATATTTTTACTGATCAGGACTCTGAACTATTTATGTTGTTATCGTTTAGTTTTTATAAATGATCTGTACCATGGTGGTTTTGTATCAGCTCTATAAATGTCAACTGTACATATAAAGAAAAGTGAGTAACTGTTTTCTTTTTGTTCCACAATCATGTGTTTTTCAGTCTAATCTTTTATTTGCAGAAACCGGCGGCGCCATTTGTTTAAAACTTCAAAGCTTCTTCAGGTTTCTTTCAAAATTGACATTTTTGTGCAACAGACAGCGATTTATCAAAACCAGAAATGAGGCTGTTGGTAACGTTTCATTGTCTGAGTATTTCTAGTGTGTTTATGAAATATGTCTCAAAACCAGAAAGCTGAAGTGGATCTGGAGCAGAAAGTGATGTTGAATAACTCTATTGTTAAAGCAAAGAATGTGGCAAGAAATGACAGGAAACCAAAATGAAGGTTTTTATAGAAACTGCAGCAGTGTTTTTCTGTCACTAAATCAAAACTGCTTCATTAATACTGAAAAATTTTAACTGGGATTGTAAACTAACTTATTTTTGTGCCTTTGAATGTTCATTAACATCTGCTATAAAAAAAAAAAAAAAAAAAACCCTCCAGTGATTAAGTGAAACTCCAGTAAATAAGTGTTTTTATTAAAGTGCAGAGCTCAGGGTTTTAAAGGAGAAAATTAAGCTGATGCAAGAAATATTCTGAATTATTCTTCTTTATCAGCCTTTAGAGACCTTGAGGAGATTTATTGTGAACAAACACAAGTTGTTTAGATTCAATTGGAGTATTTTTCAGTTTCAAAGTTGATTATATTAAAATGTAAATCGACTTTCCAATTTTTCTCCTCTACAGTTTGTAGTGATCTTACTTTGCTGTAAAAACTCAGATGAGTTGAATGTGTAGAAATCAGTTTTCTCTTATTTTCTATTAATTATAGCTCAAATCAAAGTTAACAGTCAATAGCGCATGTTTTTTGTATTGTAATGGTCACTTTTCACTCTTTAAAAAAACAAAACATCTTTTGTGTTAATGAACATGAAATATTTGTTTCAGATTAGTTTAGTTCCTTATGTCAAAAAGTGGATAGTATGCTGAAACCAGTCAACAACTAGGCTCCATCATTGAAACCTAATAAAACTGTGTTATAATTCTATTACATTTTTTTTTTTTTTTTTAGGTGAATTGTGTTTAATTCTGAACTCCCACTTTAAAATCTAAGCTTCACTTTACATTAATTTTACTGGTCAGATTTTGACTTCAGAAGCAATTTCCTGTAAATTTCTATCATTTTCTTAGTTTCCACTTTGCTGCTCAATGAAGCAACTTAACAACAGTTTTGGATTTCACTGTATGGCTAAGGATCAGATAATGATTTTTCTATGTGCATGAATAAAAATGCATGTGTGTGAAATGTATTTGCAAGATAAAGTGAAATCAATCACACTATACAATGATTTTTTAAAAATGGTTGATTCTGAGGATTTGTGCAAACAAACCAGCGTCTGAAGGGTTAAAATCCTAAAAAGAATAATGAATATTTTATATTTATGAAAAGAACTGATGTTGGTTAAAAAAAAACTTTATGCAGTAAAAGTAGCAAAAAAAATATACAAATTAAAGGAAATAAAGCCCCAGTTTGTTTGTGGCCTTTTTTGGTTTTGCAGGAATTTGCTGCAGAGGCCTAAAATTAACCAGTAAAACTAATGAAAAACATTAAAACTAATGATTTCAAGTGTTTAGTTGAGAATGAAACACAATTTACCTAAATTACACGATTTAATGTTGTTAATGGAATTAAAAAGTGCATTTTTAATGGCTTCCATTTGGCCAAAAGTGGCCACGGCCAAGCTGATTTAGAATAAAACCGGAGTTAAATCATGTTTATTAGCCTGTAATTTTCTTCTCTGTCAGCTTATAAGTTTTCTGAGGATCAGTGTGAGAATATTTAAAACAATTTATTCACTCATAGATGGACTGCTTCAGGTCAGTAACAGGAACCTTCTCAGCATTTTTGAGTCCAAACTTCTCCCCCTGATAAACGTTTCATCTCCTCTCTTCAACTAAAAAATTAATACAATGCCAAAAACATTAGAATAACATTAATGTATATTTAATTTAAGCAGGTTGTGACTCATTTTAAAAGATGATCTCAAAAGGTCTCCATCAACCTGCTGTATAAATACATGTTGTTATAATGTTAACAGGAAAAGGAAAACGTCTAATTCTGTGTTCTCTTTACTGGATCTATGATGTATTTTCAAATGAAACAGCCTCAGACTTCTTGGATTAATGGAACAGCAGCGTCACTTCCAAAACCTAAGAAGTCGAAATGTCAAAACCTCAATAATAAGATCTACTATATATATCAATAATATTTAAAAATGTTTCCCAAAAATGGCCTTAACCAAAATATTTTTTAAATCAAAATCTGGCATATTAGCTGCTAAATGCTGCTCAATGTTCAGGTGTAATTTCCTGAGACTAAAAACAACACAAAACAATATCAGAACTGCTCAGAGAGGGTGAAAACTGTGTTTTTTGTCACATAGTGACACAAATCATTATTCAGATTCAACAGTAATAACTTATGAATACAGATAAACTCTAAATGAAATAAAAATCATAAAAGGTAGAACGATGAATGACTGCAGCACGACAGGGTGAGAAATGATGAAAGTTAAGAGACAAAGGAGTAGGAGCAAGAAGGAGCAAACACACACACACACACACACACACACACAGTGTTGTGGTGAGCTGAGACACAGTAATGAGATTGAACCTCAGCCTGACTCCCCACACACAGCATGAGAACAGCTCACATCTCCCTCTGAGATCATATTCATTATGCCTGTGTGTGTGTGTGTGTGTGTGTGTGTGTGTAAAGCCAAGACATATAATGAATGTTTTACCCTTGTGTAGACTGGAGTCAGAATGACTGAAATCACAACCCTGGCACTACATTTAAATGTGTGTGTGTGTGTGTGTGTGTGTGTGTGTGTGTGTGTGTGTGTGTGTGTGTTTGTGTTTAATTTGCATAGAGCAGAGTTGTGTATGGACAGTTTAGACATACAAACCTATGCAGGTTTTTACCATGGTGCCATTGGGACAAACAGAAAACAAACAGAGCGCCCACACACTTAGGCTGTTAGTGTGTGTGTGTGTGTGTGTGTGTGTGTGTGTGTTTGTGTTTTAGCTAATGTTTCGCCTTATCCCAAGAGTACAGTAGAAGAGATGATTCTAAAAACTGTTGGCTAAGCAGGACACACAATGTAATGAGCTGAGAGTGTTTCCCTGTTTGATTGCCACAGTGTGTGTGTGCGTGTGTGTGCGCGTATGTGCGTGTGTGCGCGTGTATGTTAATTTTCTTAGTGTTGCTCTTATTCCACCAGTAATGTCTAACAGCAGGAACAGAACATTATATTGATCCTGTGATGATTCCATGGTATCTTAGTGTATGCATGTACTAAACACGTGTGTGTGTTTCCCTGTGAGACTCTGCTCTTCTCTTTATTGTTATTGAGCTGAATCGACTCCTGTCTCTGCTTTAATAAACCAATTTAAACTCAGCTACATGTGAACAAGCTCAACAAATGATTCCAGCACGCACCTCTGTCCTCTTACTATTATTATTATTTTTAATATATAAGTAAAGTATATTTAACAATGACAATTTTTTCAATAATGTTCTACATCCACTTCAAGGCCCATCAGAATGTGATCTGTTCATACAGGACAAATAGAGCCATAAATCACCTTTATAAACATGACTTTAAACAACTGCAAACAACACTCAGACAAAAAAAATCACATTTTCTAGAGGTTGTTATTTCCTGTCTGAGGACGAGTCCACGGACACGAAGACAAAACGGAGACGATAGAATAATAATCCCTTTCAGACCCTAACAGGATGATCTGAGAACACACACACACACACACACACACACACACACACACACACACACACACACACACACACACACACAGAAAACAGGCCAATCAATGAACAGAACATTTCTTTTCTCAGATTTAATAAACAAAACAACACCTTGCAGTGTTTGTTTCATTAAACAGTTTTCTCTGATCACTGGTCACATGACTCAAAGCCAGGCAGAGATGAGATTAAATAATTAACAGATTAGACCTGTAAACGTGGCTAACATTGCTAGTTGTCACCGGAAAGAAAAGTCTATGGTAGCACTCCTAACATTAGCTGCTAATGGCAGCAGAAATAGTTCCAAAGTAACTAGTTACTTTTGTAATTTGATACTCAGAAGCTACTTTAGTTACTTTTGGAGAAGTAACTAGTAACTGTAACTAATTCCCTTTTCCAGATTAACATGCTCAACTCTGTTAAATTCACATGGACTCTACAACTCTACCTCTTCTGTTCTATTGTGTGTGTTTTAGAGACTGATTTAGATTCATGAAATGTTTGTGTGTGTGTGTGTGTGTGTGTGTGTGTGTGTGTGTGTGTCTGTGTGTGTGTGTGTGTGTATATGTGTGTGTTTGTGTGTGTGTGTGTGTGTGTGTGTGTGTGTGTCTGTGTCTGTGTGTGTGTATATGTGTGTGTTTGTGTGTGTGTGTGTCTGTCCTGTCTCTCTCTCTGCAGGGTGAAGACAGCCTGTCTAGTCTCACTGGCTGTAATTACAGGCCCTGTCACCTGTCTGTGCTAACCCACTATTACACACACACACACACACACACACACACACACATTTAGAACTAACAATGGCCGTTGACACAAACACATTCTTCTAAACTCTATTATCAGACTGACTCTTGCTGCAAATATCACAGATGTTGCAGCTTCTCTGTGATTTGATTCTGTGAGTTTTTCCTCCTCTGAGTCGACAGATTTTCTGCAGCGTTTTAATCTGTTAAAAGAACATTAAACATTAATGGAGCCGATAGGCTAAGAGCTGTGAATCACTGCAGCGGCTCACACTTTAAAACAAATGCATAAAACATCAAATATAGGGGAAAAAAACACACAAAAAACTAAACACTGTTGACTCTACAGACACCAGCATCAGTTTCACTAGTTTGTTGTAGTTTGTATTCAGTTTCACTAGTTTGTTGTAGTTTGTAATCAGTTTCACTAGTTTGTTGTAGTTTGTATTCAGTTTCACTAGTTTGTTGTAGTTTTTATCCAATTTCTCTGTTTGTTGTAGTTTGTAATCAGTTTCACTAGTTTGTTGTAGTTTGTAATCAGTTTCACTAGTTTGTTGTAGTTTTTATCCAATTTCTCTGTTTGTTGTAGTTTGTAATCAGTTTCACTAGTTTGTTGTAGTTTGTAATCAGTTTCACTAGTTTGTTGTAGTTTGTAATCAGTTTCACTAGTTTGTTGTAGTTTGTATTCAGTTTCACTAGTTTGTTGTAGTTTGTAATCAGTTTCACTAGTTTGTTGTAGTTTGTAATCAGTTTCACTAGTTTGTTGTAGTTTGTAATCAGTTTCACTAGTTTGTTTTTCTCTGTTTGTTGTAGTTTGTAATCAGTTTCACTAGTTTGTTGTAGTTTGTAATCAGTTTCACTAGTTTGTTGTAGTTTTTATCCAATTTCTCTGTTTGTTGTAGTTTGTAATCAGTTTCACTAGTTTGTTGTAGTTTGTAATCAGTTTCACTAGTTTGTTGTAGTTTGTAATCAGTTTCACTAGTTTGTTGTAGTTTGTAATCAGTTTCACTAGTTTGTTGTAGTTTTTATCCAGTTTCTCTGTTTGTTGTAGTTTGTAATCAGTTTCACTAGTTTGTTGTAGTTTGTAATCAGTTTCACTAGTTTGTTGTAGTTTGTAATCAGTTTCACTAGTTTGTTGTAGTTTTTATCCAGTTTCTCTGTTTGTTGTAGTTTTTATCCAGTTTCTCTGTTTGTTGTAGTTTTTATCCAAGTTCACTATTTTGTTGTATTTGTATGTATTTGTTTTCATTCAGTTTTTGTAATATTGTATATTTGTATTTGTTTTTTCCATTTGTTGTAGTTTTTATTTACCGGTAGTTTCTCTGTTGTAGTTTCTATTTTGTTTATTTAGTTTCTCTGCTGTAGTTTCTATTCAATTTCTTTGTATTTGTTGTAGTTTTTATGTTTTTCTTTTTTTTTGTAGTTTTAATTCAGTTTCTCTATGTTTGTTGTAGTTTTTATTTAGTTTCTCTGTTTGTTGTATTTTTTCCAGTTTCTCCATCAGTTCAACTGTCACAGTTTTGATAGCATAGTTATTGATATGGAATATTTTAAAACCATCATCTTGCCACAAAAACTGATGAAAAAAGTGTTAAAATATAACAATGAAAATCTTGTAATGTTTTGAAATGAAGTCATCATATTATAAGAAATGTAAAATTTCATGAATAAAACTGAGGTAAATAAAAGCCTCCATTGGACTTTACTTGCAATATAAATACAGATACTAAACTCATCACTCCATTTTATTGTCAGGTCTTATTTCACACCATTGCCAACATGTTTTAATGAATTATTATGTTTTTTTAGCTAATAAAGTAAGTTTAAAGTTGTAACTTTTGGGAAATATCAGAAAACTCACCACTCATATTTTCGCAAGAGAATAATGTAAAAATTATCAGGAACATCAACCTGCACATGGGAAATTCTAATTTCATTTGTTTATGCATGTGTCATTTATGTAGTTCATTTAAGGGAAATTAAAAATATCCCATGAAAAAGTCACAATTTTGCAAGAAACTGTAACATGAGATGATGATTCCAAATATGTCAGAGGTTTGTTTAAGGGTTAATGAGCTGATTTGATGCTTTAAACCCGTCGCCTTTAAATAAAATGAAAGGCCAAAAACACTGATCTGCTCTTTTCAGCTGCTGTTTTTGACTTTCAGGCAGTTTTTACTCTGTTATGCTGCTAATGTTCTTTCATTCTCCCCATTAAAGCCTTGTCTCCTAAGCACTTAAAATCTTCGTTTTGTTATGATTTCGACATTCAAACACTAATCAGCTCGTCGCTGAGCTGCTGTTCAGCTTCACGTCAACTTTTTCTGCTTTTGTCTGATGTTTCCTGCAATAAAACTGTAAATTTATTTGTTAGGACAATAAACAGTGTTTAATCTCTGAATAAAAATCTTTATTCAGAGATTCCATCTGTTTTATCACAGAATCCAGAGGAGGCTGCTGTTAACTTCGTCTGCTGTTGTGACATCACAACAGGAGCAATTTCTTCACAGCAGACACACAGAGGAGAACAGACTGAGTGAGTTTAAATTTTGAAGATTATTTTCATCCTGAGACCTTCGCTCCAAATTTCCTCATCAGAAGCTCTAAAATGAAAATATTCTGCTTTTGTTTTCAGTCATTTTCATTTTCTTCCTGTGAGTTTATGATGAAACAGAGAAGTTCAGTAAATATAACAGTGACATGTTTACAGTTTTGCCTCCTGAGTCATTTTACTAAAACACAGACATCCTGAAGCTTTAACACTGATGGTGATGATGATGATGAAGGTTCTCAGCTGTGCTCCATCATCTCCACTTTGATAAACCTCCCAAGCTTCATTAAACCAGGTTTTATTTCTATTTGTCTAGTGGTGTTTTATCAGCGAATCAAAGGACCAATGTGGAACTTTTTTATTAAAACACTTAAAAAAAACGCATCACAAAGTGATAGACAAGTTTTGTTCTGTTTCTTATCCTTAAAAATAGGTTGTAACATCCAAAACCTTTCATTTACACTTTATAGTAAGTGATATGTTAACCTGTTAAAATTCTGAAACCTCCTGATCCAGGTACAGCATAAATCACGTAGAAAACCTCAGCTCCAACACTCAATAAAGTTTATCTGCAAAAAAACACATTGTTACTGTTACAGCATCAACATATATTATCAATATCCTCATCATCGATACAATATGAAAATACTTTAGTATAATAACAGTAGTAGGGCTGCTACTAACCATTATTCAGTTATTTATTTTAGAGCTGTTTGTTTGATTATTGTTATTTGCTCCTTCATAATCTCCTTTTTTAACATCTTATAGAATATGTTCTCCATGTTCTAGAATGAGTCTCAGTGTGATTTCTAGGATTTTATGGATAAATAATTGATCTTTTAACTCTTTTCTAATTATCATCATTGCAGATAATGTATTTTATTTGAGATGTTTTCCCCTAATTTGGGAATAAATTAGTTTTAAGTTTTAAATTATGTTTTTACTTGTAGTAAACCACATTGTATTTTTTTTTCTTTTAACTCATATTATTGACTTTTTAATATATGTCTCTGACTCAGCTACAACACAACACTAGTATTTTTATGTGTAGTAAAACACAAAGTTATTTTTTTTTTATATTCTAACTCTTTTTGCTGACATAAATTGGTGTTGACACTTCTGTAGTCACCTCATATGTTGTAGATTTATTTTGATACCAGGTTCAAGTCCACAAGTCCACAACCTTTGGGGTTGTAGAGATATTCTCTATCATCATTAAACTCCATCTTGGGCTCCTCGTCTGTTCATAACTAAAAACACTGAACAAATACATTTTAGGAACAAAGATTCAGATTCTGTAACAGAAAGAAGCCTTAAATCTTATTTTATATCCAGATGTTTACTTCTGATCTTTGTAATGTAGTAGTTGGCACTTACATTAGGATTTCACACATCTATTGTCTCTTTTACTGTAAAAACAGCAGTAGCTGGACCAAAGTTTGCTCAGAAACTTGCTATTTCTCAATTTTTCTGATACAGCTCAGATTCAGAATCATAAAAATATTTTTAACACAGCATGAAGAAAGATATAAGGAAACAAATCAGAAGAAGATGGACTTTAAGTGTTAGATACGTGCAAATAAAAGGTAAGAGCAGCTAATTGATTGGATGCTATTATGATATTACAGAACTTGAAATAACTTAATTTTTAGCTTTCACTTCATTTCTCTTCATTTCACTTCTTTTATGGATTCATAAGAGGTTAAAAAAAAACCTTCAGAAAAAACGTTGAATGTTTAAATCTAAATTAAAAGCCTAGTATAGCTTTATTCACAGGTGACGTTACACTCAGCAGGTTTAGATTTATTTAGGGCTTTTATATTCACGGTATATATTTCTTATTCATATATTTTTCTGTTTGGAGCAAAAAGGTTCTTTTTTATTTGAAAAATAAGGAGACAAAACAGAAAAAACACATTTATACGCAGTCTAGTTGGGGTTAAGAAATTTTTTTTCAGAATCTGAGGGTGGGGCATCAGAATCTGAGGGCGGGGCATCAGAATCTGAGGGCGGGGCATCAGAATCTGAGGGCGGGGCATCTGAATCTGAGGGCGGAGGATCTTATTTGTCCCATGTTCTCCATATGAACTCACCTGGTCATGTTACACATCCAATATGTCTGACCTGACTCTATTTACTGGACTAGGAAGGAAGTGTGTATCCCTGCAAAAAATTGAAGCTTCAGTAGATTTTAACTGTTTAAATGAGGATGCGTTGGACTGATACATTGTCTCAATATTTGGTTCAATAATTGTTCATTGGGTAAGACATAGACATACATTGAAATAATAGAAAGATACGAAAATACTGGTATTGTAAGAAAAAAACTCCTCCTTGATAGTCCTGTAAAACCAGACTGATGATAACGCTACCTAAATTTATAGATTGACAAGGACAGTTTATAGTTATTTAAACATTAGATCAGACTGAAGGTCATTACAGGTTTGATGCAACACAACAACATCGACAATCAACAACAACCACAACCGTGTGTGTGTGTGTGTGTGTGTGTGTGTGTGTGTGTGTGTTCCTCTATAAGGAACAGATTAGTTCTAACAGCCCAATTTAGCCCTTTTTGGATCTGGGAGAAATAAACAGATTAAAACATGAGTCCAGTTATGGTGCTGAGAGACTGAAGAACAGCAGTGTCCTCCTCCTTCTTCTCCTCTTCCTCCTCCTCCTCCTCTCCATCTTCCTCCTCTCAGAGAGTGTGTAAAGTTGCTGTGAGGTATGTCTGATGAGGCTGGAACAACAGTAATATTAATGGAGCTGGAGTCTGAGGCTCAGACATCACTAATGGAGCAGGATGATTATAGGAAGCTGAGCAGCAGAGGAGCTGTAATGGAGCTGATGTATCAGATAGGACCTTCATCTCATATCTTTAAATGGACGTCTGCTGATGCTTTAACATTAACGTTGATATTACAGCAGGGCTGTAAGGAAGATTCTCACTCTGCTGCTGCTTTTTACGTGAGACGAAGCTCTCTGCAGCAGCTGATGTTTCACAATTTATTATATGCATACAATCATTAAAATACGTACTAGTTAAAGTCTGCATGTACATTTAAAGTAGCAGAGAAGAACAGAGTAGAACAGCTATTATTATTAAGGCTGTAAACCTGCACCATTGTCCTTACTTATTTTATTTTGATAGCAGATATCAGCTTTGCGCTTCTGCCCTTTCACTCACTGTTTTTCTTTTTTATATCTATCATGGATTGTCTGGCAGTCTGTTCCTCTCATATCTATCTATCTATTGACTTCAACTTTCGAACATAGCTGTACATGGCACAATGGCATGTGCCTTTCTCTGTGAAATTGTTTGGATGGATAGTCAAAACATCTTTCTTACAATATTACCATGAAAACTCCCATAGGTGTTCTGTGATAGTGTAGGGGGTAGTGTTCTTGCCACATAAGTAGCAGACCTGTGTTTGCATTCTAGCTGAAGCTTTTCTTTTTGTCTATGTCAGCAAAATATATTTTACAAAAAATAAAAATACAAAAAAAATAAAAAACATAAACGTGCGTTTCACAGCAGCTCTTTTGTTCTAGTGTTCCAGCTCGGTATCACCATGACAATTACATCCCACCATTTTATTACCATTCAATCCTCCATTGTCTTCCTTCTCCAGTCGTGCTTCAACGTAGTGAAAGTTTCATCTGCTACTTCACATGCTGCCGTCTTTTCTACTTTCTATAAACTACACCGAAACTGCAAGACACATTTACAGACCTTCTGGTAATCCTGACACTGTTGTGTTATGGATGGATGGATGAATAGATACGTTCTTGTGAATATTAAAACAATGTTAAAACACTAAACAATTTATTATTATTTCAGCATTACTACACATACTGTAGTTATCAGAGAAGTGCGTGGACATTAAAAATTATCTTAATCCATCTATCTAAATTTTTTTTACAGTAATAGTTTCTAATAATAGAGTTTCTTCATATTGTGACTGAATAAAGATTACTATTACTTTTAATCTTAAACTGCAGTAACCACCCCACTTCTATTTCATCATTCCTGGATGAAATAGAACCTAAACCATCAAGGTCCCCTCTGGCTCTGGATTGTCTACAGCATCAGGGAATTTACTTCTTGAACCTTTTCTCTCTGACTAGATTCAGCGAAGCACGGTAGGGTCAGTGACAAATCTTTTTAAAATACAGTTTTAGAAAGCATTCATCAGGTCTCTGAAAATGTAGATATTGTGTTCATGTTGGTTCTTGTCATTTAAAAGTCCATTTGTAATTATATCCATATATGTCATTCCATTTCATACCTGAACCACCAAAGGCAGTGGATGGCCACAAACACTGGATGACCAACACCAACCAAGTCATGAAGGACCGAGGCCCCCACAGACAAAAACACACCTGAGGGATGGCAGATGACAATGCTAATTCAGTAGGACCAAGAAGCCCCTCAGGAAGGAGCCCAACCCAGGTCTAGGAGAGACCAGGACCAGTGGAGAACACCTTGTCGTTTCCTGATTTTCGGTTATTTCTGCCATCTTGGGCAAACCCCTTTGGAGTCATTAGAGCATTAGTACTTTTTAAATAGTGATTTTGCAACAGAATAGGATTTCTTTTTTATCCATTTATTTTTGTTTATCTACATTAAATGGTGCCATAATCGTGTCCTATCTGCAACCTTTGCAATCTGAAAAAAGGTCGCTCATTTCTTAACAAGTGATGATGTTCCTAAATTAAGGGTTAGGGTTAGTCTTTCAAAACTTTTTGCAAGCAATTAAAAATGGGTTAATCTAAACAGTTTTCCAGAGCCGACTGCTCCACCAGTCATACAGGATGGACCCCGCAGAGACTGAACCCACAACCACAGATAGTGAGGGTCCGGGTGCTGAACCTCCTCCTGGTGGTCAGGAAGAATAAAATAGAAGAGTTTCTAGTAGTCACAGATTCAGTGGATGGACAGGTGAATATATAAAAACTAAAACTAATCTAAAGCTGCTTCTGAACTAAACTAAACAGAAGAAGCAGCAGTTTCAACTAATTTTTGTTCTGACAGAAAGTCACACAGCTTTTCATTCTGTTTATTCTGCAGCTGAAGGTTAATTACAACTCTGACCTTTTCCACCTTCAACCCCCTTCTTCTACTCTTCCTCCTCTTCCCCCTCCTCCTCCTCCCCTTCCTCTTCCTCCTTCTCCTACTCATTTTCAACCACTCCATCCCTTTGTTTGTCATCTATTTGTTTACCTCTTCTCTTCTCTGAGTCAGACTGGCTCATTCTCACAGAGCAATAACCCTGTGTGTGTGTGTGTGTGTGTGTGTGTGTGTGTGTGTGTGTGTGTGTGTGTGTGTGTGTGTGTGTGTGTGTGTGTTTTCCGTGAATAATCTTCATTGCTCTTTATTACTCCATCTCAATGCAGCTCTAAGTGCAGCAATTATTTCAGCTCTAGTATGAATCCTTCAGAGTGAATTCAAGCCTCTTTGAAAACTCGGCAGCATCATCCATGTTCTGTTCTGCAGGCAGCGTTTTATATGTTATTATTATATGTTTGTATAGTACATAATGTTATATATCATCCACATGTAATTGTAGTAAACTTCACATACAGTGACTTCAAGGTATAGATGCACCTGTTTTGACCATAGTGATGGTTAGGTGTGTTATATTGTAGATAAAATCTGAATTAAATAATTCACCAAAAGTCAAAAAATAATCACCTGCTTGATGTTCTGAAGTGAACATTAACCAGAATCTACAGCAGGTTTGTTTTACTAGACATGATTAACAAATTTAACAATTTAACACTAAAGCTTGTGGTTTTATACATCTTATCCAACCATTTAATTCTGTGTGTGTGTGTGTGTGCGTGTGTGTGTTGCTTGCTTGCTCGCTTTGACATTGTTGTATTTTGAAAATTGAATTGAATATATATACCAGGAAAAGTGAAAATAGGAGCCAATCATAAAATACTTAATTCTCATGAATTTTTCTCAAAAATCTAAAATGCTTAAATTGTTTTAATTCTCTAATGGTTCATGGATGTGGATGATTTGTTTTAATTTCTCTTAAGCATTTCTTAATAACTTCCAGACTTAAAAAAAAATAGTCTCTTAAAGTCTGTGCATTAGAATAATTTTGTTATGTTGCAAACACTCTATTCTTTATTGAAAACAGAGATCTTTATGTATTAAACTGAAAACTGACAGTTGATTTGATTTTTTTGGTGAATTAACCTCAAGCTGATTCTGTTCAGTGCAGATCTGTAGCGCTGCAGAATTAAAGTTATAAAATATTCAGTGAGTGTTTTTCTGTGATGAGAAGAGGCTGTTTCCTCCTTATCAATCACACACACACACACACACACACACACACACACACACGTCTTCAGTCACAGTGTAAAATGTGTAAATGACAGAAAGAAGTGAGGCAGTTTTTTGACAGCAACATCCTGTGTTGATTTCCTCTTTATATTCAATGGAAATAACTCATCCTGACAGACAAACCTGGAGCTCTGCTTTTTGTTTTTAGTGATGCCAGTTTCTTTATTTTTATTTTTTGCAAACTAACACTGTCCAGACTGTGGACATATAAACAATTATCACTGTTGATTCCATGTTGTTTGAAATCCCCCAATTCTACACATCTGTGGAATAGATAGAATAGATGTGGCTCAACACTAATTCACCACCACACACAGTTAAAACAAGAAGGTCGGTCACAGAATCTGTTGAAAGACATATACACAAATTGTTTTAAAAAATGTGATGTGGTGTGACTTTAACTTAACTCTGTTAAACAGTTAAAAAAAACAGTACAAATGGATTTAATAAATGGTTTTTAAAACTTTTTCTTTTTCTTCCTTTTCTTCTTTTTCTTGAGTTGAGTTTTCCATTTATGTATGTATTCTCCAGTGTCTTTAAGGTAAATCAGAGCTGATGGATGTGATAATCATCTGATTCCAGCTGAACATGAACCTGTTAGGAATGCTTTCAAAACTGTGTCTTAAAAAGTTATTTTTATTTACTTTCTTATATTGCAAAACAATATTTGTCACTGACCCAAATACAAAAATGCATGTGACTGTAATATATTATATTATAGATATATATTATATATCAGCTGCAGATAATGCATTGTATCCTGAATGTGTTGCTTGGTAACAAACATAATTTTTAAAATCTCATTTCCACTGGACTTTATTACTTTATTTTTGTGTTTTGATCACTAAAATCTGGTCCCTGGTTCTATGAACTCCTAACGATTCCAGTTACAGTGATGTGATGTGACCAGGGCCAGTGGATCAGTGGGATATGGATCTTGTAGAGTTTCAGTCATGTGATCCTTCCTCCTTTAATGAGCAGTGGTTATGTCAGTCTGTGGTTTTCCCTCTTGTCTGCTTGTGTGAGCCGAGCCTTTGTGGTTTCTGCGGGGTCTGCTGGGCCTCCTGGGACGAGTGAGCAGTGACTGGTCTGATCCTGGATTCTGCTTTAGGGAAACATGTCAGACACTGAGATCCATCAGTGAGGAGGAGGAGTCACTGCACTGAAATAGCAAAATGAAAGGAAGGATGAAAAATGATCCAAGGGGTAAATTTTATTTGATTCATTCTAGAAAAAGCTGGAGACAGAAGCAACATCAACACATGAGAAGCTGTGTGTAATTAAGAGTTTTACAAATGAACTGTCAGTTATTCCAGGTGAAACATCTATGAGGTTCGTCTTTGGGTGTGTGAAAAAATATATAATGGCTATTTTTTTCAGTTCATTCTAGAAAAAAAAGTTCTAGCATTTTTGTTCTGTTGTTACAGTACAAACATCCTGATGTTACAGTAGATGTTTACCTTAACATGTCATGTTATAATCATACGACAGTTTAATGAAAGAGAAGATTGTTCCTGATCGCTCATCAGTCTGCTGTTGATGGATGATAATCAGCTCATGTTAGATCATAACGACCTGAATCTTCTAGTCAGATCCTTCTACACACCAATGAATCTATTCAATGTGCTGGTAACATTATTCATTGTCTAATCATTCAATCTACAGCAGCAGTTCAGCTCTGTGACATTTTACTCAAATATGACAGAAAAATATGCAGCAGGGAAAATATGGGGGGAGAAAGTGGGAAAATTTGTGTGTGTGTGTTTGTTTGTGTGTGTGTGTGTGTGTGTGTGTGTGTGTGTGTGTGTGTGTGTTGCCTTGGTGCAGCCAAGACGCCTTTAACACACACACACACACACACACACACACACACACACACACACACACACACACACACACACACACACACAGAAACGCATTCACACACACACACAGAAATGCATACACACACACAGAAACACAGAAACAGACACACACACACACACACACACACACACACACACACACACACACACACACACACACACACACACACACACAGAAACGCATTCACACACACACACAGAAATGCATACACACACACAGAAACACAGAAACAGACACACACACACACACACACACACACACACACACACACACACACACACACACAGAAACGCACACTAAATTATATACCACAGATACCTTAATGATCACAAAACAGAACACTGTCACAAACTAAAATTACTGACATTAATTCAGCATGTGAGAGAAAATAAAAGCATCTTGGTGCTAGAAAACATCAAATTTCTAAGTTTAAGCTGCACAAAATGAACATATCAACATCTTCACACATTATTTAGGAGAAGCAATTATAAGCTCTCTCAATATGTACATTGTGTGTTCATTTAAAAGTCCATTTGTACTAAATCTTTTTTGTGTGATTTTGGCACCAAATGTCAAATGGTGTAACAGAAAAAGAATGATAAATCTTAATATTTAATCCACATAGAATATACAACTAGTTGTTAGCATGTATTTTTACTGAAAAAAAATCTTTAAAAGAGTTACAAGTTTTCATGGTTACACCACATGACAGTTTTGACCTTGTAGTTTTTCTTTTTCACATTATTATTATTATTATTATTATTATTAGTAGTAGTAGTAGTAGTAGTAGTAGTAGTAGTAGTAGTAGTAGTAGTAGTAGTAATAGTAGTAGTTACAGGTAAAATTATCTTTGTGTAACTATCCTTTTTAAGCAATAAGTAAAATCATTTTTTTTATTTACTGTAGTTCTACTGATGTTTCTGCAGGATAATCTGGTGATATATCAGAAAAATTAATTATATGCTATAAAAAACGTATCGGTTCTCAAATGAAAAAATAAAACAGAACATGTTTAATCTGTGAACTGATGTCTCACACACACATGAATTTAGTCTTTTATGGTTTGTTTCTCTTCAGGATTTTCTCCTTGTGAACCGATCATCTGACTGAGTCTATTTGCTGTGTTTTTGGACCATGAGATTGAGGCTGAATACTTGTGGAGTTGAGACAGATGAGAAAGTCCAAGTCAGCCGAGCCCAGATGACAGGTTTCCTGATGTTTCGGTGGCTTCAGGAATTTATCAAATCTCAGTGTCTCAAAACAGACGTGGAATATCAATTTAAATCACATAAGATACATTAAATGTACATTTAGTGTTCATGGTGGCTTCTTGTCATTTAAAAGTCTATTTGTACCATTTATTGTTGTAAAAATCTTGATTTTGTGTGAATCTTTGACAGGAAATGTAAAATGGTGTATGATAGATTGTGTTAAATCCACCTAGAATGTTTTTTTTTTTACTTTTTCAATAAAATTATACAATATGATTCCAAGATTTCAGTTTTGACATTGTCCCATAAACAAGTGGAACAATACATCTGTCAGAAAAGACTTTGTTTTCTGATATTTCTTCTCTGTTTTATAGTTTTTTGAAAGCAAATGACTCATTTATGGATCTAACAAAGGTATCTGCTCTGTCTCTTTTTACCCAATAAAAGAGGAAAAAAGGACTTTATTGTTCCTCTGGCTTTTTTCTTCACTTTCTTTTCCTCTCTCTGTAATAGGATGAAACTTTAATTGTTCATTTAAAGGGAAACTGGGTCATTGCTGCAGCAAATAATGGGACAGAACGAGAAACGAGAGCAGCCATCGATTCTACTCCTTGCTTTTATCTTTGTATTTTCTTACAAACAAGTATGATGTTATGAAGTCAACAGGAAGATGAAGGGAAGCTGTTACATAAATTGTACATTTTAGTGTTTTATCCATACTATTGGGAAACTATAGAGATATGGACTTCTCTCCTCAACAATATCTGTAATTATGACAACATTCGATCCAAAAGCTTTTTAAAAACTCTTAAATCGAGCAAATCAAACATCAGTGAACAACAGCTGATTTCTGATAAACATATGATCTCTAACATTTTATAAGTGTTGCAACTAACCACTTGTCTCATGAATCTATTGATTATTGAAATGATTCATCAGTTTGTTGTTTGGTTTATTAAATGGTGTCAAATGTTGATCAGGGTTTTCCAAAGCTGGGATTCAAAATGTCTTGTTTTGTCCAGACCAACAGTCCACAACCCAAAGAGCATCAGTTCACCATTATAGAAGACTAAAGAAACCAGAAAATAATCAGAGAAGAGAAGCTGGAACCAGAGAATTTGGACATTTTCTTCTCAAAAAGTCTAGTTCAAATAGTTGGAGAATAATATAATTGTCTTGTCACATTTTGCTTTGACCTTTTGTCAAAGACGGTATTGGAGTGAGTAGGGTTTTTATATGGTATGAACATTGTCACCTGTTTGACTCATCCAGAGTTTACAGGTCGTTGCAGCTCAACATGCAACAGCTATAGATTTAAAATCATAACTTTCACCTGTGTTTTGTAACAGGGACGTTGTGACCTGCTGATTAAAGGATCAAAGACATTGATGAAACATGTCAGGTATATATATATATATATATATATATATATATATATATATATATATATATATATATATATATATATATATATATATATATATATATATGTATATATATATATACAGTGAAGAAAACAAGTATTTATTTTTTTTATATATTTCTGCTATTTTACTATTTCTCCCACTTAGAAATCATGGAGGGGTCTGAAATTTTCATCATAGGTGCATGTCCACTGTGAGAGAGCTAAACTGACAAGGAAAATCCAGAAATCACAATGCATGATTTTTTAATGATTCATTTGTGGGATATAGCGGCAAATAAGTATTTGAACACCTGTGTGTCATCTAGAATTCTGACCCTGAAGGACCTGTTAGTCCGCCCATTAGAAGTCCACCTGCACTCCATGTATCATCCTTAATCAGATGCACCTGTTTGAAGTCGTTAGCTGCATAAAGACACCTGTCCACCCCATACAATCAGCAAGACTTTAACTTGTAACATGGCGAGGACCAAAGAGCTGTCCAATGACACAAGAGAGAAAATTGTACAACTCCACAAGGCTGGAAAGGGCTACGGAGCAATTGCCAAGCAGCTTGGTGAAAAAGGTCCACTGTTGGAGCAATCATTAGAAAATGGAAGAAGCTAAACATGACGTTCAATCTCAATCGGAGTGGAGCCCCATGCAAGATATCACCTCGTGGGGTCTCAACGATTCTAAGAAAGGTGAAGAATCAGCCCGGAACTACACGACAGGAGTTGGTCAATGACCTGAAAAGAACTGGGACCAACGTTTCCAAGGTTACTGTAGGTAATACACTAAGACGTCATGATTTGAAATCATGCATGGCACGAAAGGTTCCCCTGCTTAAATCAGCACATGTTAAGGCCCGTCTTAAGTTTGCATATGACCATTTGGATGATACAGAGGAGTCATGGGAGAAAGTTTTGTGGTCAGATGAGACCAAAATAGAACTTTTTGGTCATAATTCCACTAAGCGTGTTTGGAGGAAGAAGAATGAAGAGTACAATCCGAAGAACACCATCCCTACTGTGAAGCATGGGGGTGGTAGCATCATGCTTTGGGGGTGTTTTTCTGCACATGGGACAGGACGAGTGCACTGCATTAAAGAGAGGATGACTGGGGCCATGTATTGTGAGATTTTGGGGAACAACCTCCTTCCCTCAGTCAGAGCATTGAAGATAGGTCGTGGCTGGGTCTTCCAACACGACAACGACCCAAAGCACACAGCCAGGAAAACCAAGGACTGGCTCCGTAAGAAGCATATCAAGGTTCTAGCATGGCCCAGCCAGTCTCCAGACCTGAACCCAATCGAAAATCTTTGGAGGGAGCTCAAACTCTGTGTTTCTCAGCGACAGCCCAGAAACCTGACTGATCTAGAGAAGATCTGTGTGGAGGAGTGGGCCAGGATCCCTCCTGCAGTATGTGCAAACCTGGTGAAAAACTACAGGAAACGTTTGACCTCTGTAATAGCAAACAAAGGCTACTGTACCAAATATTAACATTCATTTTCTCAGGTGTTCAAATACTTATTTGCTGCTGTATCACACAAATAAATCATTAAAAATCATGCATTGTGATTTCTGGATTTTTCTTTTTAGTTTATCTCTCTCACAGTGGACATGCACCTACGATGAAAATTTCAGACCCCTCCATGATTTCTAAGTGGGAGAAATAGCAAAATAGCAGGGTGTTCAAATACTTGTTTTCTTCACTGTATATATATATTAGTGATGCACGATATATCGGCCAACCGATATATATCGGCCGATATGTCACGTTTTTTAACTTATCGGTATCGGTCCGATGTCAACAAATTCTGGGCGATATGTCAACAATTGGCAGAGTTAAACCGCTACAGTTAGTTGGGTCACTGTCTGCGTGTCTCTCGGCGACGCGCTAAGCTAAGCTAGCTGGTCCTAGCGGGCTCCTCCGTCACATTGCATCGCCCGAAAAGACAAAAAAAAATGCGCGGAACGTTGCTCCGGGGTGTCGGACGCCGTCCTGCCGCCTTCTCATCGGGGGCCGCCGCCTCCTCCGCCTCCACCGACGTCGCCGCCTTCGCGGAGCTCCATCGGGTCCGCTCCGCCGTACTTCCTCTAACCACATGACAGTTTTACAGTGAGCCTTCCTTTAAATAAAGAGCACTGTTGTGCTTTTCAAATGTACAGTGTTTTTTCTGGTCTGTACTAAATTTGTGACACTACAGAAAACTTTTTTTTCTCTACATATATCGATATTGGCAAATATCGATATCGGCTTTATATATATATATATATATATATAAAGCATTTCATTGATCAAATCAGCTCAGAGTTGTTAAAGAAATATATATATATATATATATATATATATATATATATATATATATATATATATATATCCATCCATCCATTTTCTATCCCGCTTATTCCTTTTCAGGGTCGCAGGGGTCTGCTGGAGCCTATCCCAGCGCATTTTATGGCGAGAGGCAGGGATACACCCCAGATGGTCGCCAGCCAATCGTGGGGCACACACACCATTCACACACCATTCACACACACACTCACACCTATGGGCAATTTAGATTTGCCAATTAACCTGAGCATGTTTTGTATTGTGGGAGGAAGCCGGAGTACCCGGTGAAAACCCACGCAGACACGGGGAGAACATGCAAACTCCACACAGAAAGGTCCCACACCCAGGCCCCAAGGCGGTCTTGAACCTGCGACCTTCTTGCTGTGAGGCAACAGTGCTACCCACTGCTCCACCGTGCCGCCCATATATATATATATATATATATATATATATATATATATATATATATATATATATATATATATATATATATATATATATATATATATATATAGTCTCTGATTCCAATAATTAGTATTTTACAATAATTTATTTTTATCCCTTCTCACATTCGTTTGCTGCAGGAGAGAGAGAAACATGAGGATGCTGCTGATGCAAGCTGCTGACATGTCTCTGCGCCCGTGGTGAAGGACAGAAAAACGTCACCATTTTATCAGGAACTCAAAGTCAAAGTCAAAGTCAATTTTATTGTCAATTTCTTCACATGTACTTGACATACGAAGGAATCGAAATTTTGTTTCTCACTATCCTATGCGTTTACATGTACAACAACATCAAAGTGCAGGTGCGCAAGACAAGACAATCCTAAACTACGATACAACAACAATGGTAAAGTGCTAAACTAAACTAGAAACAAACAAACATGTATGACAGGACAAGACATGAGTACCCCAAGACAGGACATAAGTGGTATGGAGTGGAAGGACAAGTTCAACAAGATAAAACAAAACAAAACAAGACAGTACTGATTGTCCCAGTTATGTGCATTATGAGGTAGTGAGGGGGGGGGGGGGGGGGGCAGTCCAGTGACCTAGTGCAGAGTAGATTTAGGTGGGTGTGTGTGTGTGTGGGGGGGGAACTGCTGCTTATTCTGCAGAAACAGACTTATTAAGAGAACAGTGCGTCTCAAAAAGAGAAGGTGTCAATGTCTCAAAGGTGTCAAATGAAATGTCTTTGAAGTTAAACAAATAAAAAGTTTATTCTCATGAATCGACTTCCTGTCGGACACAGACACAAAATAAGCATAAAATATCCACCAAATTATGACAAATAGCTTCAGCAGCACAAACCTGATGTTTGTGTGTCCGCACTTTTCCTAAAGAAGAGAAACAGGAACAGAGTCTGAGTTACTGTCTTGTTATCCAACAATATTGAAACCAGTGTCTTTAAATAAACATTTTGCTTAATTAAAACCTTTTCAGTTAGTTGGAACATTTAACTTAATTATAGCCATTTTAGATAATTATAACCTGGTTTATTTTAAATACATTAGGAGAGAAGGAAGAATGACAGGAAATAAGGGTAATCAGAGTAACATAACGAATGGATCTTTAACATCACACTTGACTTTAAACATGCTGAGAGTCATTAAAAGATTTATATGAATGTTCACTGCCATTATCACACTTCGCAGTTTAATTAAACCATAAACCTGTAGTGTTATTCTGGAGAATATACTGAAAAGAGTTGATTTATATTCGTAAAAGCAAATGCTTTTATTTTGAAGTCTACAGGAAATGATCACAAATGTATTTGTTTCTAGTGAAAAAAAGTTTCTGTTCAGTTTGTTTTCTTCCCTTTCTAAGTTGCATCATATTTTAGGAAAATAAATGAATAAATGTTGTGTTTGACATGACACGTTTGATGAAAATGTTTCGGTGTTTGGTGAAGATTATTCTGAATGTTAATGTGCTTTAAAACAACGGGAGGATCCCTGAGAGAATCTGAACAGAACCCAGAGCAGGAGCTGATCTGAGGCTCAGACAGGATCTGATGTTTTTGAGTGGAATGGACATGACGGAGCGGTGGAGGTCATGGGAACCGTAAAGGTTAGTTGGTCATCAATCATGGAGCCGGATCTCAGAGTCAGGTTGATTAGAGCCGGGTATTGATCTGTTGCTGGATAGAGAAGCTGCTGGAATCACAAGCAGCCATGTCTCTCACAGTTTAAGTCCACGTCTTTCATCCACGTCGAAATCACAACAAACCAACTGATCAGAAACTGTGACTTTGACCTGTAGAGATGCGTGATATCAATGATTTATTTTCTGATCAAATATCAATTAAGAATCAGGCTAATATTGACAATACTGATGCAAACACTTAATGTGTTTGGAAAATCTAAATAAAAAGTTGTCCATTTCAAAGTTTCATAATGAAAACAAAACATCAGTCAACTGATTCTTATTGTTAAATTATTGTTTAATTGTTAAATATTGGTAATAATAATAATAATAAACTTTATTTACAAAGCACCTTTTGTTACAGGGAGACAATTCTGTGTGCAGTTCCATGTTCTCTTCATGTCTGTGTGAGTTCTCTCCAGGTTCTCCAGCTTCCTCCGCGGTCTAAAACAGGGGTCACCAACCCTGGTTTCAGGATTGGTGACCCCAAGACTTTCATTAGTAGAATCAGGTGTATTACTGCTTGGTTGGAACAAAAACCTGCAGCCACAGTATCCCTCGAGGACCAGTGTTCGTGACCCCTGCTCTAAAACATGCTGGGGTTGATGGAGACTAAATTACCTGTAGATGTGAGTGTGCTTCATGATAGGCTGCTACAGTGGGGAAAACAAGTATTTGTTGTCCTTACTGATTTTGTTGGTTTGGCCATGTGAGCGACCGAGTGGCCCCCCAACAAAAAGGAATCAGGGCAACCAGAAGAAGTAGAGAAAGGAGGCAGCGGAACTCAGTTTTAGCAACCCAATACGGTTTATTAACGGTGGTACAAAACAAAACAGCACATGCTTATGCCAGCGCAACGGTCCACCTCTCGGCAGGTGGACCAACAGCCAGTCCCACATGGCGCACTTCCTGTGTCACCCGCAAACATGTCCGGGAGAAACTCCCTCCCTGTCAATCAGTTCCCCCCTGATAAACAGATGAGAAAGGGAGGGGCCATCACCTTCTCACAGGCCACTAATAAACACTCAATCAGACTGTAATAATAATGGTAGGTGTAGACTAACATGTTAAGACAGAATATCACAAAAACAAAAAATCAATAAATCATCTTTAAAGAATTTGTATTAATTTATTAGCATTTTATTGAGGAAGATAGGAATTTGATCCCTTAGTGATTAGGGGTTCTTGTTAATGCAGACAAGTTAGACTCTCCAAATTACCTTGTCACCTATACTGAAGACTCTTGATATCACTAATGACTTGTATAAAAGCCACCTGGCCACAAAACCAGTTTGTCAGATTTCTAAACTCTCCAACATGGGAAAGACTAAAGAGCTTTCTGTGGATTTAAAGGAGAAGGTTGTAGACCTGCATAAAACCGGTATTGGCTACAAAACCATGGGCTTTAAGATGACAACTGTTGGTGCAATTGTGTGCTAGTACAAGACTCACAACATCATCATCAATCAACTTAGGTCTGAGGCTCCAAACTAGATCTCATCAAGTGGGGGTTCCAGGATCATGAGAATGGTAAGAAATAGACCTAATACAACAGGCAGAGTTAGTGGATGATCTTAAAGCAGCTGGGATCACAGTCACCAAACAAACAGTTGGTAACACTTTACACCGTAATGGTCTAACATCTTGCAATGCTCTTATAGTACCCCTGCTTAAGAAAGCACATGTGCAGGCCCACCTGAACTTTGCCAATGAACATCTGAATGACTTGGGGAGTGACTGGGATAGGTGTTATGGTCAGATGAGACCAAAATTGAGCTCTTTGGCATCAATTCAACTCAGTGTGTCTGGAGGGAGAGAAAGAAGAAAATCAAGAAAATCATCCCCACTGTCAAGCATGGAGGTGGTAACATTATGCTTTGGGGGTGTTTTTCTGCACAGGGCACAGCGCTACTTCATCGTATCAAGGATGGATGGAGCCATGTACCATCAAATCCTAAGTGAAAACCTCCTTCCTTTTGCCAGGAAGCTTAAAATGGGTCGTGGATGGGTCTTCCATCAGGATAATGACCCAAAGCATACAGCCAAGGCAACCAGATAATGCCTGAAAAAGAAACATATCAAGGTCATGGAGAGGCCCAGCCAGTCTCTGGACCTGAATCCTGTAGGAAATCTATGGAGAGAAACTCAGAGTTGACAGTGACGGTATCTTGATGATTTAGAGGTCATTTGCAAAGAAGAATGGACCAAAAGTCCTCCTAATATGTGCAGAAACCTGGTCATCAACTACAAAAAACATCAGAGCTCTGTGCTTGCTAATAAGGGATTTGCCACAAAGTATTAAAGGGTAAAAAAAAACAAATACTTATTTTCCAAAAAAAAATGCAATTAAATTATTACAGATTCCTTGAAGTTGATTCGATTTTGTTTGTGATGTTTTTTCTCAGCATGTTAGACTACAATACCATTGATACTACAGACTGACAAGTCTTTATTAGTGGCCAAACCAACAAAATCAGGGATCAAATACTTGTTTTCCCCACTGTACCTGCTTCTCACCTGTAATGTGCTGGGATTTGGCTCCAGCTGACCATGTGACCCTAGTAAGAAATAAACAGATATAGCGACTAACACAAACCAGAATTAAGATAAAATAAAACAAAACAGGATAAACACAGTCAGAGTAAAGCAGCCAACCGCAAAAGAGAAATTAAAAGTAAATTCACAGGACAAACAACAAATAAAAAGGTCTTTGTGTGAAAGTAGGTTTAAAGATGTAATTTAAGGTAAACACTGTTGCCCACTGCTTCTCAGGTAAAAAGGTATTTTTTTATAATTGTTGATTTTGTTGGTATTTTTAGTATGGTTAATATTATATAGAGCAAAGCCTAAAAACTGAATCTGTCTCTCACGCATCACAAACTGCAATGCTGAAGTTGATAAGGCTGTAATAGTAATAATGATAGTAATAATAATCATAATAATAATGATTTGCATGTTTTGTTCAGAATTGATTTAGCTGAGTAAAGCTGGCACATTTACATTATGCACAATCTCACAGGACTCCAACAGGCGGAAGAAGAAGTTCCTACCGACTGGATCATTTAGAGTATAGTTCCTTTCCTCTGTGTTTGTGTTGATGAGGAACTTCAAATTAATACAGTAGTAATATTTTAACATGGGAATTGATTCAAGAACATAATTATCTGATATTTACTTCAATATTTAATATTTGGAAGCATTGATATTTTAAATGACTACACACAACGCTATCTGCAAATGAGAATGATAAAAACAACTGAATGATAGTATCATCAGCATAGAGTAGGAGAAGCAGGGAGTAAGATGATGTACAATGAGAAGAGAAGTGACAAAGTGCTGAACCTTGAGGTTTTTCAACCTCAGCCTAATTTTTAATTTTAGTGACTTTTTGTTGACCTTAATGCAACAAAAATGGTGTGGAAAAATGTACAGAAAAGAAGAGAGAAAATAGAGAAATTGGTTCAGAGCGTAAACATGCTGTCATTGATTGTTTCCTCAATTCCTAATACAGAAGGAGATATCTGCATGTGTGTTATTTATTATATATACTATTATATATATATATACAGTGGGGAAAATAAGTATTTGAACACCCTGCTATTTTGATATTTCTCCCACTTAGAAATCATGGAGGGGTCTGAAATTTTCATCATAGGTGCATGTCCACTGTGAGAGAGATAAACTAAAAGAAAAATCCAGAAATCACAATGCATGATTTTTTAACGATTTATTTGTGTGATATAGCGGCACTGTATATATATATATATATATATATATATATATATATATATATATATATATATATATATATATATATATATATATATATATATATATATATATATATATATATATATATATATATATATACATTATATTACATTATATGAATATAACATTGAAACTGGAGGTACAGAGACTTTCAAGATGTATTTTTAACTAAATCTGGGAATAATCTAATCTGGAACATAACGTTTTCTTCCTTTTTACAGGCTCTGCGAAAGTTAATAAGACACAAACACACAAACACACACACACAAACACACACACACCACACACACACACACACAGACACACAAAACTGAAATAATAAATACCATAAAGTGGAACAGAGGGCAATTTGTGCCTGTTATAATGTTGCATCTCGTTAGTGAGGTTATTTCAGAGTTAGTTTTCTTTATTTAAACACCCAGCAACAAAAGGCTCATTCAGCACAGGCTCTCTCACACACACACACACACACACACACACACACACACAGACGTACAGTATTTCAGTCATACCTTGGTTCATGCTCACACAGCAATATAACAATGTTCCAACTGGGAAATGTCAGGAACTTTCTGCAGCTCAGTGATGATGATCCAGGACTAAAGGGACAAACTTTATTGGTCTTTAATTTTTCTTTATCTGTTCACACACCTGAATCAGTGTTAGTGTCAGGAATCTCAGGTTTCTATGAAGGTTTATATCCTGTATAAAGGAGGCAAACTGCTAATTGTATTTTTCAAAGAAGAGAAAAATGTACTTTAAAGTTGTTTATTTAACTGAACTGAAAAGCTGAAAATCTGAATAAATCCTAATTTCTGGGTTTTTGCAGCACCTGGATCAGCGAATTAACGTGTGACGGTGTGTTCAGGTGCAACACCAAACCCAGCGACTCGTGAAATGACAGTCAGTCCATTTCCTCCGTTTTTAAAGGCTTTAAAATCACTTAATATTACAAGTGCAGTGATGCTGCTGCTGTGATCCCTGCTGTATTCAGCTGCTGCTACACACACAAGCAGCAGTTTTAATTACTGTATCCCCTCCCCCTCATTCTCTGCTCGTTAATATTTTCTGTTCTTCTCCCCTCCTTCATTTTTTTGCTCGTTTCCTCATCACATGAGAGATAATTTTTATGTTAAACTGTGTGTGTGTGTGTGTGTGTTTGTGTGTGTGTAACGCAGGGTGATATTTCTCCCAGACACACAGCTCCAGCTTCACCATATGGAGCCTATTACACTCATTTATGAATGTTCTACACTACCTACACACACACACACGAACACACAGACATGTCTGATCCGTCACAGCAGCAGCACAGAAGAACGATGTCATGTCATAAATAGGAATGTCAACATTTAACCTCTGCAGCCTTTTCTCTGTGTGCATGTGTGTGTGGCTGTGTGTGTGTGTGTGTGTGTGTGTGTGTGTGCTTGTGTGTGTTGTAGAGGCCTGTCAGTGCGAGTCCTCATATCTGTGTTTTATCCTGAGCGCCTCGCTGTGTCGGTGCTATCAGCCATTATCAGCACACTGGCACCAAACCTCTCTGTCTGTTACACACACACATACACACACACACACACACACACACACACACACACACACAAACACACACACTCCTGTTCTCTTTATGTGATAAACTATGATCGATGGTTAAGGTTCAGCTGATGCAGCATTTTCATATTTGCATTTGTTATTTGTTTCCAGACATTACGATCATGTGGGAAGTGTGTGGGATTATTTATGTGTGCGTGAGTGCGTGCGTGCAGGGGGGTTGTTTTGTCTGTTTCCTCTATGTACTTGTAAGACTTGGCTGCTCTGTTGCGCTTCACTTCCTTCATCTTTGGTGCCAAGTAGATCCAATGCCAAGATGTGTGTGTGTGTGTGTGTGTGAGTGAGTGTATGTGTGTGTGTGTGTGTGTGTGCGTGTGTGTGTGTGTGTGTGTGTGTGTGTGTGTGTGTGTGAGAGAGAGAGACACAAACAGAGAGAGAGTAAAACAACCTTCTGGGTTCATGTGCATGTGAAGTTTCAGCTGTATTGAAAAGACACTGAGAGACACATGCAGGCACAAGCCCCCCAACACACACACACACACACACACACACACACACACACCGTATATCATACTGTAGAGAGACGGTTTGTTGTTAACCCAGCCATAAATCTTATAATAGAGCAGCACTCGATTTTCAGCAGAACTGTTAAAAAGCAAAAAATCGTTTTTTCTTTACCTCATCATTATAAAAGTGAATACTTATAGCAGTGTAATTATTATAGAATAATAACACCATGGTTGTTTATGTTGATTTCTCATCAGCTTCACCATCTACTGGGGAAATAAAAACATGATTTAGAGGCTAAATTAAGGTTTGAGCAGAGCCTGGACAGATTGAAACAGTAAAGTCAGGTCTCATGCAAAAAGACTCTTCATCATGGTGGTGACGTTGTGTTCAGTTAGCAGCGTTTGTCAGCTGTGACGGAGCATTATACCAACAGCCCAGTGATGGACGAGTTTCCAGAAAGGCCACGTCTCCGCTGAGGTTGAAACTCTGAGGCTGCGTTACACTGTCTGAGAATCAGCACCAGACTTTCTCATGAAGTGGTCCTGGCTTCAACGCAGCATTTAAAGATATAATTCAGTATTTTAAAATTTAGCCTTGTTTCCCTCCTTCCTTTATGTATCTGCAACACAGAGACATAACATCACTGATCCTCCAGTATTGAGTTTAAAAACAACAACTTCATATTTAAAATCACTACAAATCAAAACTGGAGGATTAGTGACATTATGTCTCTACCTTTCAGTTTAGAGCTACGACTAGTGACTATCTAGATAGTTGATCAATCTATTGATTGTTTAAACAATCAATTGGTTGTTTTGTTCACAAATAGTGTGAAATGTGGATTAATGTTTCCCAAAGCTGAAGATTCAGTACTAAATGATTTCTTTGTCCACGCCAACAGTCCACAACCCAAAAAACCTCAGTTTACTATTATAGAAGAATAAAGAAACGAGAAAATAATCAGAGAAGAGAACCAGAGAATTGTTAATTCTTACACCTCTGACCTGTGTCTCTGTCCAGAAACTTTTAAAACATGTTGGTGAATACCACTTTTCCTTCCAAAAGAAGTTTTAAGCTGTTTAAGTTAAGTTAAGCAACATAAGAATAATTTCTCTGGTTTAACTTCATCTTCCTGCAGCTCCATTTCCAGTTATAAACTAAACTTTTCCATCACATTGCAAGAAAATTATATTGCATCCTTTACACATTCCTTGGCTTCCATTTTATTTGATGGTGTAATTCAGTACATCACAAAATAATTAGTGTCTCTTTATTATTTTCCCATTAAAGGTAATTACATCCATCACACGCTGTTTAACAAGCAGCAGCAGCAGCAGCTATAAAAGCATATATTTATGTATTTGATGGTGTAATTCGGTTGGTCACAAAATAATGAGATCATCAGTTACCTGTTATAGAATAATAAATCAGAGAAGGGAAGCTTGAACCATAGAATAGGGAGATTATCTTTTTAAAAATGACTCAAATTGATATCGTAGAGTTGGTGATTAATGTGATAGTTGTAAATTAATCAATTAAATAGCTAATTGCTGCAGCTCTACTCCAGATTCATGACAGGAACAATAATCCTGAACTGTCACTTTAAAACTCAAAACTGGCTTTAATGACAGAACCTTGGCGGCATCACACCTGACCAGCAGGTGGCCACTTAAGACCTCACCTGATTGGTCGGCTGATTGATTGGCTCTCAGGTTGAGTGATGAACTTGTTGCTTATAGCTGATGTTTCCAAGGCATGAAGCAGCCAGGCTCCATGCTCCACTCGCTGCTGCAGTCCATCATCCTGAGGTCCAGGTCCCTGGAGGATCAGCATCGACCCTACAGAACCACCCAGACCCCTGTCCTCAAGACCAGCTGGCACCACCTCAGGCACCATCATGGATCTGTATATATATATATATGTTAGGTATATTGGTCAGTGACAAATCCTGTTGAGAAAGATGAGAAAGTCAAAAACTGCATAATATACAGTTTTAAAAAGCATTCATCAGGTCTCAGAAAATCTATTTGTACCAGTTATTTTTTCTACAAAATTTTTGACACAAAATTTCAAGTGGTGTATTCTAATACGATACCTTTTTAATATTTAGTATTAAACTAGTTGATAGCATGTGTTCTTAATATTTTAAAATCTTTCTTAAGTGAGTTTAACTATCTGGTACCAAGTTTTTTGGGTTACACCCTAAGAGTAAACTGATGATCTTTGGTTGTGAACTGTTAGTCTGGACAAAACCCTTCAAAGTCATATAAAATACAAGTTTACAACATTAGTTTATAATACCATCCTATGTGATATTATGCATTCTTCGTTCCTTCTGTGTCACATGTTAATATTTCAATTTTAATATGCACACAAGGTTGTTTTATGACTTATCCTTTTCTGTCTGGACGTTGTTATTTATGTTTATTATTTTATCACACTTCTGTTGAATTTGAAGCTGTTACTGTACTGCACAACTTAAAATAATTTCCAGGACATTGGTTCTCCTGAGGCTGGTTCTGTTAATTCTGTGATTATCGACCTTCCTGACGCTTTAATTAAAGGCCCAGACGCTTCAGATTCTCGGTGCGCGGCTCTCGGTGTTTTACGGTAGGAGGCGGCTCCTGCGGGCGCGTGCGGGGCCGGTTTGGGCGTGTTTAGTCTTTGTGTGTGTTGTCAGCGTCCTGTCGGGCTCTGTCCGCTCGGCTCGGCTCGGCTCGGCTCGGATCGGATCGGCTCGGCGGCGCCGGAGGAGACGCAGACCGACGCAGACGCGCAGGGAGGCGGATGTTGGAGGCTGAGACGCAGCGGAGGGGCAGCGACACTCCGGCCCGGTTTGGATTAATCTGTCCGCGGCTGCTCGGAGGGAAACAGCCGCAGCAGCGGCGTCAGAAACCGGATCAGAGGAGTCCGGGGCCCGGGACCAGGACCCGGACCGGAACCCGCCTGCAGCCCAGAGCCCGACAGCGACCAGCAGGTAAAACCGCTGCAGCTGCTGCGTCCGTCACATCCAGATGTTCCTGCCGCTGGAAACAGAACCCACCAGAAACTTGTGATTCTGTCTACTAGAGCATCATAGAGCTTTTAACAGATTCTCCTTCTCTAGTGAATCTTTCTAAAGTTTTTGCTGCTCAAACACTGGTATTTTATATAATGTCATCATGTCTTTACTGATACTATTTTCCAAACAGGTAAAAGTGGTAAATTGCGGGATTAATGGAATTTAAAACCAACACAAACCACCAGCTGGAATAACAGAGCGATTTTAATCATATAATGTGGACAGTAAATTAAACTGCAACATGTTTTGGAAATTATTCAGAAAAAAAAATTTAATTCTTTGCAGCTTGGTAAGAATATTTGTTGGATTTTATATGATGTGACTGAATGTCTGATATTATCTGAGGTTTCAGCTGTTCCAAATAAGTCAACTTTGGTTCTTTTCTATTTTTATTTCATTCTTATTTGTTTGTGCTACTTTCTGACATTTTTAAGAGCCTACTCCATCTCTCTCTTTTACAGACAGTTTGAAGGTAATAAAGATGCTTAGTCTGTTTGTGTGAACGCATTCATTAGAATACAAACATACTGTTTGTATATATAGCCCACAGACATATTATCAATGGCATCCTCAGCATTAACTGTCAACTAATTGGTTAGTTGTTAACTATTTTAATATTTGATTAATAGATTTGAGTATTTTTAGAAGAAAATATCCAAATTCGCTGGTTCCAGCTTCTCTTCTCTGACTATTTCCTGGCTTCTTTATTCTTCTATAATAGTAAACTGATGGCTCTTGGTTTGGGGACTGTTGGCCTGGACAAAAAACATTTTAGATTGAGTCTTCTGTTTTGGGAAACACTGATTTTACACCATTAAATGAATCAAACAACTAATCAATTAATAATTTCAATAATCAATAGATAGACTAACAGTCATTATTTGCAGCTCTAATCTGTGTCTCCTTATCTTTTCCTGTGCAGTTTAAGAAAAGATTGAACCCTTCTTTATTCCCCCAGTTATTTCCTGATATAATGTGTCTATTCTGCAAAATTACTGAGTTTATATCCACCTCGAGGCTTGTTTTATGTTTGCTGTCATTTTTACAGCGTTTTAGTACTGTAGTTTATTTTCTATATTAACAGAATCATCAGAGACGTCACAGCGTTAATGAACCGTCTCAGCAGCTATAAAGTGATGCTGCTAATAACTGCTGCTGATGAGAGGAGGATCACAACAGCCTGATTATCACTGAGGATCAGAGCTACTGTAACCACTGTTCTGATGGTAGATTATTCTATTGATTAATGAAACCATTAGTCCATTAGTTGTCTGGTTCATAAAATGGTGTAAAATGTCAATCAATGATTCCCAAAGCCAAAGATTCAACCTAAAATGTCTTTTTTTGTCCAGACCAACAGTCCACAACCCAAAGATTATCAGTTTACTATTATAGAAGAATAAATAAACCAGAAAATAATCAGATAAAAGAAGCTGGAACCAGAGAATTTGGACATTTACTTCTTAAAATGACCCAGATGCATTAATCAATTATCTGAATAGTACTAATCAACTAACTGTTGCAGCTCTAATAAAGACATTAGCATTAACAAAGTGTGTCTATGTCGAAACGAGTTGTATCCTAGTGACCTGTAACCTCACACACACACACATGCAAATGGTAAAGCTTACATTGCACATTCCTCCATTATTTTTATTCGTGTGTGTGTGTGTCTGTGTGCGTATTAGTTGCATATGCTCATGAATATTCAAACAACCTCAGTTTACGCCTGTATTGATCATGCAGGTTCATGCGTTTGTGTGTGTGTGTGAGTGTATGTTTTTTCTGACTCAGATTAGTGACGTCACACTGATCAGATGCTGTAAAAACCACAGCGTCTGATCAGCTGAAACTACTGTAGTTTTTCTGTTGCTGTAGTTGCTACTTCTGTAGTTTCAGCTGCTGTAGTTTCAGCTGCTGTGGTTTCAGCTGATGTAGTTTCTGTTTCTGTAGTTTCTGTTGCTGTGGTTTCAGCTGATGTAGTTTCTGTTTCTGTAGTTTCTGTTGCTGTAGTTATAGCCACTCTAATTACAGCTGCTGTAGTTTCAGTTGCTGTAGTTTCAGCTGCTGTATTTTCTGTTTCTGTAGTTTTTGTTCCTGTAGTTTATATTGCTGTTTTAGCTTCTGCACTCTAATGTATTTTCTGCTGCTGTAGTTTCTGTTGCTGTAGTTTAGTTTATGTTGCTGTAGTTTCATCTGTAGTTTCTGTTGCTGTAGTTTCTGTTGTTGCAGTTTCAGCTGCTGTGGTTTCACCTGATGTAGTTTCTGTAGTTTCTGTTGCTGTAGTTACAGCCACTGTGATCTCAGCTGCCGTAGTTTCTGTTGCTGGATTTTCTGTTGCTGTCTCTTTCCACAGTTTCAGCTGCTGTGGCTTCTGTTGCTGTAGTTTCTGTTGCTGTAGTTTTTGTTGCTGTGGTTTCTTTTGCTGTAGTTTCTGTTGCTGTAGTTTTTGTTGCTGTGGTTTCTTTTGCTGTAGTTTCTGTTGCTGTAGTTTCTGTTGCTGTGGCTTCTGTTGCTGTATTTTCTGTTTCTGTAGTTTCAGCTGCTGTAGTTTTTTTTGCTGTAGTTTCAGCTGCTGTAGTTTCTGTTGCTCTAGCTTCAGCTACGTCAGTTTCAGCTGCTGTAGTTACTGTTGCTCTAGCTTCAGCTACGTTAGTTTCAGCTGTTGTAGTTTCTGCTGCTGTAGTTTCTGTTGCTGTAGTTTCAGCTACTGTAGTTTCAGCCACTATATTCTCTGATTGTGTGTTTTCTGTTTCTGTAGGTTCGGCTGCTGTACTTTCTGCTACTGCAGTTTCAGCTACTTTAGTTTCAGCGGCTGTAGTTTCTGTTTCTGTAGTTATAGCCACTGTAGTTTCAGCTGCATTTTCTGTTAGGGTATTTTCTGTTGCTGTAGTTGCAGCTGCTGTATTTTCTGTTTCTGTAGTTTTTGTTCCTGTAGTTTATATTGCTGAAGCTTTAGCTGCTGTACTCTCTAATGTAGTTTCTGATGCTGTAGTTTTTGTTACTGTAGTTTTAGATGCTGTGGTTTCTGTTGCTGTAGTTTCAGCTGCTATAATTTCTGTTGCTGTAGTTTCTGTTGCTGTAGTTTCATCTGTAGTTTTAGCTGATGCAGTTTCTGTTGCTGTAGCTTCAGCTGCTATGGTTTCTGTTGCTGTAGTTTCATCTGTAATTTCTGTTGCTATAGTTTCAGCTGCTGTAGTTTCAGCTGATGTAGTTTCTGATGCTGTAGTTTCAGCTGCTGTAGTTTCTGTTGCTGTAGTTTCAGCTGCTGTATTTTCTGTTGCTGTCGTTTTTCTTTCCATAGTTTCAGCTGCTGTGGTTTCTGTTGCTGTAGTTTCAGCTGATGTAGTTTCAGCTGATGTAGTTTCTGATGCTGTAGTTTCAGCTGCTGTAGTTTCTGTTGCTGTAGTTTCAGCTGCTGTATTTTCTGTTGCTGTCGTTTTTCTTTCCATAGTTTCAGCTGCTGTGGTTTCTGTTGCTGTAGTTTCAGCTGCTGTAGTTACTGTTGCTCTAGCTTCAGCTACGTTAGTTTCAGCTGTTGTAGTTTCTGCTGCTGTAGCTTCTGTTGCTGTAGTTTCAGCTACTGTAGTTTCAGCCACTATATTCTCTGATTGTGTGTTTTCTGTTTCTGTAGGTTCGGCTGCTGTACTTTCTGCTACTGCAGTTTCAGCTACTTTAGTTTCAGCGGCTGTAGTTTCTGTTTCTGTAGTTATAGCCACTGTAGTTTCAGCTGCATTTTCTGTTAGGTTATTTTCTGTTGCTGTAGTTGCAGCTGCTGTATTTTCTGTTTCTGTAGTTTTTGTTCCTGTAGTTTATATTGCTGAAGCTTTAGCTGCTGTACTCTCTAATGTAGTTTCTGATGCTGTAGTTTTTGTTACTGTAGTTTTAGATGCTGTGGTTTCTGTTGCTGTAGTTTCAGCTGCTATAGTTTCTGTTGCTGTAGTTTCTGTTGCTGTAGTTTCATCTGTAGTTTTAGCTGATGCAGTTTCTGTTGCTGTAGCTTCAGCTGCTATAGTTTCAGCTGCTGTAGTTTCAGCTGATGTAGTTTCTGATGCTGTAGTTTCAGCTGCTGTAGTTTCTGTTGCTGTAGTTTCAGCTGCTGTATTTTCTGTTGCTGTCGTTTTTCTTTCCATAGTTTCAGCTGCTGTGGTTTCTGTTGCTGTAGTTTCAGCTGCTGTAGTTTCAGCTGATGTAGTTTCAGCTGCTGTAGTTTCAGCTGATGTAGTTTCTGATGCTGTAGTTTCAGCTGCTGTAGTTTCTGTTGCTGTAGTTTCAGCTGCTGTATTTTCTGTTGCTGTCGTTTTTCTTTCCATAGTTTCAGCTGCTGTGGTTTCTGTTGCTGTAGTTTCAGCTGCTGTAGTTTCTGATGCTGTAGTTTCAGCTGCTGTGGTTTCAGCTGATGTAGTTTCTGTTTCTGTTGTTTCTGTTTCTGTAGTTTCAGCTGCTGTATTTTCTGTTGCTGTTGTTTTTCTTTCCATAGTTTTAGCTGCTGTGGTTTCTGTTGCTGTAGTTTCAGCTGATGTAGTTTCTGTTGCTGTAGTTTCAGCCACTGTATTCTCTGTTTGTGTATTTTCTGTTTCTGTAGTTTCAGCTGCTGTAGTTTTTTTTGCTGTAGTTTCAGCTGCTGTAGTTTCTGTTGCTCTAGCTTCAGCTACGTTAGTTTCAGCTGTTGTAGTTTCTGTTGCTCTAGCTTCAGCTACGTTAGTTTCAGCTGTTGTAGTTTCTGTTGCTGTAGTTTCTGTTGCTGTAGTTTCAGCTACTGTAGTTTCAGCTGATGTAGTTTGTGATGCTGTAGTTTCAGCTGCTGTAGTTTCTGTTGTAGTTTCAGCTGATGTAGTTTCTGTTGCTGTAGTTTCAGCTGCTGTGGTTTCAGCAGATGTAGTTTCTGTTTCTGTTGTTTCTGTTTCTGTATTATTTGTTGCTGTTGCTGTAGTTTCAGCTGCTGTAGTTTCAGCTGCTGCTGCTGTATTTTCTGTTGCTGTCGTTTCTCTTTCTATTGTTTCAGCTGCTGTGTCTTCTGTTGCTGTAGTTTTTGTTCCTGTGGTTTCTGATGCTGTAGTTTCTTTTGTTGTAGTTTCAGCTGCTGTAGTTTCTGTTGCTGTAGTTTTTGTTCCTGTAGTTTATATTGCCAAAGTTTTAGCTGCTGTACTCGCTAATGTAGTTCTTGTTGCTGTGGTTTCTGTTGCTGTATTTTTTGTTGTTGTGGTTTCTGTTGCTGTAGTTTCTGTTGTTGTAGTTTCAGCTGATGTAGTTTCTGTTGCTGTAGTTTCAGCCACTGTATTCTCTGTTTGTGTATTTTCTGTTTCTGTAGTTTTAGCTGCTGTAGTTTTCTTTTGCTGTAGTTTCAGCTGCTGTACTTTCTGTTGCTCTAGCCTCAGCTACGTTAGTTTCAGCTGCTGTAGTTTCTGTTTCTGTAGTTTTTGTTGCTGTAGTTATAGCCACTGTAGTTTCAGCTGCTGCATTTTCTGTTGCTGTAGTTTCTGTTTCCATAGTTTCAGCTGCTGTAGTTTCTGCTGTAGTTCAGCTGCTGGAATTTCTGTTTCTGTAGTTTCAGCTGCTCTATTTTCTGCTGCTTTAGTTCAGCAGCTGTAGTTTCTGTTGCTGTAGCTTCAGCTGCTGTGGGTTCTGTTGATTAGTTTTAGCTGCTGTCATTTCTGCTGCTGTAGTTCCTGTTGCTGTAGTTATAGCTACTGTAGTTTAAGATGCTGTAGCTTCTGTTGCTGTTGTTTCAGCTGCTGAATTTATGATGTAGTTTCTGTTGCTGTAGTTATAGCTACTGTAGTTTAAGATGCTGTAGCTTCTGTTGCTGTTGTTTCAGCTGCTGAATTTATGATGTAGTTTCTGTTGCTGTAGTTATAGCTACTGTAGTTTCTGCCACGGTAGTTGCTGCTGCTGTTATTTTTGCTGCTGTAGTTTCTGTTTACATAGTTTCAGATGCTGTAGTTTCTGCTGTAGTTTCAGCTGCTGTAGTTTCTGTTTTCGTAGCTTCAGTTGCTATAGATTCTGCTGTAGTTTCTGTTGTAGTTCAGCTGCTGTACTTTCTGTTGCTGTAGTTTCTAATGCTGTATTTTCTGTTGCTGTAGTTTCTAATGCTGTATTTTCCGGTGTTGTTGTTTCAGCTGCTGTAGTTTCAGCTACTGTAATTTCTACTGCTGTAGTTCCTGCTGCCTTAGTTTCTGCTGCAGTTTGAAATGCTGTAGTTTCCTTTGATGTAGTTTCTGCTGTAGTTTTTTCTCCTATAGTTTCTGATATTGTAGTTTGTCTTGCTGTATTTGCTGCTACCATAGTAGTCTACTGAAATAGCAGAAACTATGTCAGCTAAATCTGGAAAATAAACATATTTGAGAAAATGACTCACTGATAATCAAAATATTTGAGAATTAATCCATTGATCGACAAATCATTGAACCTCTGATTTGTATTATTAGGCCTTTTCATTCTTTTTTTTTTTATTTCTTTTCTTTTTAGTGAAAATAGATTTTTACATACATCACTTAGTATTTTCATGTCTTTTACAATGATATTACATACTTGGGTATATTATTAAACAAAGAAAATAGGTGAATTGTGAGAAATAAAGTACCTGTGCAAATCACACCTTTTCTCCTAATATCTTCAGTTTCTAGCTGTTTTGAGTGAAGAAAAGCAACATGAAGATAAATCCTCTGATTTAACTTCATCCTCCTGCAGCTTCTTCACAATAATGTTCTAGTTATAAACTAATTTACTATATTGTTGCAGGGTGACTATGTCTCATCCTTTACACATTTCCTTCTCTTTTATTTAATTTGATTGTATAATTCAGGATGTTACGAAATAATGAGTGTCTCTTTATTATTTTCACATTAAAGGTAATTACATCCATCACAGGCTGTTTAAACAGCAGCAGCAGCTATAAAAGCTTTGACTTGATGATAATGTGACATGTCTTTTAACACATTTAGTGGCTTTGAGTTGAGTTTTTTTCATTTATTACTTTATTTTTTTCATCTTGTGAGATTACTTTCTTTGAGCTGTTCTTAGTGTAACTCTTTTCAACAAAATAATTTCAGCATCAGAAGCAGCTTCATCAGTTGTGGATGAATCTGAACCTTTGGCCTCAGAGAATTTTCAAAGTAATGAGACCGAATCTGACTCATCAGTTTGACTAATGAGGCTGAACGATTCTGAAAATGTATCTAATTGTGACAAGTTTGACTGATATTACAATCATGATGTGACTTGTTGCATTAGAGCAATTCATTTTTTTTTTCGTTATTCGATTTAAAATGATTATAGTGTGATTTTTGTAGCATATGTAACATATCTTCTGAAGAATATAATGAGCAGAAGCACATTTCAGGAATATTTAACTAAAAATTATATTTTGAAGATTACAGGTCATATTGTGATTTCAGAATAATTTTGACTAATTGTTTCACTCGACTGACTAGTTGAGCAGTTAAGATTCTTCTTGAAAGTAAACCACTTGGTTCAGATTTAAAGAATGTGACCGGTAAATTCGGTCGAACGTCACCTGCCTGTGATGATACCTTACAGGTGTGTGTTAGTCTTTACCTTCACACTGTTATTTCAGCTTATTACAACTTACAGCCTGTTTTTACACAGACAACGTGACAATTAGGCTTTAGACAGACAGAGCTGAGCTTTATGGTGTTTGCCAGACACACACACACACACACACACACACACACACACACACACACGCACACACACACACACAGCTATGTGTTTGTGATGTTATATTCCTCAATTTCTAGTAGTTTTTTTGTGTATTCGAGTGTCTGTATATACTTATAGAATATAATAAGAATCTTATATTATAAAAGATGTTGAACAGATATAGAAACAGATATTTTAACTGTATTGTTACAGATATTGTGACAAATATTGTCACAGATATTGCGACACACATTGTGACAGATACTGTATAGTAATGGATATTGGACATCATATACTGTGATAGATATTCAACAGACATTGCAGCACCTATTGTGACAGATATAGTGATAGATTTTGCGACACACATTGCGACAGATACTGTATAGCTGTATACCAGATATTGTGATGGGCATTGTGACATATTGTGATAGATATTCAACTTTGCAACAACTATCGCGACAGATGTTGTGACAGATGTTGTGACAGATATTGAACACGTGACAGATGTTGCGACAGCTGTGACTGATATAGTGAGATATGTCTGCAGGACAGAGAACAGCGTGCCTTCACGTTGGACCCTCTGGGCGTCATATGTCAGCTGTCGCTTGACGTACACATTCAGCAGCTGTAAATCTCCTTCCTGTCGGACACGTAGAGCTGAGAGCTGAATATGAACAGGGACAAGTTGATCTGAACAGATGTGTTTGCTCAGTCTGAGGAAGCAAAAGCCACTTTTTCAGGCACATTAAGTTTGAGAAGAAAAGTCAAGTTAAAATATCAACAATATTAATAATTACAATTAAAATCTTGATGTAAGACTTGATTTTTCTCTGGAACTGCAAAAATAATCAATTTGTTGCTAAATATCACATTAATTACCAACTATATTGATAAATGTATTTGAGTCATTTTAAGAAGAAAATTATTTTCTGCTTCCTTTATTCTTCTATACCAGTAAACTGATGATCTTTGGGTTGTGGACTGTTGGTCTGGACAAAAAAAGACATTTTAAGTTGAATCTTCAGCTTTGAGAAACACTGATTAACATTTTACATAATTTATTGAAACAAACGACAAAACCACAGGATCTGTTTTTTTTTTTAAATGGCGGTTATTTAACATAATAATTTAAATATTTACGACATATTTCTTTACATAAGAAGGAGTGAAGACATTTGTGGTTGTTGTTTTTTATGTTCGATTTTACTGGTTCGACTTGAGATTAAATTGTGCTAAATGTGGAACATGAAATAAACTGAGTTTGACTTCACTGCTTTAGGGACTCAGTATAAACATCAGAGAGAATATTAGAATATTAGACAGAATATTAGAGTTTAATATGCAGACAAACTGGATCTGATGGTGTGACAGGAAAAACCTGAGGGGCTGAACTGGGGGGAGGGGCTGTGTCCTTGAACATGACCTTTAACCCTGGCTGCTCAGTGTAATGAAGTCCAGGTTGAACACTGAATGTGATCAGGAGGATTTCCTACAGACAACTCTACCTCTACCTTTCTCTGCTTGTTTTCCTTTCTTGTTTTCCACATCAAGTCAACAAGCTCACGTCTTAATTAAATGAGTTGGTGGTTTTGTGTTGAACGGATCATAATCAGGCAGCAGCTGGAGCCTCAGCATAAGTGTGTGTGTGTGTTTGTGTGCGTGGTGCGCTTGTGTGTCTGTGTGTTTTACCGTGTCTGGGGACTGGAGCTTGGAGCAAGGGATTGTGGGAAGTCTGGTTCTGGTTGACTGGCCTTGACAGGAGAGAGCATGCGCATGCACACACGCACACACACACACACGCACACACACACACACACACACACACACACACACACACAGAGATGGTCTGTAATTAGTGCTTGGGGCAGAGCGACTGCCACATTCCACATCTGTAAATGACAGAGTGAAGAGTGACTCTGTCTCTGTCTCTTAATTGATTAGTAGTTTGGTCTGGCTAGAACTCGAGAATTTCAACATTTTCTTCTTAAAAATGATTTAAATTCATCAATAGATCATCAAAATAGTTGGTGATTAATGTGATAGTTGGAAATTAATCAATTCATTGACTAAACTCAAGAAAAAATAATCTGAAAATGTTTGAGGTACTTATTTAAAATATGAGCCGATTGGCCGAAGAATAATTCTCAGCATCTCATAAATGTTTTCTCACAGTTGTTTTTATGATAAACTGACACAGTTGATTAAATCCATGATTGATGGAATAAATGTTATACCTTATTTTAGGACACTGTATGACAATGCTTCAGGTGCATCAGAAAATCTGGTTAAACACAGTTAAATGTGATCCTCGAGCTCCTCATTGGTGACTTATTGTCTTAAAACAAAGACGATGTTTCTTTGCTGATGTCTAGTTTAAATTGTATAATATATATTTTTATGTTGTATTATATATACTTTTATGCTGTATTGTTTATATTTTTCATATTTTTTATGTTGTAATATAAATTTTCACGTTGTAATTTGAAATCATTGCAAATGAGGGAAACCTCAATGATCTTTGTGTCTTAAATGAAGTACAGAATGTGAAAAAAAGAAGTGGACAAAGACTTGAATTTTCTAAGAAAAAAATGAACCAGTTTCTTTTTCTTCACAGAAATGTGAAGCCTTGGTTCTTGTCACAGCAATTTTCAACTTTTTTCGATTTTTTTTCTTGACAGGCATTTATCACCTGTTTCAAAACTGGATCGTTCATGTGTGTCAAGTTTTCAAGTTGTTGTTTCACCTCTGTACATGAAATAAAAAGGAGGAACTTGGAGATGTTCATTCATACAGGATTAGTTATGGTGGATCAGTTTTACTGGTCCAACCCACATCAAATAAATCTAGTCTGTATGTGGCCCATGAAGCAGAGTTACGCAGTGTGTGGTTCTCCTGTAGCAGGTCGAGGATTACTAACAGAAACCATAGATGTTTATATGTCATACAAAAAGAAGTAAAAATGAATCAGGATTTAAATATTTAAACACAGAACATTTGTTCTGGTTTGGACAGTCTCTGATAGTCTGGAAGGTTTTTAGTGGAACTACTAATGTTCCTGTATGCTGTTTCCTGATTCCTTCTTTTGCATTTCATTCCTCCTGCTGAGAAGTTGCGTTCATCGTGTTATAGTTAGCGTCTCGGACGCAGCTTATGATCCACACACACATTGTAGCTGTTTTCTGGTGGGTTCCTGGGAAGCTGCTGAATCTGAAAATGAGGAAGAGAAATGTGAGGATGAGGAACTGCTGAACTGTGCTGGTCTGTTCAGTGATGGATTAACCTTTAAACAACACATGTCAGACAGGCTGAAGTTTGCTTTTTATACTGCAGCATCTCCACATGACTCTTTATTCTCTGGTTTATTAGCTGTGTGGTTTTATGTCTGTTTAGCTGCTGAATGCTGCAAATGCATCAGAAACAGTTGGTTTATCATTACAAACAACTGTGAGAAACAAGGTTTTAATCTCAATGAGTCCCTCCCCTGGTTAAATAAAAAAAAAAACCTGATTGATTGAAACAAATCAGTAAAGATGTGAATCATAAAACCAAATACAACGATCTGAATGATGCATTTCTCCACAAATATCTACCGTTTTTATACAACAGATTAGAGCTGCAACAATAGTCAATTAATTAAGTAGTTGCTACATTTTTTATTAATCTCTCTTTTGATAATCGACTAATGGATTTTGGTAATTTTAAATAATAAGACAATGTCCAAATTCTCGGGTTCCATCTTTTTAACTCTTGACTATTTTCTGGTTTCTCTCTGCCAAACCACATTGGTCATCTTTGGGTTTTGTGGTCATTGACAGATAGATTAACTGATGAAATTCAAGGTTGAATCTTCAGCTTTGATTTTAATAATCGATAGTTAATCAATTATTAAACAATCTTTAGGTGCAGCCCTATACATATAATAAACTCACCTCCTTAAATTTAGAGTAAATTTATCTGGTGGAGCAGAAAAAAATATCATTATGAATAAATTTAGCTGATTTTATTTCATAAAAGAGCTCAGATCTCAATGTTTTCTCATCAGAACAAACATGTCTGGATTGTTCAGACATGTTTGTTCCATCCGATACAACAGTGTGTGTGTGTGTGTGTGTGTGTGTGTGTGTGTGTGTGTGGGTGTGTGTGATCGTTATCTCTGATCCGTTCACTTCCTGTGTGTTTGTGTAGTGGAACAGAATGCAAAAAATGCTTCTTTCCTTCTCAGAAACAAACGGAGCAATAATGAACTGTTTTTATCTCCACAACGGGATGTGTTCATCCTAGCTTAGTCTATCTTAGTTTAACTTATCTTAGCTTACCGGTAGTTTAACTGAGCTTAATTTAGCCTAACTTATCTTAACTTAGCCTAGCTTAGTTTAACTTATCTTAGTTTATTTTATCACAGACTTCGAAAAACAGGTGAAAAAAACCTGTGTCAAAAATGAAATAAAGCAGAGAAACTGCTAAGTTAATATTAATCTCAAACAATTTAAACAAAGCAAAAGAATTTACTAATTTACAAATTACTATTCGTGTGAGGTAGAGAAAAAAGACTTATTGAAAATTAATAATGTTTATAATAGTAGTAATAATATTAACGCTAAAGAACATTTTAAAAATGAAATAAAAAAATACTAATTGAGGTAAATTAAGTACCACACAAAAAAACATACGGCACCAGGGAAATAATAATTTAATAATCAAATCAATGTTTTCTGTTCTTTATATATAAACATGATACATGATTCATGATATGATAAATACAAGGGTAGTTTATCCTAAGATAATTGTATTTAAGGTAAAAAAAAATCTGGTGCATTAATAACATCTTTAATAACATCAGCATTTTACTTTAATGTGATGAATGGATTCATCTGATTTTAATTTTCCAATTGACTTTTCTCTGATTGACTCCTTTGATTTAAACAAATCTGAATTTAACTCACTCAACATCAGAATGTGATGTACACTCATTAGAGTTTAAAGAGCAGAAAGATGGACAGGGGAAAAAATATCGTGTGTGTGTGTGTGTGTGTGTGTGTGTGTGTGTGTGTGTGTGTGTGTGTGTGTGTTAGAGACAGATTGAAGTAGATAGAAAGAGGAAGAATCTATGTTCTTTTCTTTGATCTCTGAGGCTTCTTTTATCTGCAGCTTATTCTGAGTCTAGAAACAGATGACACACACACACACACACACACACACACACACACACACAGCTGTTTGATGTCTATCCACAGGGTTGCTATGGAAACATCAGGACACACACGCTGTATTCTCTGAGACATTTACCAAAAACACATCTGCAGTAGAACGTGTTGAACTCCAGATACACGAGTTGTCAACACATTACATTAATCAACTATTCCGATAATCAATTAATAGAGTTGAGTCATTTTTATCTAAAAAATATCTTTGAGAAGAAAAGTCAAGTTAAAATATCAACAATATTAATAATTACAATTAAAATCTTGATGTAAGATTTGATTTTTCTCTGGAACTGCAAAAATTAATCGATTTGTTGCTAAATATCACAATAATTACCAACTGTATTGATAAATGTATTTGAGTAATTTTAAGAAGAAAATGCCCACATTCTCTCTTTCCAGCTTCTCTTCTCTGAATATTTTCTGGTTTCTTTATTCTGCTATAATAGTAAACTGATCTTTTCTTACTTTCTCCATCCCTTCTTCTTTCCTTCCTTCCTTCCTTCCATCTTTTCTTCATTCCTTCTTTCCTTCCTTCCTTCACCCTCTCTAGTCTTGAACTTTCAAAGACCTCAGCAGACAGCAGCAATTGCCAAGGATTTAAGGTTTCCCACTGTGTGTGTGTGTGTGTGTGTGTGTGTCCCGAGGACAGTCTGTGTGTTTTAGTTGTTTTTCACTGGTAAATTCTGCTATTTCAGTCAGATATTTTCGTTTTTTACTAGAACTGCAACCATTAGTTGATTATGATTTTTATTGATTATTATTGATTATTTGCCAACTATTATGTGAATTGTGGTGTGTGTGAAGTCATAAAAATCATTAAGATCATTATGATCATTTTGATCCACCAGGTCTTCTCACTATACATATTTAAGAGCTATTTTCTCTTTTCTCTGCAGTTCATCACCTTTAGTGTTTAATAACTCAGTTTTAATAAAAGTCAAGGACGGTTTGTTTTAGTAGAAACACTGTTTTGCATATTTTAAACTGCAGACACGTTATTGTTGTTTAATCAGGACCATGATGACAACATTAATTTACTAATTACCGATAAACAGGAACCAGCTGAAGGTGATGTTATTTCACTGAATCACTGACAAACCTGAACCGCATTTCAGGTAAAAAAAAAAAAAAAAAGATATTTGCTGATATTTCAGTCTGGACTCAGAGTTTCTAAATGATTTAATTTCATCATGAGTCTGAATTATTCAACATGAGTGATAATGTCAATTGGAAATTCTTCCTTCCTTCCTTCCTTCCTTCCTTCCAGTTCTTTATACACCTCTTCTTTACATTTTAACATCACATATATTAGAATTTATTTATCTCAGTTTTCTCTCAGAGTTTTAAGGGAGTTAAAACTGTAAAACATCTTGATGTATGAAGAAAATATGTTTTTTCTTTACCTTTTCCAAAATTGATGTGCTGTTGATTTGGACATCTTTTTCTTGATTTTTTTTTTTGCTTCTACCCTGGTTGAGGTGGAGAAAATCTGAACATGGTGTTTTATTTTGAAAAGCTGTTAATGAGCTGTGAGTTTTATTCTGACAGGGCAGACTAATTTCAATAAGTTTCTGCAAATATTTCACAAAACAAAAAAAACTCAGACATTTATTGAAGTTTCTCTGGAAATCTGACATCTGACAAACTGCTTTTAGTTAGATAACCAGGAGTGTGTCTGTTTGCGTGCGTGTGTGTGTGTGTGTGTGTGTGTGTGTGTGTTGGGGTTGTCTCTCTCTCCCTCGCCCCAAGGCTAACACACTTGGGAAAGCGTCAGTCTGTCTGCTCATAACTATCTGTCACAGATAACAGTGGGATAAACACACACACACACATACACACACACACACACACACACACACACGTCCCTGGACAGCTGGGCCATAGACAGACAAGACACTCCGTCTCCAGACTCATATCAGATGATTGTATGCACACACACACACACACACACACACACACACACACACACACACACACACACACACACACGCACCCACATACTCACGCCCAGCTTTTTCTTTAGTTTTTTCTTTCCTTCTTGTTGTTGCAGAGTTTGTTAAATGAGGAATTATTTTGCTTACAGGTTTTTATTGTTTGTGCTAACTAGTCATATTAATAAAGTTGTTTGAGCTAGAATTTGAATTTGAGATAGAAACTTGTTTTCATAAACTTTTGTTTTCTTTATTCTTAATTTCTCTTTTTCCTTTTTGTGTATCATTGCCTGTAAAAAAAACAAGTAAAAAAAAACAAAGACAAAAAAAACCACTGCTGTTCATTTCATTTTTTCCTTTTTGTTTTTTTACATTTAACATTAACAAAATATTTCCATGAACAACAGACATCCTTTATTGGTTAAAACAAAAGAATCAAACACAAAGCTGCAGCAGATTCAGTGCAAAGCATGTTTGACTAACCTGAACAGGTGTAACTATCCACAGTTTTATAGAAAAAACTGTTTCCATTTGCCTTAGTAAACACACACCTGACAAAAGAAATCAGATCAGTGATAAACAGACAGACTTCATGTCCCCAACATGTGTGTTTGTATGTGAAACACACACACACACACACACACACACACACACACACACACACACACACAAACACACACCAGCTGTTTCTCAGCATCTCTCTCTCTCTTGCTCAGGATAATTCTGTAGAATAAAGATTGTGAACAACTATGACGCGATCAATTCTACAATCAGCATCACCTCTAATGACTCTGTTTTATCTCCATGAGTCATCTTTATTGGTGTGTATGTGTTGGTGTATGTGTGTGTGTGCGTGTGTGTGTGCTCTCTGCCAACCCAATTCACATATTCTACCACAGTCCATCCAAATAGAGCTCCCTAATTGATTCTACAGATCCATTTCTGTGCTGTGCTGTGCTGTGTGTGTGTGTGTGTGCATGCGCGTGTGTGCGGGTTAAAGTATTTGATGTGTGTGTTCTGAAACTGACCAATGAAAGGAATCGATAAAAGTACGAATCTATGATTAGTTCAACCTAATTAGTAGAAGTCTTTGTCACATGTGGATGCATGTATGTGTGTATCCACTCAAATATTCACAGGAATTTAAATCTTTTTAACTTTTACCTCATTAACATTTGCCAATAAATATTAACTTATTAACACCCCTTACAACTAATATGTTACTTTAAATACATTTTCAGCACCATTAGTTTCCAAGGTTTCCACAAAGCAAGTTAAATCTCTGTTTCTGGCTGCTCTAACATACTATCCACATTTTTTCCAATGCTGTAAAAAGGGTGGTTCCCACATTTTATGTTCTCATCTTGTGTTCCTGCCATATGGTAAAGACGAGGCTGTGTGAGAGAAGATTTCATGGAATAAACAACACCTGTGGGAGATTTTATACCTCTTTCTTTTTCCCATCTTTCTCTCTAATCCTACTACTTTAACATGAAATCGTTTACTCTTTCCTCAGTAGTAGTGGTTTAGTGCGTAACCCTAACCCAGCGTTTGTCGGTTTTCTGTTCTCTTCTGTTTTAATGAACTGATCCTTACCTCACAGTATGATGTGTGATATTCTCAATCAGAACAACATGGAGCAGTGTTGCATCATGGGAAATGTTGTTGGATTCTTTATCATTCAGTGAGGTTTTAGTTTAAAGGTCCTCAGCAGTTTATTTTTCTTTAACTGAACAAATCATGAGTTCCTTTGACATTATTAGAGGCTGAAACCTAAACGGCTGTTAACATTTAATCTAGGCTAGGATCTCTGTAATTCTTCATCCTATAACGAGACATTTAAATACTGGGCCTTTAATATGACGGAATTCTCTGTTTTGGTCTGAAAACCCAACAATAAACACACTTTGTTTACTTTACCAGCCTCAAACTGAATCATAGCAATATGGGATTTTGTGTGAACCAAACAAACAAGGTGTGAAAATAATGAATCCACAGAAAATTCTTGATTAAATGTCTTGATTAGATGTTCCAGGATTCCATCAGTCAGCAAAACAACTTCTCATCCTCTATGAAGTGGATAAATGGGCTGTAGGATTTGATAGATTCATTAATTCTCTCAGAAAGAACAGGAGGAATCATTCTAATAAAAAAGAAGGAACAGATGAATGAAAAATGTTATTAGTCATTTCGCTGCAGGAGAGATGCTGAGAAACAGCTGGTGTGTGTGTGTGTGTGTGTGTGTGTGTGTGTGTGTGTGTTTGTGTGTGTGTGTGTGTGTGTGTGTGTTTGTGTGTAATGATCAGTTCTAATCTTTGTTCTTCATTAGGATCCATCAATTTCCACAGAGAAGCTGCCAATCAAAAAAAATAATAAACAATGACAAAGGTTAAAATGACACCATAAAACTAAAATAGAAAAGAGTGAGGTCATTCTGTTCATAATCAATCAACAGTTAACAAGACTTGTCAGCAGGCAGTGAGTTAGTCAGTTAGGTTGATAAATGGTAGTTTTTCCCTAATTAATTGTCAGTTAGAGCAGCCATGCTAAGTGGCTAATGTTAGGATACCATCATGTTTTAACAGCGCTTTCCTGCAGAGTTTGATGATGTCACCTTCTTCCTTTTCCCTGTTAAAACAAACCCACGTTTTGATTTCCCTGTAATTTACTATCTAATAACTGTAACTTCAGGGATCAGTGCACTTCCACTTCCTTTGTCCAGCTTTTCAAGTTAAAAGCTGTACAGGCTGCCTGGTTTTGACCTAATATTGGCTGGAATAGATTTTTTAGTTTTTAATCTTGCAGCCAGTGAACTGTAGAAATAAAATGTCAGCAGCAGCTGAGCAGTAAGAAGGTGATAAAATGCTGTTTTATATTTTACCAGTAAAGAAGCAGTGATGCACGGACAGGTTAACTGATAAAAACTGGTGATAGAAACATCATCATCTCTGTGGTTCTCACTCTTTATAACTGTTAGAGCTGCAGCTCACCACTACATGAATTACACTACGTGAAATAATCCAATGATCAATTTAAGTCATTAAAGGGTATAAAAGTGTAAGTTAAAAAAGTAAACTAAAAGAAATGAAATAATTCAGTCAAAATATATGAGCTGTGATCATTTGAAGTCAGATTTTCCAGTTTATTTGTTATTTTGTCCCTTTAAAAGTATTTGAATGGATAATATTGACTGAGACAGCTTTTTTATTAATTGTAACAACTCAAGAATGAGAATAATATTTTTTCCAAATATATGAGCTGTCATCACTTTTTGTCAAAAGAATGAATGTAATTTATGTATTGCTTTGTCATTTTAAAGGTATTTTAACAGTAAAAAAAAAAATGTTGGATTTGTTATAATTTAGGGGCAGGTCAAATAGTTCGCATTCTGACAGAAATTGTTAGGGTTTATATATTTTCAACCTAAAATGTCTCTTTTGTCCAGACCAACAGTCCACACAAAGATCATCAGTTTACTATTATAGAAGAATAAAGAAACCAGAAAATAATCAGAGAAGAGAAGCTGGAACCAGAGAAATTAGACATTTTCTACTTAAACGTGACTCACATCCATTAATCAATTCTTACAATTGTTGGTGATTAATGTGATAGTTGGAATCTATTTCACTAAACTGTGTAGCTCTAGTGTTGAACCTTTTTGTACTTTTGGAGAAAACAATGGAAATTTTTGCCCTTTGTTCCCAAATTGTAAACTAATCTATTATCAAAACTGTTGGCAACTAATTGGTTGGTTGGATCGACTAATCATTGCAGGTGAATATGTTTATTCACTGCTTCCTATTTCTCATTATATATTGTCTGTATTTCATTGTCTTAATTTGAGACACTCAATGACAATAATGACAATTTTTTGAATCTAATTTAATTACATTTTTCCGGAAACTATCTCTGAATGAGTGTAAAAAACTAGACAAGCAAAAACCTCAAAGGCCAATAAACAGCTCAAACTGTTGAATTGCTGCTGAAATCCAACAACATCATCCTGAGCTGTGAATAAGAGTTGAAATCACATTCAGGTCTAATCAACACTTTATTTCCAGCAGGATATGATTCCTAATGATCTAACAAACTAAATGAATTATGCCTGTATCCAGAAGAAAAACAAAGGTAGAATTAATTGATTTTAATTTTAGTTTTTAAAAAATGACACCAAGGTAAAACCGGAGAATTTGGACATTTTCTTCTTAAATAACAACATTTTTCCCCAAAAAACTCAAATCCATTAATCAGTTATCAGAATAAATGGTGATTATTGTGATAGATGGAAACTCATTGATTAATCGATTAAAGATCTAATGATTGCAGCTTTAGCGTTGAACCTTTTTATAGTTTTGGAGAACTTCTAAATGACCAGATTTCTTCTGACTATGTGCAGTTTGTTCCCAGCATTGATCATAAATTTGATTCATCGATTATCGAAATAGTTGCCAAATAGTTGACTAATTGACTAATTGTTGCAGCTAGCAGTTGAATAAATTAATTTTAGATTTTTGCTACAATTGACACTAACAGTTTCTCCATTAGAGATAATTAGGAGCTTGAAGCTCCTGTCCTGTCTGATATTAGGGAAAATAGATTTTACATTTTAAAACTAAAATAATTACTTAAACCAAGCATTTGATTGTCAAAATAATTGGTGTTTAATCGGTTGATTGTTGCAGCTCAACCAATGAAGCATTTGGTTCCACACTGATTCACAGGTGTTTAACAATTTGTTCAGTGTTGTTGATGCCAAGTCCTGTGATCTGTGTATTGATTTAGTGTCATCAAACACACACCCACGCACACACAGACGATCAATGAGAGGTCATCAATGAATCAATATTGTGCTCTTGTTATGTTGAACATCTGGTTTAGACAAACTGCTGCTGTTTCTTCTTCTGTGACTGTTGGTGTTATCTCCTACACCCAAACACTCTTCTGCATAGTTTGATTCCTGTTGTTGAATGGAAACTCAGGGTTTATAATATTGAAATTAAACACTTAAATCACATTGAAATCATAGTTTGTATTAGTGTGTGTGTGTGTGTGTGTGTGTGTGTGTGTGTGTGTGTGTGTGTCTTGATATTCTATAAAACAACATGTATGATTCATAATAAAACACCTGAACTTTATTTTCATGTTTTAAAATACAATTACTGATATTAAAGTAAATACAGGAGACTATTGATTAGAGTCATAATACTGAACAAATAAATAACAGCATAAAAAGCAGTATGATTGGTCCTCAGAGAGTGATGAGATTATTGATCCAGTTTTAATGATCTGCAGTGATAATAAAAGAGATGATGGTGCTGATAAAAAAAAGATAATAAAACCTCCACTGACAAACAACTTCCAGTATATTCTATTACATAACATTTTATTTTTTATTGTCAAACTGACTTTGTACAAACATGAACTATGTTGTTATTTATTTGTTTTACTTGTTTTCTAATAGAAATAAAACACTAAGGTTATTTTCATGATGGCAGGATTCTTACTTCTGTGATTCATGAGTCAATAAAACCCCAGAAGAGAAAATAACTGAATGAATCAAGGAGAGAAAAGAGTTGACTTGTAGAAGCAGATTTGTGCCTCTTTCAACAGTTAGTTGATTATTCGAAATATTCTAACTTAGTCATAATCACATTTAATGAGAAGAATCTTTGAATTTGGATCTTTATATAAACCAAAACTCAAAAAGCCCAATTCATAAAGAAGTGGAGGGAAGAAGATCAAAACTTAATTACAGATGTAATCAGCTGGTAACTATCACATTCATTGCCAAATATTTTGATAATCAATTAATGGATTTGAGTCATTTTTCAGAAGAAAATTCTCTGGTTCCAGCTTTTCTCTGATTATTTTCTGGTTTCTTCTGGTAGTCATCTATAATAGTAAACTGATGATCTTTGGGTTGTGGACTGCTGGTCTGGACAAAAAAAGACATTTTAGTTTGAATTTATAGTTTTAGGAAACACTGATCAAGATTTTACACAATTTCATGAACCAGACAACTAATCAGTTAACCATTTCAATCAATAGATTAATCAGCTGTCAGAACTATAAAACTGTAAAACAGCATAGTCAGGTTAACTACTAGAAGTATTGATCCTGGGCAGATTGATCCTGGATGATTATTAAATTGTTAAATTTTATAAATCATTCCATATTATAAATAAAATCCACTTCTTTTTTGTTTGTGTGTGTGAATATTTATGTCTGTTTTTCCTGTTACCTGTTGCTGAATTCGGTTGAGCACAAGTCATTTTGAAATGGCTCCGGTTGTGATGTCACAACAGTAGAGGAAATTAATAGAAACCATGTAGCCCCGCTCCTCCTTCCCCCTTCTTGTTTGTACTGGACTTCTATTTCTCTGATTGACTCTAGTTCTCTGAGGGGGGCCCTCCCTGAGAGCGCTCTGCCAATCACAACAGAGTGGGCGTGTCAGTAAAGAGGGAAGGGTGGAGCAGGACTTTTCAGAGTGAGTGTGTGAGAAAGGGACTATGTTGCTGCTAGAGATCTCTTTGTTTTTCAACTGTAAAAAGATGCTAATTAACAGAAAACAGAAATGTAAATATTAATCTGTGAAAATGGTAAAACAGCCTTTTTAATGTAATTAAATATTCATAATGATGAGTAAAAGCTGCAGATCAGACAGGAAGCTATGCATTACTGTACTTTCTCATTCTCTGCATGATAGTGCCTATCCAGGCTCCGTCATTATGGCTCTTTTATGCTGATCCTAGAGCTCATTGGTTTCGTTTCACTGGACATAATAGCACATCATCAAACCTGAGTTATGATAGCAAAGCTAACGGAACGTTGGATCTGTACAGAGCACATGACCTGAGACAGAATACTTAAAAAGAAATAATATGAAATGCAGCGATGGAGTTTGGCAAAACTGTCTGGATGCATCAGGACGGCAAAAAAACTAGCATCAGGAAGGATGTGGATGGGGATCAGTATTCATAGCAGGGATATTAAAGGTCCCATTTAATAATGTCATGTAAGGATCTAATCTAATGACTACTAAAAATATATGTATATATGTTTTTTTGTATTCATAAAAAAGGCCGTAATAATTCACCCAACATTTTACATTGATATATTATTGTTTTATTTATTTATTTATTTATTTTTTACCAAACTACATTTTGCATCTAAATTATTTTCTTCAAGTTAATGAAAACTCACTAATTGGTTGATTGACTAATTTCAGTTTCTTTGATTGATTGATTTTAAATTGTTTAAATTTAATGCTGACATTTGAAGTGTTAAAAATCACTATTTATCTATCTATCTTTAATGGGGGAAAAAATGAAGAACCCTCAGGAAGAGAAACAGAGGAGGGATCCCTCTTCCAGGATGGACAGGCTGCAGTAGATGATGTGTGCAGGTGGAAACAGTACAGGGAAAATTGAACATTACAAACAGAAATGTAATGAATTTGGGTGTAAGTGGAGGATGAGGAGCAGGATCCATCACAGCTTCCAGGTTTCACCAGGACAGCATCAGATCCTCCAACATCCGTAGATCTCTCAGTGGCTGCACTGCAGCATGCTCTGTGGATTAGAAAACAGCAGAAGACAGCAGATTTAAAAGTGCAATAGTGGATCATAAGTATCACAGAATAAAATATTAATCGACTCTTATGAACAGAACTGAAGGGGATAAAAGGATTTATTTCTACAAAAAGAAAATTGAAAAAATATTCACATATACTATTACTATAATGTTTTAATGTGTGTATCTTTACACAGGCTGGCAGTATATGAGAGTATTTTAACTACACTGTAGAGAAAGTCAAAATAAGAATTATCTTTTGTGTGAATTTTAAAAACAGTTATTAAAAGACCAAAACTTCACTAAGTTTCATTTTAATGACCAAAACCACTGTGAGATTCTAGAACAAAAATCACTTAAATCTGGAGAATTCTTTCTGTATTTTACATCCATCAGTAAGGACTGAACCAACTTTTCTTTCAAGGGATGATAATTTATTTCTGGTGAATATTAGAAAAGTACTAATATGTTAATTAAGAACATTTCTAATATCATATGATGTGAGATTTGAATTTAATTAAACTGTTATATTATAAGAAATCAATGTTTCTCTTATGTTATACATTATTCAATCCTTAGAAACTGAGCCTTAGAATTAGTCATCGGGCCCCAATGAAGTTGTGATGTCAGGAGAGGCAGAACGAGGCAGAACAGAACAAGTTTTTCATTCTTTTTCAAAGAAAAGAAGCTACACTATGAGAGAAGATTTTTGGTTGTTAAAACACCCACAAATATTTCTTGTTAGTAACATCACAACTTCACATAAAACCCACGAAAGGTTTACAATATGGAGCCTTTAAAGTTACGGGCTATAAAACCCAAACTGTTAAAAGACTTTATAAGGCCATGGGGACAGAAACAAACTTAATATGCTGTTATTAATATAAAATATCGATCAGAGCAGATTAAATTCAATTCAATTCAAAGACGTTTCCCTGCTTCTTCGGCCCCTAAAACAAAGAAGAATAAAGAATAAAGAGCGGCAGCTCCAGAGGCTTCAGTTTACCGCAGCATCTTTTTTATTTATGGTGAACACACTAATGTATTGAGGGACTGATTTATTCATGTTGACCTATAATTCACATAGATAAATGATATTTATAATTCATGTAGGAGCTGGAATCACTGAAACCTGAAAGCAGCTTTTATCTCATTCTGAAAAGATTATGAAACAAAGATTGTTCACACACACACACACACACACACACACACACACGCACACACACACAGTGATATCTGTTTGTGTGTGTGTGTATGTGTTTGTGTGTTTGTTCATTTAGTCTGATCCTGTTTGTCTGTTTCATGTTTAATGGTCTTTTGTTCCTGAGCCACTTAGCTAAACCAACATTGATATAATGATGATGATAAGCTGCTTCCTGTCAACGCTGCCAAGTGTGTGTGTGTGTGTTGTGTGCGGGTGTGTGTGTACGTGCGTGCATGTGTGCGTGTGTGTCTGAGTCTGTGTGTGTGTGTGTGTGTGTGTGTGGGTATTAATGACCGCCTTGTTAAAGTTTAATGTCTCTGTTCCACTGTTGTCAGGGATATTTACCACATAGTTTGATGGGAAATGTTTGTCCCACTGCTCCATGATGATGGCGCGCACACACACACACACACACACACACACACACACACACACACACACCTACATGCACAGTCTGCATAATTAGTCTTATAAGTCCCGCTTTATATCAGTTTCATTACCTTTAAGTCAATGAAGATGGTGAGTGTCTCATTCTCTGGGGGAAAGTGTGTGTGTGTTTGTGTGTCTGCCATTTGGCTCTTTGTACACAGGGTGAATCAGTGTATTGATGAAACCATATCGTTAATGAATGAATTAATTTTGAGGCAATCATGTCCGAACTTGAAGCAGATTATATAGTTTCAGCTCTTCTTCTTCAAAAGAAGCTGCAAACAATGACTATTCTCATAGTTGATTATTCTATAGAATAATCTGAAATTGGTCTGAAATTGTCATCGTAGGTGCATGTCCACTGTGAGAGAGATAAACTAAAAAGAAAAATCCAGAAATCACAATGCATGATTTTTTAAAGATTTATTTGAGTGATATAGCGGCAAATAAGTATTTGAACACCTGTGTGTCATCTAGAATTCTGACCCTGAAGGACCTGTTAGTCCGCCCATTAGAAGTCCACCTGCATCCATGTATCATCCTTAATCAGATGCACCTGTTTGAAGCCGTTAGCTGCATAAAGACACCTGTCCACCCCATACAATCAGCAAGACTTTAACTTGTAACATGGCGAAGACCAAAGAGCTGTCCAACGACACAAGAGAGAAAATTGTACATCTCCACAAGGCTGGAAAGGGCTACGGAGCAATTGCCAAGCAGCTTGGTGAAAAAAGGTCCACTGTTGGAGCAATCATTAGAAAATGGAAGAAGCTAAACATGGCGGTCAATCTCAATCGGAGTGGAGCCCCATGCAAGATATCACCTCGTGGGGTCTCAATGATTCTAAGAAAGGTGAGGAATCAGCCCAGAACTACACGACAGGAGTTGGTCAATGACCTGAAAAGAATTGGGACCAACGTTTCCAAGGTTACTGTAGGTAATACACTAAGACGTCATGATTTGAAATCATGAGAGTCATGGGAGAAAGTTTTGTGGTCAGATGAGACCAAAATAGAACTTTTTGGTCATAATTCCACTAAGCGTGTTTGGAGGAAGAAGAATGAAGAGTACAATCCGAAGAACACCATCCCTACTGTGAAGCATGGGGGTGGTAGCATCATGCTTTGGGGGTGTTTTTCTGCACATGGAACAGGACGAGTGCACTGCATTAAAGAGAGGATGACTGGGGCCGTGTATTGTGAGATTTTGGGGAACAACCTCCTTCCCTCAGTCAGAGCATTGAAGATGGGTCGTGGCTGGGTCTTCCAACACGACAACGGCCCAACAACCCTAGCATGGCCCAGCCAGTCTCCAGACCTGAACCCAATCGAAAATCTTTGGAGGGAGCTCAAACTCCGTGTTTCTCAACGACAGCCCAGAAATCTGACTGATCTAGAGAAGATCTGTGTGGAGGAGTGGGCCAGGATCCCTCCTGCAGTATGTGCAAACCTGGTGAAAAACTACAGGAAACATTTGACCTCTGTATAGCAAACAAAGGCCTACCAAATATTAACATTCATTTTCTCAGGTGTTCAAATACTTATATCGCTATATCACACAAATAAATCATTGAAAAATCATGCATTCTGATTTCTGGATTTTTCTTTTTAGTTTATCTCTCTCATAGTGGACATGCACCTACGATGACAATTTCAGACCCCTCCATGATTTCTAAGTGGGAGAAATAGCAAAATAGCAGGGTGTTCAAATACTTGTTTTCTTCACTGTACATAATCTATAGAATAATCAACTATGAGAATAGTCATTGTTGTGTTCAAATACTTGTTTTCTTCACTGTATAACAATCAATTCAATGTGTGGTTCATAAAATGGTGTGAAATGTTGATTGTTTCCCAAAGGTGAAAATTTTGCCTTAAATGTTTTCTTTTTGTCCAGACAGTCCACAATCCACAGATCAAGAAAAACAAACAAAATCTGATTTTAAATAAAATTATACATCATTCAAAATGGTAAGATTCACACAATTTTAAAAAATGATTTTATTTATATAATTTATTTATACGTTTTTAAAATTATTTAATTTTTGTTATTTTTTATATCTGTGTTATGTTTCATGTTTCATTTCCATCACTGGGTGTTTTAAAAGGAAAAAAAAAAAAATTTGGTTAGAGAATGACTCAAATCTATTAAATAATAATCAAGACAAGTGATGATCAATGTAATAATTGACAACTAATCAATTAATCAACTAATCATTGCAGCTGTAATTCTAAATAAGTAATTTTCCATAGAGATTAAAGCTTCACAGTGAGTTTCTATTAAAATATTAACCCACAACATTTTTGTTTAGTTTCTTTAGTTATGAACTGTATAAGTTATATCTATTGTGTAACTGTATAACATAAATTAATTGATTAAATAATTGTGTAAATGATAGGAACTGTGTCGACTGTTTAGAGGAAGATAACATGCGTTTTATTTTAACATGAGTTTTTATCTATGAATGAATTATCTATGAATGAATTATCTCGTTACGTTTTCTGAATTAAATCCAAAATGTGAGGAATTAGTATCTTTTTAGTAAAAATTCCTAAAATCTCAAAGCCAGCTATTATCACAGCAGCTGGTAACAGGCCAGAAACCTGTAATTTAGGATCAGGTTCATGTATAAAGGTTAAATATTTTCTCTCTCTTGACACAAGCAGTAATATCACTTTAAAATGTAAAATCCTTTTTTTTCACCAGACATGAACAGAAGCTTCAGGCTCCTGTCAATTTTAGCAAACACTTCAAATAATTGAACTTTTAATTAATTAGATCATGTTGATTAGGTCTGAACTTTATTCAACTCTTATTCACAGCTGATGATGAGTCTGTTTGGAGAAAATTTCTGGAAAAATGTGGTTAGATTAGATTCAACTTTATTGGCATAGAGTGGCTCAAATTCATGAGATACAGACAATATCTAATGATTAATAAATATCAGTGATAGATTAATCAAGATGAATCATTCATGAGCAATGCTGGCAACAAACTGCACAAATTCAGCCACAAGTCCAAAGGAATCAGACCATTTCCAATCTGTTTCTCCAAAAGTTTGAAAAGTGATCATTTTTTTTGTATATAAAAGTAAACTGATGATATTTGGGTTGTGGACTGTTGGTCTGGACAAAGAAAGACATTGTAGGTTGAATCTTCAGCTTTGAAAAGAGTGATCAACATTTTACATAATTTAATGAACCAAAATAATTGATTAATTATCACAATAAAAAGAACAGTGATGTCTTTTGTCTTTTAACATTTTTTTTCTTTTTAGGTCAGATTCTAAATGTTCGTCCAGTCGTCACCATTTTTATGACCATGTTTTAGTCTTTGTGTGATATAGATGGCATTATATCTATATAGAAAGTTGACGTTAATGTTTTAAACTGAGCTGCATTGTCAGAGGCCAGATTCTGCTCGTCTGGTTTAAACCATGATGATCAGCTCAACAACAGTATATTTATCACATATTCTTTTTTTTTATTCAATTTCAATTTCAGTTTATTTGTATACTCCAGAATCACAAATCACAGATTTCCCCCAACAGGCTTTACAGTTTGTACAAAAGTAACATCCCCTGTCCTTAGACCCTCACCTCGTACAAGGTAAAACTCCCTAAAAAACCCTTCAACAGGGAAAATTTATTCCGGTAAAAAAAGCTGCTGGAAATGAACAGAATTTAAAAATCCAATGTTGAGTACGACAGAGATAGTGAACAGCACCACCATCTGATCCCTTATTAACCTACCAAAAAAATCTGGTGGAGCTTCAACATTTAAGGAACAAATGAGGACACAAAGCCATGCTCACTCACAGGCTTTATTTATATATTTAATCATTTAGGTCATTTTGACATTTAACAAACTGCAGTGAAGAGGAAAAAATATGTAGACTGAAGAAAAAGCTCATTTCCTCTCATCTTTTTACATTTTGTAATTTAAGTTACAGTTTTATTATATTTTCATTAAAATTAAATGTGAAAAAAGGAATAAATACATATATATTATTCACAAGTATTTCATACCTTGGATTTGTATTTTTTAATAATCAGATTGATTTGAACATGTCATTTTTTAAAAATAATTTACTCCTATAACAGATCAACATCTGATTCACATTTGTTCTGAATGTAGTTTTAGTTCCTGTGAAAACCTCTGGACACAGTCACATATTGATTTTTTTTAATTAAAAGTAAAATTTTGATTGCATTCTAAAATCCACAAGATCAGCAAATTTGATGACATTTGAAATAATAAATAACAGATTAGTGTGTTCACAGTAATCTTCTGTGCAATTAAAGGTTGGATTTATGATTAAAACTGTGACTTGACACAATCTTCAGTTAATGATAAGTATTATCTGTTTATGTCTCCATTTCTTAGAGATGCTGAAGAAGGAAAAGCCTTCCGATGAATGAAAGGACAACTGAGTGAAGGTAGAAAGGAGTAGAGACAAGGAGGACAACAGGAAAGAGGAGGAGAGATGATGATGTGAGGAGAAACGAAGGAGAGGAGGAGAGAAGAGATAGGAGCAGGAGAAGACACCAATAGTTTAAAAAAAATCTGGAAGCTGCGGATCAGTAGGAAGGAAACAAAGCGAGTAGTGTCGGGGGAGGGGCAGAAACATCTGGATGGTCTCCAAGGCAACGGGCAGCAGGTTTCTCGCCCTACAAAGATGGCCACCAACTTCAACGACATCGTCAAGCAGGGATACGTCCGCATGCGCAGCCGCAAGCTGGGGGTGAGTGTGTGTGTGTGTTGTATGTCAGTGTGTGTCCTTTGTTTACTGAAAACCATGCATCACCTTTACGCTCTAAAGTTACATATTAATTTTCTGTATGTTTCTACTTCCTTTCTGGGCATGAGTTATAGATGAGAACCATAAACCAATCAGCTATCATGCTACTGAGCTGTGGCGTTACCATGTTGACTAACTACTCTGGCTGTGCCATTACCATGTTGACCAACCACTCTGGCTATAGCGTTACTATGGTGACTAACTACTCTGGCTGTGCCGTTACCATGTTGACCAACTACTCTGGCTGTAGCGTTACCATGTTGCCTAACTACTCTGGCTGTAGCGTTACCATGGTGACTAATTACTCTGACTGTGGTGTTACGGTGGTGACTAACCACTCTGGCTGTAGTGTTCCCATGGTGACCAACTACTCTGGCTGTAGCGTTACCATGTTGACCAACTACTCTGGCTGTATCGTTACCATGTTGACCCACTACTGTGGCTGTAGCGTTACCATGTTGACCAACTACTCTGGCTGTAGCGTTACCATGGTGACTAACTACTCTGGCTGTGCCATTACCATGTTGACCAACTACTCTGGCTGTAGCGTTACCATGCTGACTAACCCCTCGGCTGTGCCGTTACCATGTTGACCAACTACTCTGGCTGTAGCGTTACCATGTTGACCAACTACTCTGGCTGTAGCGTTACCATGTTGACTAACTACTCTGGCTGTGGCATTACCATGTTGACCAACTACTCTGGCTGTGCCATTACCATGTTGACCAACTACTCTGGCTGTAGCGTTACCATGCTGACTAACTATTCTGGCTGTGCCGTTACCATGTTGACCAACTACTCTGGCTGTAGCGTTACCATGGTGACTAACTACTCTGGCTGTGGCATTACCATGTTGACCCACTACTGTGGCTGTAGCGTTACCATGTTGACCAACTACTCTGGCTGTAGCGTTACCATGCTGACTAACTACGCTGGCTGTGGCATTACCATGTTGACCAACTACTCTGGCTGTGGCATTACCATGTTGACCAACTACTCTGGCTGTGGCATTACCATGTTGACCAACTACTCTGGCTGTGGCATTACCATGTTGACCAACTACTCTGGCGGTGGCATTACCATATTGACCAACTACTCTGGCTGTGGCATTACCATGTTGACCAACTACTCTGGCTGTGGCATTACCATGTTGACCAACTACACTGGCTGTGACTTTACCATGGTGACTAATTACTCTGACTGTGGTGTTACGGTGGTGACTAACCACTCTGGCTGTAGCGTTCCCATGGTGACTAATTACTCTGGCTGTGGCATTACCATGGTGACTAACCACTCTGGCTGCAGGGCCTTTCAAGTTGATGACATCCCCAACTGTCACTAACTGCCTCCTGACTTACCACGGTGACTACAGCTTGTGTGAAACAATCCACCAAACTCCTGCACATAAATTAAATACTACAGTACATATTCATGAGATAAGCAAATCTTTTAAGAGCTGAGATCGTCCTGGTTGCTCTGATATACTTTTTATGTGATAAGCCTCAAAGAAGTGTTCACAGGAACAGTTAATATCTCTGAAATCTCTGCCATTGGAAGCTCTTTTCAACAGGAGATTCAATAGAGCAGATGGAGGCTCCATGTGAAGCTTGGTGCCTCATAGAGGCTAAGCCATAGGTCTCTGTGTTTTATTCATTACACATGGGTGATCAGTAAGGATTTTTCTATCTATTGACGTATAAATTATTTACATGTAATGAAAATTGTGACCCCCTCCCCGAACCGCCACCTTAACGTGGTGGAGGGGTTTGAGCACCCGAATGATCCTGGGAGCTATGTTGTCGGGGGCTCTATGCCCCTGGTAGGGTCACCCATGGCAAACAGGTCCTGGGAGACGGGTCTGACTAAGAGCGGTTCAGAAGCCCCACATGTTGAAGAAGACAACAACAAGGCCAGTTACGTCGCCCGGACTGGCGTCACCGGGGCCCCACCCTGGAGCTAGGCCTGGGGTGGGTGCTCGGCAGCGAGCGCCTGGTGGCCGGGCCTTTTCCCACGGGGCCCGGTCGGGCCCAGCCCGAAGAAACGACGTGGGGCCGTCCTCCCGTGGACCCACCACCTGCGGGAGGAGCCATGGGGGGCGGGTGCGGAGAGATTCGGGTGGCAGTCGAAGGCGGGGACCTCGGCGACCGGATCTCCGGACATGGAGACTAGCTCTGGGGACATGGAATGTCACCTCGCTGGGGGGGAAGGAGCCTGAGCTTGTGCGGGAGGTGGAGCGTTACCGGCTAGATATAGTCGGCCTCACCTCCACGCACAGCTTGGGCTCTGGAACCCATCTTCTTGAGAGGGGTTGGACTCTCTACTTCTCTGGCGTTGCCCGCGGGGAGCGGCGGCGAGCTGGTGTGGGCTTGCTCGTTGCCCCACAGCTCAGCCGCTGCGTGTTGGGGTTCACTCCGGTGAACGAGGGGGTCGCGTCCCTGCGCCTTCGGGTCGGGGACAGGTCTCTCACTGTTGTGTCGGCCTACGGGCCAAACAGCAGTGCAGAGTACCCGGCCTTCTTGGAGTCCCTAGGAGGGGTACTAGATAGTGCGCCATCCGGGGACTCCGTTGTTCTCCTGGGGGATTTCAACGCCCATGTGGGTAACGACAGTGACACTTGGAGGGGCGTGATTGGGAGGAACGGCCTCCCCGATCTGAACCCGAGCGGTGTTTTGTTATTGGACTTCTGTGCTAGTCACAGCTTGTCCATAACGAACACCATGTTCGAGCACAAGGGTGTCCATCGGTGCACATGGCACCAGGACACTCTAGGCCGGAGGTCGATGATCGACTTTGTCATCGTGTCATCTGACCTCCGACCGCGTGTCTTGGACACTCGGGTGAAGAGAGGGGCTGAGCTGTCAACTGATCACCACCTGGTGGTGAGTTGGATCCGCTGGCGGAGGAGGAAGCCGGACGGACCTGGCAGGCCCAAGCGTATTGTGAGGGTCTGCTGGGAACGTCTGGCGGAGCCCTCTGTCAGGGGGGTCTTCAACTCCCACCTCCGGGAGAGTTTCTCCCTGATCCCGGGGGAGGTTGGAGACATGGACTCCGAGTGGGCCATGTTCTCCACCTCTATTGTTGATGCGGCTGCTCGTAGCTGTGGTCGTAAGGTCCGTGGTGCTTGTCGCGGCGGCAATCCCCGAACCCGGTGGTGGACACCGGAAGTAAGGGATGCCGTCAAGCTGAAGAAGGAGTCCTATCGAGCCTTGTTGGCTCGTGGGACTCCTGAGGCAGCTGATGAGTACCGGCGGGCCAAGCGTGCCGCGGCTCGGGCGGTCGCAGAGGCAAAAACTCGGGTTTGGGAGGAGTTCGGGGAGGCCATGGAGGAGGACTATCGGACGGCCTCAAGGAGATTCTGGCAAACCGTCCGGCGCCTCAGGAGGGGAAAGCAGTGCTTCACCAACACTGTTTACAGTGCGGGTGGAGAGCTGCTGACCTCGACTGGGGATGTTGTCGGGCGGTGGAAGGAGTACTTTGAGGATCTCCTCAATCCCACTGTCACGTCCTCCGAGGAGGAAGCAGAGACTGGGGACCCAGGGGCGGACTCGTCCATCACCCTGGCTGAAGTCACTGAGGTGGTTGGCAAGCTCCTCGGTGGCAAGGCTCCGGGGGTGGATGAGATCCGTCCTGAGTACCTCAAGTCTCTGGATGTTGTGGGACTGTCTTGGCTGACACGTCTCTGCAACATCGCGTGGCGGTCGGGGACAGTACCTGTGGAGTGGCAGACCGGGGTGGTGGTCCCTCTGTATAAGAAGGGGGACCGGAGGGTGTGTTCCAATCACAGGGGAATCACACTCCTCAGCCTTCCCGGTAAGGTCTATTCCAGGGTGCTGGAGAGGAGAATCCGACCGATAGTCGAACCTCGGATTCAGGAGGAGCAGTGTGGTTTTCGTCCCGGTCGTGGAACACTGGACCAGCTCTATACTCTCCATCGGGTCCTCGAGGGCTCATGGGAGTATGCCCAACCAGTCCACATGTGTTTTGTGGATCTGGAGAAGGCATTCGACCGTGTACCTCGTGGTGTCCTTTGGGGGGTGCTCTGGGAGTATGGGGTCCGGGGCTCTTTGCTAAGGGCTGTCCGGTCCCTGTATGACCGGAGCAGGAGCTGTGTTCGCATTGCCGGCAGTAAGTCAGACCTGTTCCCAGTGCATGTTGGACTCCGCCAGGGCTGCCCTTTGTCACCGGTTCTGTTCATTATATTTATGGACAGAATTTCTAGGCGCAGCCAGGGGCCGGAGGGGGCCTGGTTTGGGAACCACAGGATTTCATCTCTGCTGTTTGCAGATGATGTTGTCCTGATGGCTTCTTCGAGCCAGGACCTGCAGCAGGCACTGGGGCGGTTTGCAGCCGAGTGTGAAGCGGCTGGGATGAGAATCAGCTCCTCCAAATCCGAGGCCATGGTTCTCGACCGGAAAAAGGTGGTTTGCTCTCTCCGGGTGGGTGGTGAGTCTCTGCCCCAAGTGGAGGAGTTCAAGTATCTCGGGGTCTTGTTCACGAGTGAGGGAAGGATGGAGCGTGAGATTGACAGGCGGATCGGTGCAGCGTCTGCAGTGATGCGGTCGCTGTATCGGTCCGTTGTGGTGAAGAAGGAGCTGAGCCGGAAGGCGAAGCTCTCGATTTACCGGTCAATCTACGTTCCTACCCTCACCTATGGTCATGAGCTTTGGGTAATGACCGAAAGGACAAGATCGCGTATACAAGTGGCTGAAATGGGCTTCCTCCGCAGAGTGGCCGGGCGCACCCTTAGGGATAGGGTGAGGAGCTCGGTCACACGGGAGGAGCTCGGAGTAGAGCCGCTGCTCCTACACATTGAGAGGAACCAGCTGAGGTGGCTCGGGCATCTGCTCAGGATGCCTCCTGGACGCCTCCCTAGGGAGGTGTTCTGGGCATGTCCCACCGGGAGGAGGCCCCGGGGAAGACCCAGGACACGCTGGAGGGACTATGTCTCTCGGCTGGCCTGGGAACGCCTTGGGGTCCCACCGGAGGAGCTGGAGGACGTGTCCGGGGTGAGGGAAGTCTGGGAGTCCCTGCTTAGACTGCTGCCCCCGCGACCCGGCCCCGGATAAAGCGGAAGACAATGGATGGATGGATGGATGGATGGAAAATTGTGACTGTTGCAGCAAATTGATCAAAACAGCTTTTATTCGATTTGTAGAAATTTAACCCTGCTTTCATAAATCTAACCCCTCAACTCCTGCTCATAAATCTAAAACCATGAAGGGTAGAGTCAAAATGATCATATTTTCAGAGAGTGCTGATGTAATTTTCTATTACTGTAGCTGAAAATATGTGAACACCGAGGCAGGTTAAAAATCTGCTCATTTAGGATTTTCAGGAAAATTGAGAGTTTAAAAAGATATTTTTCTTCTGAGATTTTCATGTCCACTCCAGCAATGACATCACCCACTCTAGCCACCTAGTGGGTGATGTCGCGGTTGGCGACCTTCACCAAAAGTCACACCTTGTGATTCTTGACTAATCCCATCATTCTCATATACATGAATACATACATACATTTGTCATATGATGTGTTGTTAGGATTTTCTCAAAGCTGTAAGAGGAGGAGCCAACATTTTTATAGAGGAAGACACATATAAAGAAGAAATAGAGACAACTGTAGTGCTAAGATGTTAAGTTTCTGAAAATAGTATATACATTTTTTTTTAAATATTACTGCCTCATTTTACATCACAAACAAGTAAAATAAACATATTATTAAGTATGATTTATGGCATGAAAGAAGTGCAAAACAATCTTTTCTATAAAACTTTATTTAGGTAAAGTGAAGAAATCAGACAACTTAGTCGTCTCACCGCTGTGATGCTGACATACATGAGGAATCTGATAAAAATATTCCATGTCGTTTATCGATTATTGAATTTTATAACCAATTCAACAAAAAAAAACAGCTTATTATTTAATTGACACTCTAAAATCATACTTTTTAAACTATGATTAACAACATTTTATTCTTAAAATGACTTTAATCCATTAATTGATTATCAGAATAGTTGGTGATATATATATATATATAAGATAAGATAAAACTTTATTGATCCCACAACGGGGAAATTTGTGTGTTACTGCAGCGTTACAGATAAAGAGAAGAGAATAAAGATGAGGAAGATAAAAAAAACTATAAAAAAATAAAAATAAAAAACACACAACACAATGTACATCATATTTTAATTAATCCTCTGGACTCCAGCTTTACTTGCAGATTTTTCAGAAGCAGAAATGTGTGTTAATGTGTGTGTGTGTGTGTGTGTGTGTTTGTTAAAATGCAGCATGTGAAGCCTTTAAATCATGATGATAATGAGAAGAAGGTTAAAGTTGTTATTTTCTTGAAACAAAGCCAGAAGTGAATTTATTTCAGAGGCTGATTTGTAGACGCAAAAACAAATGTTTCAAGACTAAGTATAAATTTAACTGAACCACTTGAGGCTGTTAATTTAGTTTGACGTTTGTTTAAATATTTGATCTGTGGAGACTGAACATCTGGTTCCAGCTGTTTTCTATCTGGCCTTAACTGTTTTCTAACTGTTTTCTGTCTAGTAATAGCCATTTCTGACTGTTTTTTGTTCAGTTTCAGATGTTTTCTTTCAGGTTTCAGTTGTTTTCTGTCTGGTTTCAGCTGTTTTCTGGTGATAAAAGCTAATTTCAATATGTATGAGTCAGATTTTGGTGTTGTAGGCTGTGAAATTCAATTTTTTTCTGTATTTTTTCCTCCTTTTGTGTGACTCATAATATGAAAACCAACACAAATCAATTATAGTCAGCATCTGTCTTCAGATAAAAGCTGAGTAATGATGCTGCTTCTCTCTGAGGAAACAGAAGAAATTCACATTCCAGCATCGACTAAGTGTGAAAGACATTAAAATAAAGTTTCTCCTGCAGTTTTAACCCATTAAGTTTAAATATTCAAAACAACATGACCTGTTGAGATGTTTGTTCTGATATTTAGTTTGCCATTTATTTTACATTGACACATCTGTCTGTTGCTTAAAGGAGCTGTTTGTGTTTGAGAAAAGACAAAAAAAATCTGTTCCTGCTCTTAATTACACATTACACAATTACACATTATTGCTGAAATTTAAAAAAAAAAATCTGCGCTGTGTGTTAAACATTAGGAAACTTTAATAACACATTCTTGAATCCTCCTTTAATTGATGGATGGAAATGGAAATAGAAATTTTTGCTGTTTCTTGCTAACATCTCTTATCCAACAGGAAATAATTCAGTTAGTAAGGATGAGAACAGCAACATGTCATGTTGGCTTCTGTGTCTCTGAATCACTTAATTTGATATAATAGTTTCTATCTCTGAATGTTTCTGCTTTTGTCTCTTTACTGTTTTTGTTCCCTGTAGATTCTCAGTTTGCATTGCTCTCAGTTTCTAAGTTTTGTGAGTTCTTAACAGATTTGATTGAATCAGACACGGAGAAAAATCACAGCTTTAGGATACTTTAGGAAACAGCAACATTGTTTTCATTCATTAGAAAATCATTAAAATGCACAAAAAGAACATTCTAGTCTTTGAGTTGGAAACTGAAGAACTAGACCAGGATTTACACCTTTATGTTTTTTCTCTGATATTTTTTGCCCTGAGCTCTGATTCTTTTTTTTTTATTCCTTATCTATCAATTATCCATCTGTCTATCCATCCATTCATCCAACCATTATCCATCCAACCATCCATCCATCCAAACATCCATCCATCCAACATCATTCATCCTGAGATGGATGAATGATGGATAAAAGGGAGATTTGACTGACTTGTGACTTCAGTCAGGTGACAGTGTAAATATCTTAATTTCCTGCAACTCTGGTGTTGTAGTTCATTGTTTCTACTGACGACTCATTCTGCCTCATGATCTACACTATCTCGCCCAAAGTATTGTCTCACCTGCCTTGCATATGAATGTAAGTGAGTCTGACACAAGGCGGGGGGCCGGAGGCTGAACCCAAATGCACGACTCTTCACAGTCCGTTCAAAAAGGGAAAGTCTTTATTACAATTCCGTACCAAAACATAAATCACTCTCAAGGAGGAAAATACTACTAAACTAAAGCTATAAATTACCAACAAAAATTCACTCTTTCGAGGAAAACAAAAATGCACTCTTCATGAGGTAAACAGAAAATCACTCTTGCGAGTTAAACAAAAAATCACTCTTGCGAGGAAAACTGGACTAATGATAACTAGGAAAAAGTAACAAAGGAAAAGCTGTCAAAACAAGACTGGAAACTAAATAGACAGGAACAAAGCACAAAACCTGAAAGGACCTGGAGCTGGGCGCTGGTTCTTGGGACATGGGGCATGACGAACTGGCACAGGACAAGGGGAGACACAGACAATATATAGACAAGGTAACAGGGCACAGGTGAAAACAATCAGGGCAGGGGAAGGCAATCACAGTGGCGGGAAACACACAAGGGCAGGAAGCAAAGGTGCCTGAAACAAGAGGGAAGAGTCATTTCAAAATAAAACAGGAAGTGAACGACAAGACAACAAGAGTGATAACTTAACATTTACGACGAGACATGACAGAGTCTATTCTTAGTCTCCCATAATCCCCCCTCCACCAAACCTTACAATTGGCACAATGGAGTCCAACAAGTATTGTTGTCCTGGCAACCACCAAACCCCGACCTGTCCATCAGATCACCAGATGAAGAAACATGGCTCATCATTAGAACTAGAGTCCAGAGGTGGTGTTTTACTCCTCTGTCTTTGGTGATGTCTGGATGCAGTTGATCACCATAGAAACCCATTCCTTGAAGCTCTGAGACTGTTCTGGAGCTGATCTGAAGACCACATGAAGCTTGGAGGTCTGTAGTGATTGACTCTGCAGGAAGTTGGTGACCTCTTCACATCATGTGGCTCAGCATCAGCTGATTCTGCTGCATCAGTTTAAGTGTTCTACCACTTCCTGTCATTCCCAGACATTTCCAATTTCTATTTAATACAGCTGACAGTGAATTGGAATATTTTGTGTTTATAAGTGATGGAAACACTGACTCTGATTGTTTGGATGGGTGAAAGAATACTTTTAGTGATATAGTGTATCTCATTTCACCACACTCAGGTTTACCCACCTTTACCCATTGAGACGCTGGGAAACTGTATGTTTGATTAAAGGAAATAAACTGTAGAAATTATTAGAGATGTCTGCAACATCCAGGGTTGGATTAAAGATGATTAAAGGTGATTAAAGGTGATTAAACGTGACAGCGCTGCAGGTGAGAGCAGAAACCATGGAGGATATATCAGCTCAGACAGACACAAAGAGGCTGATTCCACTGATCATCAGAAAACTGCAGAGTGTTTCCATTAAAAATCACTTTAGCTGTCCGCTAAAGGCTCCAAAGAAGTTTAGATTTACAGGCTGCGGAAAATATTTTTTACTGCTCAGAGGATGTTCCCCTCATACAGAAACTTCTGGAAAAGCCTCCATGAACCAAAAGACAATCAGATTTGAGATCACTGAACATAGTCTTAAAATGGTGAATCTGGCCTAAATTGTTAAAGTTCCTGATATATATCTGCCAAGGGACAAATGTCATCACTGTTCATTATTATTTTTACTCTATTGGTATAATTCTCATAGACATAGTGTATTCATATCAAACCACCACTGGACTTATTCATTATTATTACAAGGGCTTTAATAGTGGGTCATTCTGTTGGTTATTGAAGCAATTAATCTATTAGTTATTTTGTCCATTAAATGGTGTAAAATGTGGATCGGTATTTCCTGAAAATTAAAATTTAACCTAAATGTATTTTTGTGCCCAGACCAACAGTCCACAACCTAAAGATCATCAGTTTACTATTATAGAAGACTTTTGTTATAAAATACTTCTATTGTTTTATTTTTTTATTAAATAAAAAAATAAAACAATAGAAGGTTAAAACATACCATTAGTAAAATTGCAAAAAATGAGTAACAGTTTAAACAGTAAATTGGATTTTTTTTACTTTATGTTTACTTTATACATATACATTTTTATTGTGCTCAATACTAATTTAATAATTTTAAAACTGTTAATCTCAATCAAATGTTAAAGACAATTCTGTATATTAATAAGTGGTGAGATTATTTTGTTATTTCAAACTGTTTTCTGATTTGAATCAGATAATTTAAAAGAATATTTTTATAGTTTATTAAGTTGATTTGCAGCAAAAACTGTTTGAAATATTCTCACTATAACAGCAATCAAGACAATAAAGAGTAAATATGAGAATGAGTTGATAAATAGGATCATTCTGATGATTAGTTTATAAACTGGTATTAAAATCATGTGAACATATATTTGAGTGTTTGTAAATGTGGTTTTCTGCACGTTTTCTCTTCAAAAGTTTCCCGACAGTGATGCAATTTCTCTGCTAAAGAGAAAAGGTTTTAGTGAAACAGCAGCTGCTTTTTCTAAAAGCCTCATTAATCTTTAATGAATCCTGATGATTGTTAAATCATTTCAGAGCAGAAATGCAGCATCATTAAAAACCAACAGGAGGACCAGAAAAAGGTTCACTTCAGATTCAACACATGTTGTTTGCTTTTTAACACGTGTCAGAAATTGAATTTAGTAATTTAGTTTCTTCTTCTTCTTCTTTGTCTTCTTCATCTTTTTCATCATCTTTTTACTCTTCAGCTCGGGCTTCTTGTTCAGTCTCACCAGCTTCATTACCACCAGCGCCGCTGTTTAAAACAAATTATTTTAATTCTTTGGAGGCGTTTCTAGACAAGAAGAGTCGTATTTGTGCTTTAACATGACCTAAATAATTGTTTTATAACATTGTTTAATAATAGTTGCTGCTGATTGGTCAGATTCTCCTGAGCCTGTGATGTCATTTTCAATTTAACGGTAGACTTGTTGTGTTAAATGATAATGTGAAAATAAAAAGACCTAAATTGAGTTAAAGGTTATCACAGAAAGTGAGATTTTATTTGTTTTTTGGTCAAGGTTTTATCACTTTGGAGTCTGGAGCTTTTTCTGACATTTTTGCACTTTAGATTTAATTTTCAAATGTCACATGAAACAATATAATATTAATGTTAATCCCAGTGTTTTGTTGTTTTTTTTCACCAATATGACCTGATAATTTTAGTTTTCTCTTTAATGTTTTCATCACACTAGACCCAAAACACCACAGGAAAAAAATAGATTTGAAAAAAGTAAAGTGAAAAAAAGAAAAAAGTAAAGTAAATCTTAGATTGTAATTCATCAGTAGATGTAATTATATAATAATATCACAGTAAAACTGTCTCTTTATTAATTTCTATTTTCTCTGTCTAAAGCTCCTACAGTGGCTTGCGAAACTATTTGGCTCCCTTGAACTTTGTGACCTTTTGCCACATTTCAGGCTTGAAACATAAAGATATAAAACTGTAATTTCTTGTGAAGAATCAACAACAAGTGGGACACAATCATGAAGTGGAACACACTTTATTGGATATTTTAAACTTTTTTAACAAATAAAAAACGAAAAATTGTGCATGCAAAATCATTCAGCCCCTTTACTTTCAGTGCAATAAACTCTGTCCAGAAGTTCAGTGAGGATCTCTGAATGATTCAATGTTGACCTAAATGACTAACAATGATAAATAGATTCCACCTGTGTGTAATCAAGTCTCTGTATAAATACACCTGCACTGTGATAGTCTCAGAGGTCTGTTTAAAGTGCAGAGAACATCATGAAGAACAAGGAACACACCAGGCAGGTCCGAGATACTGTTGTGGAGAGGTTTAAAGCTGGATTTGGATACAAAAAGATTTCCCAAGCTTTAAAAATCCCAAGGAGCACTGTGCAAGCAATATTATTGAAATGGAAGGAGTATCAGACCACTGTAAATCTACCAAGATCTGGCCGTCCCCCTAAACTTTCAGCTCATACAAGGAGAAGACTGATCAGAGATGCAGCCAAGAGGCCCATGATCACTCTGGATGAACTGCAGAGGTCTACAGCTGAGGTGGGAGAATCTGTCCATAGGACAACAATCAGTCGTATACTGCACAAATCTGGCTTTTATGGAAGAGTGGCAAGAAGGAAGCCATTTCTTAAAGATATCCATAAAAAGTGTCGTTTAAAGTTTGCCACAAGCCGCCTGGGAGACACACCAAACATGTGGAAGAAGGTGCTCTGGTCAGATGAGACCAAAATCAAACTTTTTGGCAACAATGCAAGACATTATGTTTGGCGTAAAAGCAGCAGAGCTCATCACCCTCAACACACCATCCCCACTGTCAAACATAGTGGTGGCAGCATCATGGTTTGGGCCTGCTTTTCTTCAGCAGGGACAGGGAAGACGTTTAATATGGATAGGAAGATGGATGGAGCCAAATACAGGACCATTCTGGAAGAAAACCTGATTGAGTCCGCAAAAGACCTGAGACTGGGACGGAGATTTGTCTTCCAACAAGACAATGATCCAAAACATAAAGCAAAAGCTACAATGGCATGGTTCACCAAAAAACATATCAAGGTGTTAGAATGGCCAAGTCAAAGTCCAGACCTCAATCCAATTGAGAATCTGTGGAAAGAACTGAAAACTGCTGTTCACAAACGCTCGCCATCCAACCTCACTGAGCTCGAGCTGTTTTGCAAGGAGGAATGGGCAAAAATATCAGTTTCTCGATGTGCCAAACTGATAGAGACATACCCCAAGCGACTTGCAGCTGTAATCACAGCAAAAGGTGGTGCTACAAAGAATTAACTCAATGGGGCTGAATGATTTTGCACGCCCAATTTTTCGTTTTTTATTTGTTAAAAAAGTTTTAAATATCCAATAAAGTGTGTTCCACTTCATGATTGTGTCCCACTTGTTGTTGATTCTTCACAAGAAATTACAGTTTTATATCTTTATGTTTGAAGCCTGAAATGTGGAAAAAGGTCACAAAGTTCAAGGGAGCCAAATAGTTTCGCAAGCCACTGTATATCATTTATTGTGTCTTAAAAAGATTTTGAGATAGAAAGATAATGTTGAGTTTTCACCTTCTAATAATGACCAACAAAGACATTGCAACCCTTTTATTTAACTACGATGTCTTCTGCTTTAATTTAATATGTTGTATATTTAAAGTGTTCATACTCAGCAGCAGATTTAATGGAAGCGGTTAGAATTGTGGTTCTGCATCATACATTTGCTCCTCCTGAACACCAACCAGCCAGTGAATTGATAAAACACCAACCAGCCAGATTTCTAAATAAAAGACATGAACTGAAAAACACATTTGGAAACTAGATTAATGCAAAAATCAGAACTGGAGAGACAGGTTTTAAACAGGGATGAAATCAATGTTTTGAGAACAGTTGTGAAATTGTCAGAATTCTAAAAGACAGAATAAATGATCTTTTCTGTTCATATTTTTCTTCTGACCTCACAGTGTTTGTGACAGAGTGTTTCTGTCAATAAAGATGTTTCTGAACAAAGACAAGGCTGGAGAACTGGATATGAATTTATCAATTTATGTCAATATGCTGCTCTGTGTATGTGTATATATATATATATATAAATATATATATATATATATACACATGTGGACAAAATTGTTGGTACTCCTCAATTAAAGAAGGAAAAACCCACAATTCTCACTGAACTCACTTGAAACTTACAAAAGTAACAATAAATAAAAATGTATTGAAAATTAAAAAATCTAAATCAGCCATTACTTTGGAATTGTTGATTAACATAATTATTAAAAAAAACAAACTAATGAAATAAGGCTGGACAAAAATGATGGTACCCATAACTTAATATTTTGTTGCATAACTTTTTGAGGCAATCAGTGCAATTAACACTAAAACGACCACGGAGGGGTCAATTGACCTTTTTACCTAAAAAGCCCACAAGAGGGTCATTTGACCCTTTGGACCCCCTGTGGACACTCCTTTTGTTGTGGAAATGTGGCTGTTAGCGGCTCAGAGAAGTCACTTGAGTCACAGAGTCGCTTGAGCCTGTGTGGGGGAGGGGAACCCAAGGCAAGCTTTTAGTACTCAGGTAGGTTAGTGTGTTTTTGCATGTCCCACCCACCCAAGCCAGATCACATCACTGATATTCCTTATATAAATAATTTCAATGTATATAATTTAATTTCAGTTTATTGTACTTGCTATTTTGTTAAAACGTATAGCCTCGTGTGGCATAATCGTTCAGACATCACACATAAAAACAAATCAGAGATATTTTGTCTCTGTCCTGGTCACCAGCCTCATCTTTCTGGCTATTCCCATGCTCTGTTTGTCCGCAGATTCTGGTCAACATCCCCTCTGATGTTTTCTCTTGAGATGCAGTGTGGGAAGAAGCGTCAATGCCTTAGCCCTCCTCAATATTGAGGAGAGACCTCTGTTTTTTGCCATGATGTTCATACTCTCCACCTCCAAGCAGAGAAAAACACCTTCTATGGTTTCAGGAGAATATGATGGTAGCAAGGCATTATGCATTCTTGGATGCCATGTTGAACCATGCCTGGATGTGTGGACCATGGCAGAAATTGTGGAAACATTGCCCCATACAATGACAAACGTTGGTATGTCTGCAACATGATCTCCTAGAAATCTGTGAAAGCTGGCAAGGATCATTGTGACACGAAATCTGTGGTACTGGCACGGATTTTTCCAAAATTCCCTGTTGGGGGACACGGAATTATTTCATGTGTCCAAAGTCTTATTTTTGTCTTTGTTTTTTTTCTGATTTCAAAGATTATTTACCCTCAAAAACATTTCTTACTGAAAGGTTAGGGTTAGGGTTTGTTTAGATCTGATCACAATGTGTCCTGCTAGGATTCTTGTGATAGGATTTTGTTGCCAATCCACCACGTTAAAAAAAAAAAACTGACAGGATAAGGTTAGGAATTGTTTTGATCAAAGCACAACGTGAATTGCTTTAATTCGTAATATTATATGTATTATATACAGTATACTGTATCAGTTACTATTTACCTGTGGTGATTTCAGAGGCTGACAGCCCTTCGTAAGAAGCTATCTGCCCCTGTTTTTCTTGGCTGTTACCTGTAAGGTGTGACCCCCTCACCCCACACACTGCCCCTAACAGCCTCATTACCATAACAAAATGAGTGATTAGTGTACTCGGCAAAAGCTGTGTGGGTCAAATGACCCCTCTCTGGTCCTTCTAGGTAGGCAGAAAAATTGTGGTCTTTCTAGTGTTAAACGATTTCTGTATTTGTCAATGAGCGTTCTGCAGCTGTCAACAGGTATTTTGGCCCACTCCTCATGAGCAAACTGCTCCAGTTGTCTCAGGTTTGATGGGTGTCTTCTCCAAATGGCATGTTTCAGCTCCTTCCACAGATGTTCAATGGGATTCAGATCTGGGCTCATGGAAGGCCACTTTAGAATAGTCCAACGCTTTTCTCTCAGCCATTCTTGGGTGTTTTTGGCTGTGTGTTTTGGATCGTTGTCCTGTTGGAAGACCCATGACCTGCGACTGAGACCAAGCTTTCTGACACTAGGCGGCACATTTCTCTCCAGAATGCCTTGATAGTCTTCAGATTTCATTTTACCTTGCACACATTCAAGACACCCTGTGCCAGATGCAGCAAAGCAGCCCCAAAACATTACTGAGCCTCCTCCATGTTTCACCGTAGGGACAGTGTTCTTTTCTTCGTATGCTTGGTTTTTGATTCTATGAACATAGAGTTGATGTGCCTTACCAAAAAGCTCCAGTTTGGTCTCATCTGTCTAAAGGACATTCTCCCAGAAGCTTTGTGGCTTGTCAACATGCATTTTTGCAAATTCCAGTCTGGTTTTTTCATGATTTTTTTCAGCAGTGGTGTACTCCTTGGTGGTCTCCCAGGAAGTCCACTTTGGCTCAAACAACGACGGATGGTGCAATCTGACACTGATGTACCTTGGCCTTGGAGTTCACCTTTAATTTCTTTGGAGGTTGTTCTGGGCTCTTTGGATACAATTTGAACGATCCGTCTGTTCAGTTTGTCATCAATTTTCCTCTTGCGGCCACGTCCGGGGAGGTTGGCTACTGTCCCGTGGGTCTTGAACTTCTGAATAATATGAGCCACTGTTGTCACAGGAACTTCAAGCCGTTTAGAGATGGACTTATAGCCTTTAGCTTTAAGATGTTTGTCTATAATTTTTTTTGGGATGTCCTGGAACAATTCTCTCCTTCACATTCTGTTGTCCATGTTCACCCATCAAACCTGAGACAACTGGAGCAGTTTGCTCATGAGGAGTGGGCCAAAATACCTGTTGACAGCTGCAGAATGCTCATTGACAAATACAGAAATTGTTTAACTGCAGTGATTGCTTAAAAAGTTTTTGCAACAAAATTAAAATTAAATTTAAATGTAATTAGGGGCGACACGGTGGAGCAGTGGGTAGCACTGTTGCCTCACAGCAAGAAGGTCGCAGGTTCAAGACCGCCTTGGGGCCTGGGTCTGGGACCTTTCTGTGTGGAGTTTGCATGTTCTCCCCGTGTCTGCGTGGGTTTTCACCGGGTACTCCGGCTTCCTCCCACAATACAAAACATGCTCAGGTTAATTGGCAAATCTAAATTGCCCATAGGTGTGAGTGTGTGTGTGTGAATGGTGTGTGAATGGTGTGTGTGCCCCACGATTGGCTGGCGACCATCTGGGGTGTATCCCTGCCTCTCGCCATAAAATGCGCTGGGATAGGCTCCAGCAGACCCCTGCGACCCTGAAAAGGAATAAGCGGGATAGAAAATGGATGGATGGATGGATGTAATTAGTTACATTCTCTCAGTGTTTAATGATTAAATGATCAGTGATGATGTTAATGGTTTCAACTTAGCAATTTAGAAGCTCCAGTGTTTTGTTCTTTGCTTCCAACTTTCATTTAGTCCCTGAACTTACTCACTATATGTGTGTGTGTTTTGTACTTGTGTACCTATCTAACAGTGGACAACTGCATCATTAGACATTCATTATCAGAGGACCATTGAGCCAATAGGGAACATTTGGCATTTTACGTCCCCTCTTGGACATGTGTAAATCATGTGAAACATGTGAAAAACCATCTTTTTGTTTTCACACACTACACAGTTCACATCTTGGTAATTTATAAAACAAAAAAATAAATAATTTTTTTTACAAATTTCATAGTAGAAGACATTAACAGTAAATTTAAAATGACTAGAAACAGACATCTATTGTTGACAGTGTGTGTGTGTGTGTGTGTGTGTGTGTGTGTGTGTGTGTGTGTGTGTGTGTGTGTGTGTGTGTGTGTGTGTGTGTGTGTGTGTTACAGATCTATCGCCGTTGCTGGCTCGTGTTTAAGAAGTCATCCAGCAAAGGGCCTCGTCGTTTGGAGAAATATCCTGATGAGAAATCAGCATACATCAGAGTATGTCCAAAGGTAGGGTCCTGGGTGTGTTCTTGTTCTTTTTTTCTTCTTCTTTTTCTTCTTCTTTTTCTTGTTCCTCTTGTTGTTCTTGTTGTTTTTCTTCTTCTCCTAGAAAGTTTCACTATGATACAAAATCAATATTATTTCACACAAATCAATACCCTCCTCCAAAAGGAGACTGTTGTTTTATCAGAGACTGTGTTACTGTGGTTCCTATATGTGCAGCAGTATGAACTCAAAGCTGTGACTAAAGACTATCTTGATAGTAGAAAACTATAATAATTCTAATAATGATTAATCAATAAGTTGTTTGGTTCATCAAATGGTGTAAAATGTTGATCAGTGTTTCTCAAAGCTGAAGATTTATCCTAACATGTCTTATTTTGTCCAGACCAACAAGCCACAACCCAAAGAGCATCAGTTTACTTTTTATAAAAGAAAATAATCAGAACAGAATATTTTAATTTTATGAATATCAATGATATTGAGATTTAACAAACAATAGTTGTTTATATTAGTTTTGGTAAAATAAAAATCCACCAAGGATCATATTAGTAATAAAAAATAAACTTTGTTTAATAATAAAGGTTATTTTTAATAAAGTTTATAACTTTATTATATAATATAACACTTAAAAAACTGTGAACTCATTCTTCTAATTTACCGATCTGATATTGATCAAAGTTTAGAATAGATAGAGAAAAAAACTTCTTAAATTGATCTTTAGCAAAGAATATGTCTCATCAGCCTCTGTTCACACAGTTTAATTAGTGGCGTGTGTTTAACTGCAGATTTAAAACTATAACATGAAGCTTGATCCCATTAAATGAACCAAAACAATAAGTTCACCTTCAATCTGCTGCCTAGGTGACAGAGATCAGTAACGTGAAGAATGTCACTCGGTTGCCACGGGATACAAAGCGTCAGGCTGTGGCCATTGTGTTCATGGATGACACGTCACGCACCTTCACGTGTGAATCAGGTAATTCACACACACACACACACACACACACACACACACACACACACACACATGCACAGTTTAGTTTTAGTTTGCTGCACTTTGCAAATTCAACATGGTGAAAAATGATGAAAAAAATATGACTTCACATAAAAAAAGTTAAAGGTAGGAATACAAAGGAGTAGATCAATGATGATTCTCATGTCTGTAACCCTACATAGCTTAGCATAAAATCTTTAGCATATAGGCTAGGCTAAGTTTAGCACTCTCAAACTCTATATTAGCATATATCCTAAATTAGCATAAATCCTAGTTCATTAGTTTCATCATTAACCCTAGTTTAATTTATAGTCAAGTTTAACATAAAACCTAGTTAAGCTTATAGCCTAGATTAGCATACACCTTAGTTTAATGTATAGCCTTGTTTAGAATGTAGCTTTGCAGAAAAGAATAATCAATCAATCAATGGATTTGTTGATGGTTCATAAAATAGTGTTAAATGTTGATCACTGTTAACAACATTATGATTAAAAAATGTTTAATATAATGGTATTTAATGTTGTTTTCTTGGCTAAAACCAAGAAACAAATTAAATAAGCCGAACCAGAAAATAATCAGATTTGAAAAGCTGGAACCAGAGAATTTGGACATTTTTTTCTTGCAAATAAATCAAATCAATGAAATCAAATTAAAGTGGAATGATGTGATAATTAATTAATTCGACTAATCGTTGCGGCTCTAATTTACAGCACTGAATGTTGTTCAGAAGTTGATGCTTATTTCTATCTATAAATATATATTAATGTTTATCCTCATATCAGAGCTCCACAGAGCAGAATCAGAGTGGGGAAACCACAGAAAATCCTTTTAAAGTGCAGCTGCAGCGTGAAGTGAATAAACATCAGGCCTGTCGACAGTTGCATTGATTTAAACAGCAGCTTCACTGATCCACAACAATTCATGAAAGTGACAGAATTGTTGCCAGAGTTCATCATCAAATTAATTAATTCAGTCATAAATCATCCTCCAGCGGAGCGAAGTCGTTTCACTCCGAGTTTTAGGACTTGTGTTGATCTGCTGAATATGACGTGACACTCTCACCTCGGGTAAACTTTATTGGCACCAAACGTCAATTATTCTCTATAATTTGATTTAGTTAGATTTTCGAGCCAAGTTAATGCATTAATTGAGACTTTGTATCAGGGGGGATTTTAAAGAAGCCTGTGGACTTTTATTAAACAAAAAAAAATCCTTAAGGATACTTCCTTCCTCAGAAAAAATGTGGATTTTTAACTATTTCAAAACCTCTGTCTGCTCATTGCTTTGATTCTTACATCAAAACATCACAGATAACTTGAATACGTTAAAACAACTAAACACATGGTCAAAACTTAGCAGAGCCACTAGATAAAATATCTGATTTTTGTAAAAACTAGAGACTGATTTCAGCAGAGTTTACAATGTGCTTCTCAAGGATTTTTCCAGAATGATAAATTTACAAAGTGGTGCTCTTTTAGTGGGCAAAGATGATGGTGGTTTGTGGAAAAAACCTAGAACTAAAATAGGTGTTGTTGTTAAATAAGAAGAGAACCTTTGTCTTTGAACTTTCCCTAAAAATGACTGATCTGATGTTAATCAACATTAAACTTGAGAATATGATAAAAATGCTCTCTGAGAGAGAAGACGCCGCACCTCGCTCTGTTGGCAGTTCCTAAGATGTTGGTGGAAAGTCACTCACGCACAAACCTGATAACAAGCAAGTTTCATTTTTGTATTTATAGGAATTTACCTCCTATGTTTTGGTGTCAAGATGAACCAAGAAATGAGGTAAAAAATGAACCAAAAGTGAGGTCTCGTCTCTTGCTCCTTTTACAACGTTTTGCTGACTAATAGAAGAAAAACAATCATGATTATTTGATTATTGATTAATCACTATTGATGATAATATCAGCTGTAGACTATCAATAATCACTATTAATGATAATATCAGCTATAGATTATCAATAATCACTATTAATGATAATATCAGCTATTGACTATCAATAATCACTATTAATGATAATATCAGCTATAGACTATCAATAATCACTATTAATGATAATATCAGCTATAGGCTATCAATAATCACCAATAATGTACAATATCAGCTATAAACTATCAATAATCACTAATAATGATTATATCAGCTATAGACTATCAATAACCACTATTAATAATAATATCAGCTTTGGGTTTAGATACTCACCAATCACTAATCAATTTAATTTTCTCTGTTCTAAATGTACGTTGAAGGGATATTTTTTTAGTTTTCTCTCTTAACATGTGAGTGAACAAATCTGCTTCAGCCAAGTGTCTGTTTATGATTATTGGAACAATGAGAAATAGTCTCAGTAACATCAAACCTCAGTTCTGCTTTTAAAATGCTCAAAAAACATGTTGAACACAAACCAAACCAGCTTCAGTCATATTGATCTGTTAAATGTGACATTTCCTGAGTAATATGAGTAGAGTCCAACTAGTAAATGCAGTGATACACAACCAGGACTCTGGACACATCTGGATGTCCCTCCAGATGTTTCCCTGCAGTGTATGTGTCATGAACATTTAACTTTAAGAATTGTGATTAAAACGTTATGCTTTAGTCAACTTCCCTGTCCATTTCCTGTTTCCTGCTGCTTTCATCACATCTTGTGTCTGTGTGTAGAGCTGGAGGCTGAAGACTGGTTCAAGACTCTGTCCATCGAGTGTTTGGGGACGCGGCTAAACGACATCAGCCTGGGGGAACCAGACCTGCTGGCAGCCGGGGTGCAGTGTGAACACACAGGTAAATCTGCAGGATTCAGCCCTCAGTAACATGATCAGGAGCTAGAGACGAATCAGGATGAGTCTGAATCTACCAGACTCCAGACCAACAGACCACAATCCAAAAATCATCTTCAATTATCAGATTAGTTGGTGACTAATCTATTAATTGAATAATTATTGCAGGTCCTAAGTCACATTCAATCATACACTGACACTGCAACTGCTGTAGTTGTGACTGTAGTTGTGAAACTGTAAATGTTGAGTTAACAAGGTTTTCATTTTCTTCCTGAACCTCCCCCTGTCTCTTAGAACGCTTCAACGTGTTCCTGCTGCCGTGTCCCAACCTGGACATCTACGGCGAGTGCATGATGCAGATCACCCATGAGAACATCTACCTGTGGGACATCCACAACCCGCGCACCAAGCTGGTCACATGGCCGCTCTGCTCGCTGCGGCGCTACGGCCGCGACGCCACGCGCTTCACCTTCGAGGCCGGCAGGTGAGAGGAAAGGGAGAGGGGCCATAATTTGTGATGCAGGTTATATCCCATGATGCAGCCAACATATATTCTGAGAGTCATTTAATTTATCGATTAAAGAACGATTAAACATAAAATTATGTATAATGTTGATCAGTATTTCCCCAAAGCCGAAAACAAATTTTGTTATTTTTTCTAAATTTTTGGTTGACAGCCAAGTAATAAGTTTAAATTAAAAAATGAAGTAAAGGTGAAAATAATTTGAAAAGATTACAAAGATTAGATAAAGAGTCATAAGTTATTTGATACTACAAATACTCAAATTACGAGATAAGAAGATATTATGAGATTATGATAAAAAGAAATCAAAGAATTTAATCTAGTTTTTTTGGCTTAAATCAAACTATCAACTAGTTGGTGATTAATGTGCTGGTTGGCAACTAATTCATTAATGGTCGCAGCTCTAGCACACACGCACACACACACACACACACACACACACATTCAATGTCATGTGATGGATCCTTTGTTACATGTGTTAATATCTTTATTAGAACCTGCAGCAAATGTGTGTGTGTGTGTGTGTGTGTGTGTGTGTGTGTGTGTGTGTATGCGCGTGTGTGTATGCGCGTGTGTGTATGCGCGTGTGTGTAATTGAAAGAGAGAGAAAGGAAAAGAGAAAGAAGGAGGAGGTATCCTTGGACTGACCTGAGACTGACTGGAGAGTACACACACACACACACACACACAAACAAACAAACAGGTTGGCTGTGAGATTGATTGAACAGATTACAGCTGAATCAATGCTGGTCCAGTCGTTCTTATCTCCTCCTCTTTGATAAAGCCGGACCAACTATGATTGGGTCAGCATGCAGATAACAGTGTGTGTGTGTGTGTGTGTGTGTGTGTGTGTATGTGTGTGTGTGTGTGTGTATGTGTGTGTGTGTGTGTGCGCGCGCGCGCATGTGTGTGCGCGCGCATGTGAGTGCGCGCGCATGTGTGTAATTGAAATTAAATGACAACAGCTCCCTCTGGCTGTGGAATGGTAAAGTGCATCAGTCATGAAGTAAAACTGTTGGTCCCTCGAAGCCAAATTTATATGTTACAGCAGCGGAAAATGGATAAAAGATAAAAGAAGACAGACGTGACATGAAGCTACATAGCAACATAATAATGTGATTTTTTCTGTATTCATTATAACTGCCTGAATTTCATTAAACTAACATTTATTATCAGTAATGTGCAGCTACTAAAAGCTCACTGACTCCACCTGAAATACCAACCATTCACAACAGATCAGTGTAGAACCACAGTAATGATCTTATTGGTCATTTGTGACCATGGTTTCCAAACATTAAGTGTATCCTGCAGGTTGTAAGACTAACCTGCTGTAGAGTTCACCATCAGCAGGTAGTTTGTTTTGCAGGTAAAATCCTATTTCTACTAAAAAAGAACCTATAACTATGACTGGAAGTAGATACTTATTTTCATATGATATAAGGTTAGATTATTTGCTTTTACTTTGTAGTGAAACAAATCATTACATTTCATGTGGTTATGCTTTTATAAATGGTTGGTGGTGTGTGGTCAATAATAATAATGAGCTTGTAAATTAATTATAATATAATTAATAATACATGGGCTTGTTTTTGTTGTACAACTATTGAATTCATGGCCATTTTATCTCAGTCTTTTGATTTTAGTATCACATATTTTAATTGAATTACCCCATTGATTCCTATTCAATTACCAACTTTTCTCTTTTCATCTCACCTACATTAGTAGGTACATGAGTATTATGAAATAAAAAATATTTTTTACTGCTGCTGTAGTCAGAAAATCCAACAGAACATACAACAGATGTGTTTTAAATCTGCTGATGATTGTATTGTTTAATAGTTTCCTTAGGATGGAAATGTCATCAAAACATAATTAAGAAGCTAAATTAAAAACCTCTGCATTGATGACTAGTGACTGTTGGAGCCCATTAATGCACAATGAGGCAGGTTAATTAAAAAACCCTTATTATTCTGCCCAGTATCTCTGCTCTATGTAAAACTTATTTTAACTGCATCATTTTTTTTTTGCAGGATGTGTGACAGCGGTGAAGGTCTCTACACGTTTCAGACCAGAGAAGGAGAGCAGATCTATCAGAGAGTTCACTCGTCCACTCTTGCCATCGCTGAGCAGCACAAGAAGGTTTTGATGGAGATGGAGAAAAATAGCAGGGTAGAACATGTTGTACTGAGTCATGGATTTTTACTATTACATAATGGAATATTACATTAACCACGGATAACAGACAGAGTAGGCTGATAACATTGGAAACAGGTTGTTTATCTACCTATTATTTATTCTATTTGTGTAATAAATGTGGCTGAAATAACCAGGCATAAAAAAATCATCCTTCATAGTGACCATTACCATTTTAGCCTCTTTGAGCTGATTGTTTTGATGTTTGGTTAAGTGACAAAAATGTTTCAAAAATAGCATTTTTTTTACACAAAATGTCAAATCTAAGTGTAACCAATAAAGAATGGGAAATTAAAATAGTTAATAGTTAAATTTGTTTTTTTTATCTAGTACCAAGTGTGAATATAAATATTCATCATAATGAAATATATAAAATCTTATTCCATCTTATCAAAATTAATCTAGTAATTTTATAGTAAGTATAGCAAGTAAATTTAATTTTATGTTTTTTTATGACCAGAAACAGAAGTCCATTTCGACAGTTCGATCATTCACAGTGACCGTAACATTGGTTTGTATGTTTGTGTGTGTGTGTGTGTGTGTGTGTGTGTGTGTGTGTGTGTGTGTGTGTGTCCAGTTACTGTCTAAGGGATCAGAATCTGGTTCCTACCCCTGCACACCGACCTCCATCCTGCCCCGTTCAGCCTACTGGCATCACATCACTGGAAACCAGAGCAGCAGTGGTGAGGTTCAAACCAGCTTTAAACAATACTGCTCTATTTTATCTCATTTCACCAGCTATCTGCTTTTAAACTGAATTACTGACTTCACTGTGGATGTTGTTCATGATTCTGCTGCTGTGGTGTGATTTCTAACCTTCTTTTGAAAAAAATACTTTTGCATTTCCTGCTGTTTCATCTTAATGTATGAAAAAAGAGCAATTTACTGGATGATTTACTGAAGATTAAAATTCACTCTACACTTCAACAATGGGATTGGTGACTATTTATTCTTTAATAATCAGTAATGATTCATATTCACTGTTAAAACATGATGGTAAAATGGTTTATTTTCTTTTTAAGAATTAGATGACAGGTTATTGTACCTCATCAATCACCACTTTTTTAAAGCTAATTAATTAACTTGTACAAAAGATTAAATGTAAGATTGCAAATTTGTAGATTTTATTTATCTTATTAAATTTATGATTTATTCAACTCAACATTTGTCTGGTCTGTCTTTTTTCAACTTTACATGCTGGGTTTGCAAATAGAAACTAATTAATCATGTAGTTCATCTTTTAAATATGCATAACTTTAAGCATTAATATAAAGTGTTTGCAATGCAGAGAAGTAAAATGGTTGTTAACTCCCAGCAGATGTAAAGCTGACTTTGTGTATTTACTGTAGTTTAAAGTATGAATTAAATAAAATGGTATTATAGTTGTGATGTCAACACAAGTAACAGTGTTTTCGTTCTGTCTGCAGGTGATGCTGCGGATGATGAGCTGCTGTCCACCCACCTTCCTCCTGACCGCCACGCCACGCTGCCGCTGACAAACACACACACACAGAGTCAGCCACACCTACACACACACACACCAACACACTACCCCACCTACCCCGGACAGTGACACACACACATACACACACACGTGCACGCACACACACACACGCACCAACACACAACCCTACCTACCCCAGACAGTGACACACACACACAAACACACACACCAACACACTTCCCCACCTACCCTGGACAGTGACACACACACACTACTCTCCTGTTGTTTTTCAGCATCACACCTCTGATGCTGTGAACTAATCTTGTGTTTCAAAGCGGAAACAGGACATGAATGAGGAGGTGAAGGAGCTTCCTGCAGCAGCTCTTCCACAGGAGGAGATCTGATGGTGCTGCTCCCAGGATGAGAAACTCTGGCCTTAAGACGATGGTACAGAAAGATCCAAAGATCTCCTCCATGGTACCACAGGTCGTCCCAAAGCTTCTCCACCTCAAACTAAAGTGTTCCTACCTGCAATTAAAGAGATTAATGGACGTTATGATGACGAGCCATAGAAAAAACAGGGCTTAAATACATAGAGAGAAATAATTAGAAAAACTATCAGACAACAAGGAATTATGAACCGATGACTAATTCCTAATCTAATCCCCTTCATTTGGTACTAGCCTGGTGAGCAGCTGTCCTCTTCTGGCTCGAGTTTCCCACTCCGAGTGACGCAGACGTCAAACACCTGCCACAGGTGTCGCTGTGGGCGGGGCTCTCTGCCTTAATAGCACTACATGGACCCATGCTCTCATGTGGATCCACAGAACCTCCGCTGAGTCCGTGCCACTCGTATGAAGAACTCTTGATATTTTCCAAGCCTGGAATCAACACCTTTGACTTTCCTGACATGACTGTGCATTTTGGAGGGTTGAAACCGCTCTGACCTGTTGAATGAAACTGTGATGGATTCCTCATCTCTGTTTGGCTCCTGTACTATACCGGCTATCCGTTTGCCCGTAGAGCTTTGGTCTTTTCTCTGGGATGTTCTTTGACTTTTGTTCCTCGAGGCCACATACTTCTACATTCTGCTATATTTGCACAAGACAGGTGTTTTTCGTGTTATTCCGTGTTTAGGAATGAAAGGGAGAATCACAGACAGATTGATGATATGTTTGGATTGAACCTGCCAATAATTGGTTTTCAGTGTCCTTACTTTGACCGCTTGAATGCCCGAAATGTTTGTTTTTTTATTTTTCTAAATAATTTATTCCTTACTAGAGCAACAAAACTATACAACAACAACAAAGATAATCAATACTTAATCTATGGAAAAATATTGATATCCAAAAACACTAACAACTTGCTTTTTAATTAGGATATTATCAAAGAATCCAGAGCTTCACTAATTAATCAATTAGTTGTCACTATTACATTAATCACCAACTATTTCGGTAATGATTTCATCTGTTTCAGTCACTTTTAAGAAGAAAATGTCCACATTCCCTAGTTCCAGCTTTTCAAATCTAATTATCTTCCAGTTCCTCAAAGGTTTCTGTAACAGATTATTCTGATAAATCAATGAATCTATTGATTATATTGTTCTGGATCAATATTTCAATCATTAAAGTACAATTATTATCAGGAAGTTAATTATGATACTGGTGTGTAACAAGTATCAGAGATGCAAGTAATAATCTAATAGGGGACAGTCATTTTCTGGTCAGATTTTTGTACTTTTACTCAAGTAAAGAGCCCGAAGTAAAAACTATTCTGATAGTTGATTAATCTATTGATTATTGAGATTACATTTGTTTAATAATATCTTAATCAAAAGGAGGTTATTTGTGTTATTGGAACAAAGTTTTCCCATCCATTAAGTATTGACTAGCTCATTTAGACTGGGGGCTTCGTCTGATTTGTTTAACCCACTTAAACCATATTCACCTTCCTCTCTCTGCACCACTGAAGGAGAAGGAGGATGGCCTGAGGTTATTGTTTTTGACTTTCTGCATTTGCCTTTTATTAAACCTACAGACAAACAGCATCAGAGGTGATGTTGTGGCAGAAGGGGGAGATGTTTTTTTAACAAGAAAAGTGTGGATCATGTTTTTTTTCCTCAGCTCTGGCTTCTAGCGAGAGGCCTTCCCTTAAAATCTGCCTTTCTATTTCTGTCATAAGACTGTTTATATGATCCATGAAAACACTTCACCACATTTACACAGCTCCAATCTGGACCGGATCATGGTCTGCAAAATCTAAAATCTTAACCGGTGAAAATATCTTGTTTTTGGTATTAGTCCAAATTTGAAAAGAATCATGGGCATGGTGGTGGGGGAACGTGGTGGTGGGGAAATGGACCTGACTGTTCAGGGCCCATTGAAATCGATGACATTTCTGATGAATGAATGAAATGGGCCCTCCACTTAATTGGTGTCTAATTATAATTTAAATGTTAATACCAGATGGAGCCTAATATTTTAGTTGGCCAGTCACTAATAATCTGATTTGATTGTATCTTAAAACCCTATTTATAAGTTTTTAGTTTTTTCAAGGATTTTTTGCTCATGAACCATGAATGTGGATCCACTTACATTAAGAGTGAACAAAGCCCAGAATTTGGTGCTAAGCCCCTGAGCAGAATTATCTGATTTCACTGGCAGATAATTTATCTCATTTATAAGCTAAACAAGCTAAATTATCCCCTAGTGGAATCAGATAATTCAACTCAATCTTAGAGCAATAGTACCAGAAACAAGATATTTTCCCCTGTTTTGGTTTCAGTATTTTGCAGTGTGGATTAATGCTGGAATCCTCACAACTAATGTTTTGTGTTTTAGGTCGTTTTAACATGACAGGGCTAAAGCATTTTGTTGGTTATTTACATGATATACGTTGTGTGACGTGCGTAGTTGTGTTTTTGGTATTTGACCTGAGTTGGCTGCCCTCTTGAAAGACTGTACATACAGCTATTTATTTCATATGAAGTGTGTATGTGAGAGTGAATGTATGACAGAAAGGATAATTGAAACATGTTTATTTGAATCGCAGACACTTGCCATGTTTTTTTTTGTACCTTGTTAATGTCGAACCTGCAGATGAAGCCAGTTCACACTTTGTCTCCTCACACATGAATCTATCTGGGTGATCGGCCATACCCGTTCACCATCCATCCTCTTAGACTTATCACTTCCTCTCTGTTAATGTGCCACGCTGCTGTTTTTTTGGCTTTGTAGGGACAGTGTAGCAGGAGGAATCCTACACAGGGGTGTTTCATAGAGAAAATTCACATCAACAGAGCAAAGGCCTAATAAATCAAACCAGGAATACAACATTTCATGGTACAGTGTAAACAGCCTTAAAAAAATGTCAGGTTCCAGCTACTCAAATCTGATTATTCCAGTTCCTTAAGGCTTTCTGTAATAGACTATTTGATTAATATATTGATTATATTATTCTGCATCAACAGTTAAATACCTAAAGTACATTTAATATCAAAAAAGTATGTGAGAAGGTGATTTACAATAAATACCAGAGACTCAAGCTGCAGCAAAAGACTATTCTGATAGTTGATTAATCTATAGATTATTTAAATGATTAATTGATTAGTTGTTCGGTTCAAAAATGGTGTAAAATGTTGATCAGTGTTTCACAAAGCTAAAGATTCCACCTAAAATGTCTTTTTTTCTCCAGACCAACAGTCCACAACCCAAAGATCATCAGTTTACTATTACAGAAGAATAAAGAAACCAGAAAATAATCAAAGAAGAGAAGCTGGAACCAGAGAATTTGGTCCTTTTCTTATTTGAAAAAAATGACTCAAACCGATTATCAATGTAGTTGGTGAATAATGTGATAGTTGTAATCAATTAAGACAGTAATCAGACTTAAGTCTGGTTACAGTTTGTTCAAAAGATTTTACAAAAAAAAAGAAAAAGAATGAAAAGCACTTTTATAAACAAAGCATGTTAGACCAGCTCAATTTAAACATTTAACTCTAATCTTCTTACCGTTCCATCTTGGATTCAAGTCCTGTTTGAGTAATCTGAATTTTCTTTGTGCTATAAGTGATGTGCGTATGTATTAAACAACTTTGAAGTATCAAATACAACCACAGCCAGCTTTTAATGTGAGTAATTAAGAAATTTACATCTACTAGGGTTCTAAAGTTCAGTTTGGATGATTGATATAATAGTAATAAGGGGCTGGCTGTCTGCATGTATATAGACATAAATAGTCATATTTCAGCACTGTTGCCTCACAGCAAGAAGGTCGCAGGTTCAAGACCGCCTTGGGCCTGGGTCTGGGGCCTTTCTGTGTGGAGTTTGCATGTTCTCCCCGTGTCTGCGTGGGTTTTCCCCGGGTACTCCGGTTTCCTCCCACAATACAAAAAACATGCTCAGGTTAATTGGTAAACTCTAAATTGCCCATAGGTGTGAGTGTGAGAGTGAATGGTGTGTGAATGGTGTGTGTGCCCCACGATTGGCTGGCGACCATCTGGGGTGTATCCCCCTGCCTCTCGCCTTAACGCGCTGGGATAGGCTCCAGCAGACCCCTGCGACCCCGAAAGGGAATAAGCGGGATAGACAATGGATGGATGGATGGATAGTCGTATTTCTGGATGTCCTTAATTTATACACAGATATAGAAATGGTGAAGATGTTCACTACAGGGTTACAGCCATGGGTCCAATATATTTAGTACCTTTAATTTGAATTATTACTTGAGAAGCCAAAAGCAACACAAGACTGTAAGAGTCTACAGAAGTACAGTGAATGCTAATGGCAGCTTATAAACGATCTTGCCGTTACAAAGTTGACTTGCTTTTAATGGCAATTAATCAACTAATCAGCTTAGTTTAGCATGTTATCTTGGTGTTAATAATTAGTTCATTAGCACTGAACATGAAGTAAAGCTGAGCCTGACAAATGTCAGTCTGGTATTTGGTTGTAAATCAAATATTGGATGAATTCAATATGCTGAATCACACATGTCAACAGGTGATCACCAAAGTGATTCGGTTAATCATCTGGGAACCATGAATGTCTGTGCTGATCCCAGCATAGTTTTCAGCTCACTCAATAAGTACATGAAATTTTTTTACCTGATGCTGGCGTCAGAGGATCCCACGCTTCTTCAGGGTTGATCCTCTGGGTAGCATGAACGCGTGAACCAAATATCGCAGCAGTCCATACTGGATTTGTTGAAGTATTTATTTGATTCATCAAGCTCCTGGTGGTATTAGGATACTGATTTACTGCAGAGCTGCTTTGTGAAACACCCCTAGTGTAGGTGAAGGATTAAAGTGTGAAGTGAAGGTGACTGATAGAAACAGGAGGTCTGAGAGCACCGGATGGTCGTAGTATTTGTGACTGTGGTGTTATCACGAGGGCAGTGTCAGCGCCCGCCAGCGGCGACCACCTCTGAGCTTTGTAGCCGATGACAAAATGTTCTTTTCACCATTTACACTGTCTTCACATCTCCACGCCAAGTGCATGTCTTTGAAAAAAAATAAAGTCCATTACTTACTTAACTTAGCAGCTTGTTTGTATTTTTACTATTGTAGCATTAGAATTATTGGACATTATGTTAAAATATAAGACATCTCTGTTTAAGCTGTGTTGGAACTGATCTCGCAGTAATATTTTAGGGTTACATTAATAATAAATGAATAGGTCTATGAAGGAGGTAAAGTCCCAATTTGAATCCAACTATTGTCAATTTTTGTGTTTGAAATTCTAAACTGGGAAATTGGGATTTCTAAGTTCCAGGTGGGAAATTTCAACTGGAACAGCCTCAGAAATAAGAATTTCAACTTGAGAAGTTGGAGATCGTTTACACTGAATTACCATCCCAAAATGGCTGCACAGCTGTAAATGATAATAAAAGTTCCTGTAATATTCAGACTACTGTTTTTTGCACTAAATCAGCTGTCTATGAAAATGCTGCTATCGTGTTATTGACACTTTTCATGGGATATGTGAAAACTACAACACCAAAGCTAACAGTGGCTAACAATAGCCTGTAGCCATTGTCATGTTTACTGAACTGTTTTTTTTTTTTTTTTATTTAATTCAAACTGCACGGTTTTGACCGTAACGTCTTTCCAAGATCAGTCGTCTTCAAGTTACTAAAGAGAAAAGAAGAAGAAGAAGATGACGTTTTCTTAAGATGTTGGATATAAGTGGAAGTAGCAACTTTTGTACTTTAGTAATAGTAAATGTACTTAGTTACTTTCCACCACTGCATACACATATATTATACTATAATACAGATTTTGTTCAAATAAATAACCTTAGTGTTATAGATTGAACTCAGCTAATGTAATGAGGTGAAATAAATCTTTCTCCATGTTACTACTCACAGCTTTATATAGAGCAGTAAACACTGTCATCTACTGTTGAAATGAATCTACCCACTTACATCACAATTATAGTTGGTAAATTACAGTTAGACAAACACACATGTAAAAAATGAATAGTAGTTTTAGTATTACAGAAAGTAGAGTAGATGATATTCTACGGTGAAGATTACTGGTGAAAATGTTTGTTCCCATACAGGTTGGATTATCTTGCTGTGACAACTGATGCATGTTTTTTCATATATTTCTATTGGTTTAATACATTTTACGTATGATTAATCATATCTGACAGTATTGTTGATGGAGGAATGTGTGTAAATATAGTGTTTGTAGTAACGGAAATTCTTTACTTCACTAAAACTGTTATTTGGTAAAATGCATACAAAGTTATTGGTCTGCAACTATTTTGATAGTTGATTATTAAATAGAATAATCACTGAATTATTTGGTTCATAAAATGGTCTAAAATTTTGATCAGTAATTCCAAAAGCTGAAGGTTCAACCTAAAACTGTGGAAGTTTCTACAGGAAGTTTGTAGACTGACCATGGAGAAGAGAGGAGTACACATTACATTCAGATTCATTCAGGTTAATCATGTGATTCACAGCAGAGTTCTGATTGGTTCTCTCAGGCTGGATCGGCCTAAAACATTGAGACAATATGAGAATTTATTCATGTACATTAAGGTACTGCTGGTATGTTTAACATTAACAAAAAGAGCCTCATGAAGTGTGAATCGGTGAAAAAGATATATATCATTATTTTTTGTGAATTGTTATTAAAACTGAGTTATTAGGTAGCTGAACAAGTCAGATCAGATGACATTGATAAACACAACAGATGAAAACAATATAACTGATCATGGTTATTATTGATGAAGGATGATCTAACTTACATGATACTGTCAATCTGATGCCATCACTCCACTGTGTGATGATGAAAGATGAATCTTTTCTTCCTCTACACTTATATTCTCCACTGTTGGACTCAGTATTCCCGCTGATCTTTAATTCATTGTGTGAATACAATAATCCACTGTGTGGATAAAGTGGATGTTGATCCTGTTTCCATTCATACGTCCACTCAGTGTATCCTCCTCCCTGGATCTCACGGTGTCACAATGGGTTGAACTGGAACTGTTCACATTAAAAAATTTGAACAACAGTAATATGTGAAAATAGGTAAGACATGGTGATAATTATCTTGATTGTTCTCTACAGACAATTAGAATTTTCTAGCACATTTAATAAACAGTAGAAACTCAACTCAACAGCTATAATAACAAAAACAGTTAAGAAACAGAAGTATGAAAACACATGAAGCCACATGTTTAAAGTAATAAAAGCAGGAAGAAAAGTGACAAGAACACATCAGAGACAGAAATTAAAACTGAGATATAAAATCTTAGTGATCAGATACAAAAAGGATTGATTTAAAGATTCATTATACACACACACACACACACACACACACACACACACAGACACACACACACACACACACACACACACACAGACACACACACACACACACACAGACACACAGGGTTAGTATTGATTAAAGTATAGTGTTTGTATTCCAGAACAGAATGTTCACAGACATATTTGTGATAAACATCCACCTGAAGAAAATAAGATTTGTAGCAGGAAAACACAGGTGGTCCAGTAATATACTGAGGATCACATTCCTGTCAGCAAAGTGAATGATGTGTGTGTTCTCCTGCAGGGAAAGGGTTCACCACTGGGGGGAGTCACTGGAGTAAAGAAGCTCACCTCCCATCACTGCTCATTCTGAAATGTTGACCTACTCTGATATTAATGAAAACGATCTGTAAGACAACTCACCAGATCAGATTGAATCAAGAAAATCTATTTCAGCTGAAAGATATTCTAATGCAGCTTCTCTGTTTACACATGATCATGATCAAACACTAAATGTGTGTTTTCTGCTCCATGTACATGTGAATTAGTGCAATAATCTCTCAGCCTCCTGTATCCTTGTTATAGAATCTGTTGGAAATAGTAGAATTTAGTCCACAGAAGTCAAACAGTATAAAAAAGAGACAACATTTAAAGGTCCCATATCATGCAAGTAGTCACTTTCATGACTTTCTTTATGCTGGATAAGGTACAGGGTTATATAAAACATATATAAAATATATAAAAACACAAATCAAAAGGAGAAATGCACAAATCCTGGATTTAGAAACTGACTTTGTTTTTTGACTTTTATTTAGTGAGCTGAAGTTATCAATCTACTAGAGCAATGCTGCAAAGAAGGATATCAGGAAGCACTAACACTACACAACCTTCCCTAGATATTAATATAAGAAACCAGTGGCTGATGTTTATTTTTACTTTTCATATTTCCAACTGTCATATACGACTGATTTTTACATCATAAATGGAGTACATATTACTTGACTGCTCAGGTGGAGGCATGGACAGGGTGTTGATGCATGGAACTAATTTTAATGAGACAGGTAAAAACAACCTGTGTATCCTAGAGTGGCAGGAAGAGTTTGATAAAACTACATTGGGTTCTGTATGGGAACTTCATGATGAAAAACAGTCTTTGCTGAACAAATGAAGTAAAATGTAGTTAAAATTCTACTTAGCAGAAGAGCCAAGTTGATATTTTGAGCTCAGATTATTTTGTGGACATGTTCTCAGCACAGTATAACAGCTACTTATGTTCCACAAACGAGTCTTGTTTCATAAATCATTTCAGTTACTGTGTGGGTGAATATTTCATATGAATAAAGTTATGACAACATTAGTGATTTAGCAGCAACATAATATCACTGTTAAAAATAATGACTCTTGGCTTTCAATCAATCATAATATTTATAGAATGAGGAAAATTGTTGGAAATATTCACAATTCCTTACTTCCATTACTACTATTATCTATTTAACCATGATTATGTTTACTCATTAAATCATTTGCATTTATCCATTTGACACTCTTCATTATGAATCTATGTAATCATTTATCAATAATTTTCTCAGAATCTCATCTACTGCTTCATTGGCTGTTTCACAAAAACTCTCTGCATACTGTACGGTCCAGACCATACTGTTCTCAAAGTAACTTATAACCTTCAAGGACAACAATAAATGGATGTGGGTCAAAGTTCGGCCTTGAAGAAGGCCATGCATCACTGGGAGACATGACCCCACATCTGAGTTGCCATGGAGACTGAGATAGGTCAGGTCTGAGATATGCTGCACTATAAAGATCTGTGTGAATGTGGAATGATTAGACTAAGACAGACACTGTTGATTGAACATTTTTATTTTATGAGTCTTGGTCTACAGATGTGTGTGACGTTGATGTGCATCAGGCAAAGTTTGTGTGTCCAACTTTGACCAGTTGGTGGCACTAGAGAGTTGAGGTAAAAACATAAAACTTGGTGACATTAATCAGGGCACTGTCTCCAACCAGTGTGGCTAGTTTCACAGCGTTTTACCAGATGGTTCTATTGTTGCTATAGGCCTCCTTTAAAGAAGAAGAAGAAAACATAATGGACAATGACAAAACTGCCATGTGGTGTAACCCTAAAAACTTGGTACCGGATAATTTATGTCTCTAAAAATGTTTTTTAAAAAAGTTGAAACCACATGGTATTAACTAGTTTGATGTTCTAGGTTGATTTAAAATATCAATTTTATCATTTATTACACTGTTTGACATTTTGTGAAAAAAATACAAATATGCAAAATTGTGATCTCATCATAAAAAACAATGATACAATTGGAATTTAAATGACAAGAAACCAACACAAACACAAAAAAGGTATCCTAAGAGACATGATGAATGCTTCTTAAAACTGTATTCCAAAAAGTTTTTGACTTTCTCATCTTGTCAAACATAATTTATGGTTCATGACTGAACCATAAATGTTTTATGAGGCTTTGCTGCTTGGCCCCAAATATACAATTCTTCCACTGTCATTTCAGAATTACTATTGATATAGAATAAAATTATACATATACATATAAACACAAGTAGATATGATTAGGAGTAATAGTGAGTGATGAATGAGACAAAATTTATATTTTTTATTATTACAGAAAAGAACTAGTCACTTTCAGATATTCCATAGCAAAATGTATTCAGCACTGAACAAATAGGCAGAAAAGTAATTATTGAAATTAAAAAAAACATTTCTAGCAGCTGTTAGCTGTGCTGTTCAGCTTCAGCAGATATATAATATAATACATTGAAAAAATATAATAAATAATAATAAAATATGCAGTTTAACAACAGCTTAAATCACTGCGAGTTTGTTCTGTTATAAGGTTTATTCACCAAGAATGTGAGCTGTTTAACTATATTGTACCATGATTAAATCAAATCTCAAAACACCCATAACAAGGTATACAACAATAATTTAAACACCATATATGCATTGTGCTGTACAGTTTTTGTGTTACAAATAAAAACTGAGACATGTCACCAACCAACATGTGATCTAAAAACAACCATAAAAGTAAAACTTTGAGCTGTGTTCAAGCTCTCAGATCACATCCAGCACTGACACCACTAAGGTTTCAACTGTGCATGAGGAATAATACAAAGAGAAAAAGAGAAGTTTCACTTGATAAAAGAAGTGATCAGAATTGATAGTAAACCCTTCCTGACAGAGATCGGATAACGTTACTATGGTTAGATAACAGCAACCATTTACACATTCAGACTTCCTTTCCACTGCAGAAATACAGGAGCTTGTCTCACGTTGAAGTTTTGTTCCTGGAAAAGTCATTTTAAATGGATGCGTTTTTGAGGAGGTACGTGATGTTCACAGGAGAATTTGCCAGAATTTCCCAGAAGAATTTCCCAGAAGACCCTCAGAGAACGTTTGACATCCATCACCATGGGAACCAACTCACCACCAGGTGGTGTTCAGTTTATAGCTCCGCCCTCGACTCACCTGAGTGCCAGAATGTCCAATACATGTAGCCGCAAGACAACACAACCACAGTTGATCAACGAACTACAGAACCCTAAGGTAGAGGATGGCTGCCCGCTAATCCACTAGGGTAAAGCCCAATGTACACAGGGTGTGACTCATGAGAGGAGCAAACATTGCACAGTCAGACAGCCTTATCCCCTGAATAGTAAAGTAGACATTAGCATTTCTACGGACAGAATGTGCAGTACGCTAACTCTGAAGCCTCGACATCGAGTGGGTTGTTTATTTTTTTATGTTATAAAGCACAAGTGTCCAGGGTGGTGCAGAACTATATATTCCACTTCATCAAAGTCTAGTTTCTGCAACCTACCACTTCATGGTATGACCACAAGTCATAATGCATTCTACAGCCTAAAATGATTTGCACTTGTTTTAGTTTCTACCACTTAAAATTAAAATGATAATCCATCCTCCATCAGACGCCTCTTCTCCCTCGTGTATTGACACGTTAGCTCTGGTGAGAAAGTGTACATAAACGTGTGAATGTTTGCTGTTGTCTAACCACAGTAACATTTGTCTGAAAAGGAAGGAAACACAGGGAGGGTCTACTACAAATTCCGATCACTTCTTTTATCAAGTGAAACTTCTCTTTTTCTCTTTGCATTATTCCTCATGCACAGTTGAAACCTTAGTGGTGTCAGTGCTGGGTGTGAGGATGAGGTCCACTTTGACCTGTGTGCTGGGCTTACTCTGTAAGTACATCACTGACTTTCTCTGCTTCTCTGAGAGCTTGAACATAGCTCAGAGTTTTACTTTTATGGTTGTTTTTAGGTCAGATGTTGGTTGGTGACATGTCTCAGTTTTTGTTCGTAACACAAATACTGAACAGCCCAATGCATGTGTGGTGTTTAAAGTATTGTTGTATACCTCGTTTTGGGTGTGTTGAGTTTTAAATTTAATCATGGTACAATATAGTTTAACAGCTCACATTCTTGGGGATTAAACTTTATAACAGGACAACCCCCCAGTGATTTAAGCTGTTGTTAAAGTGCAAATTTTATTTCTATATGTGTTTCATTAATTCCTTTTATGTTTTCTGCCTATTTTTCCAGTGCTGAATACAGTTTGCTACGGAAACTATGAAGGTGACCAGTTCTTTTTTATTCATATAAATAATGTAAATATTCTCTTATGTGTCATTCACTGTATTACTACTAATCACATCTACTTGTGTTCATATGTATATTCATAATTTTATTCTATATATCAAGTAATAAAATTACAGTGGAATGATTGTATATTTGGGGCCAAGCAGTGAAGCTAGATAAAACATTTATGCTTGTATCTTCCTCTTCAAATGAGGCCTATAGCACCTATAGAACCATCTGGTAAAATGTTGTGAAACTAGCCACCCCTAAATTTATGTCAATAAGTTTCATGTTGCTACCTCAATCTCTCTAGCGCCACCAACTGGTCAAAGTTGGAGGTATTTTCCCATTTTAAATTTAATCAAACAGACTCGAAAGTTTTCACAGATCACAATGTTTGTCTGATCAACATCATCTTGAAACTATCCAAAGAGGAAGTGGCCTCATATCTCAAACTTTGGGCTATCAACATGAAACTTTTTGTGGGTACTCACGGCCTAACTTCATTCTATTGCCATGGCAACTTAGTCCTTTTACACGCCTTGGCCCCTCATTGCTGCTTGCAGTGATATTTATTTTTATTATCAGCTTGCAAACCAAATGATCTGACTTACTCTGGGGTAGTGGCAGGTGTCATGGCTGCCACACTGTCTATTTATTTACATTTTACAATTTACATTTAAACACTTCAAAAAAAAACACGAAGAGAACGGAATCGTTTAGTGAAATATCACACTTTTACTTGCAAGGAAAAAAGAAGAATTCCAATGTTCAACCAACAGTGTCTGTCTTAGTCTAATCATTCCACATTCACACAGATCTTTATAGTGCAGCATATCTCAGACCTGACCTATCTCAGTCTCCATGGCAACTCAGATGTGGGGTCATGTCTCCCAGTGATGCATGGCCTTCTTCAAGGCCTGAACTTTGACCGACATCCATTTATTGTTGTCCTTGAAGGTTTTAAGTTATTTTGAGAACACTATGGTCTGGACCGTACAGTATGCAGAGAGTTTTTGTGAAACAGCCAATGAAGCAGTAGATGAGAGTCTGAGAAAATTATTGATAAATGATTACATAGATTCATAATGAAGAGTGTCAAATGGATAAATACAAATGATTTAATGAGTAAACATAATCATGGTTAAATAGATTATAGTAGTAATGGAAGTAAGGAATTGTGAATATTTCCAACAATTTTCCTTATTCTATAATTATTATGATTGATTGAAAGCCAAGAGTCATTATTTTTAACAGTGATATCATATTGCTGCTAAATCACTAATGTTGTCATAACTTTATTCATATGAAATATTTACCAACACAGTAACTGAAATGATTCATGAAACAAGACTCGTTTGTGGAACATAAGTAGCTGTTATACTGTGCTGAGAACATGTCCACAAAATAATCTGAGCTCAAAATATCAACTTGGCTCTTCTGCTAAGTAAAATTTTAACTACATTTTACTTCATTTGTTCAGCAAAGACTGTTTTTCATCATGAAGTTCCCATACAGAACCCAATGTAGTTTTATCAAACTCTTCCTGCCACTCTAGGATACACAGGTTGTTTTTGCCTGTCTCATTAAAATTAGCCTCATGCAACAACACCCTGTCCATGCCTCCACCTGAGCAGTCAAGTAATATGTACTCCATTTATGACGTAAAAATCAGTCGTATATGACAATTGGAAATTTGAAAAGTAAAAATAAACATCAGCCACTGGTTTCATATATTAATATCTAGGGAAGGTTGTGTAGTGTTAGTGCTTCCTGATATTCTTCTTTGCAGCATTGCTCTAGTAGATTGATAACTTCAGCTCACTAAATAAAAGTCAAAAAACAAAGTCAAAGTTTCTAAATCCAGGATTTGTGCATTTCTCTTTTTGATTTGTGTTTTTATATATGTTTTTATATAACCCTGTACCTTATCTAGCATAAAGAAACTCATGAAAGTGACTACTTGCATGATATGGGACCTTTAAATGTCTCTTTGTTATACTGTTTGTATGTACATGGAGCAGAAAACACACATTTAGTGTTTGATCATGATCATGTGTAAACAGAGAAGCTGCATTAGAATATCTTTCAGCTGAAATAGTTTTTCTTGATTCAATCTGATCTGGTGAGTTGTCTTACAGATCGTTTTCATTAGTATCAGAGTAGGTCAACATTTCAGAATGAGCAGTGATGGGAGGTGAGCTTCTTTACTCCAGTGACTCCCCCCAGTGGTGAACCCTTTCCCTGCAGGAGAGCACACATCATTCACTTTGCTGACAGGAATGTGATACTCAGTTTATTAATTATAAAAACTAACCCTGTGTGTGCGTGTGTGGTTGTGTCTGTGTATGTGTGTGTGTGTGTATATATGTGTGTGTGTGTGTGTGTGTGTGTGTATATATGTGTGTGTGTGTTTGATGGATCTTTAAATCAATCCTTTTTGTATCTGATCACTAAGATTTTATATCTCAGTTTTAATTTCTGTCTCTGATGTGTTCTTGTCACTTTTCTTCCTGCTTTTATTACTTTAAACATGTGGCTTCATGTGTTTTCAAACTTCTGTTTCTTAACTGTTTTTGTTATTATAGCTGTTAAATTGTGTTTCTACTGTATATTAAATGTGCTAGAAAATTCTAATTGTCTGTAGAGAATAATCAAGATAATTATCACCATGTCTTTCCTATTTTCACATATTACTGTTGTTCTAATTATTTTTTATGTGAACAGTTCCAGTTCAGCCCACTGTGACTCTACAACCCAACTGGCCTCAGATATTCAGTGGTGAGACAATCACTGTCAGATGTGAGATCCAGGGAGGAGAAAACACTGAGTGGACGTATGAATGGAAACAAGATCAACATCCACTTTATTCACACAGTGGATTATTGTATTCACACAATGAATTAACGATCAGCAGGGCTACAGTCTCCAACAGTGGAGAATATAAGTGTAGAGGAAGAAAAGATTCATCTTTCATCATCACACAGTGGAGTGATGGCATCAGATTGACAGTATCATGTAAGTTAGACCATCCTTCATCAATAATAACCATGATGAGTTATATTGTTTTCATCTGTTGTGTTTATCAATGTCTTCTGATCTGATTTGTTCAGCTACCTAATAACTCATTTTACCTGTTTTATTACATTTATTTTATTTCTGAAACCATTATTTTTTAATATCTTTGTTCTAAACTAAACAGCAACTAAACCAAAGGTCAAACTGAGTCCTGACAGCACAGATCTTCCAGTAGGAGACAGAGTGACTCTGACCTGCTCTGTGGACCCATCCTCATCTGGTTGGAAATACTACTGGTTCAGAAAAACCTCAGCATATGGTGTAATTCAGCACCTTAGAAATGAAACCACAGACAGAATAAGTGTTGATAAAGGAGGCAGCTACTACTGCAGAGGAGGAAGAGGAAACCCAGTCTTCTACACAGAGAACAGCAACATAGTCACTATTCAGGAAACTGGTGAGTTCATTCATTTATTTTGGAATAAAACAACATGAATTCTTTAAGATCTGCAACCAGCTCCTGCAGTGTTAGGGAGAGCAACTGTGGCACCAACAGGAAAAAAGACAAGGTGAATGAATATAGGCCAGTAGGACTTCTTCTAGTCATGATGGAGGAAACACAACATGTGTTGATGCTCTCTAGTTTGTGTTGAGACACAAGACAAAAAGTAGAAGGTGTTGTTGCTGCTCAGTTTCACTTAAAACATCTAGAGGCTTGTTACAGAATCTGTTAAAATCTCCTTTTATTGTAAAAACTTTAAATATTCCTATTTGATATCAATTGTAATCATTGTAAATCTTAAAGTTGACCTTCCTCCCATGGTGTACATGCACTTTTACATACACAGAGATTTATTAATAAGAGGTCTTTTGGCTGGAACTACTCCTCAAAACTTTTAGGGGATATTGTACAATATTTGAATTTTTGGAATTTTTACCTCACTAAAGTCAAAAGTTTAATATACTTTTAATATTACCATTACAGAAACAATCATTTACATTTATATGTTTTTATTTAATACATTGATGTAGAGAATAAAACAAGTTCTCACATGATCTAACATGTTGTTGTTGTTTAGAAGTTAATGAGTTATGTTAATAGTTGTAATATATTGTTTTTTATAACAGTATACAGGTCTTCTTCTTCTTCTTCATTGGCTCTGAAATTGATTGTTGGGCTGCTTTGTGGAATTATTACTATTATTATTCTCCTGCTCCTGTTGTGTTGCTACATACGATCCAAAGGTGAGACTTCATCTTGTTATATGTTTGAATTATTTAAATATACAGACATATTTGGATGTAATGTGAAATAAGGGAGAAAGTAATTCTCAAAACAACCACGTAACAACATGTTTATTTTTTACAGATTCGTGCTTCATCAGGTTGGTACAGAACTCTGATGTTGAACATAACAGCAGAACCTTCATTTACATAATTTAATTCATTGTCTTCACTAAATGTTTTAGGCCGGTCCAGCCTGAGAGAACCAATCAGGACTCTGCTACAAATCACATGATCAACCTGAATCAATCTGAACAACACGTATACTCCTCTCTTCTTCATGGTCAGTCTACGAAGTCTTCCTCATTCTTTCTGTGGTTCTTCTATTAACTGTAACTCTAACTTCTATTTCTAATAAAGACGCTAAAACATTTAGGATGCTCCGTCTTTACACTTATCCAAACTGATTTAATAAATCAATAAAGAGTCTGAGGAATGACATTAAAATGGTTTAAATGTGACTGGTTTGCAATTAAAATGATACATTTTACCTTTCTGCTTACAGGTGATGCTGCTGTCTATGAATTAATAGAAGGTTGTGGAGACTATGAAAATGGTGCAGTATAAACCTGAAAATTAACTACCACAGTTTTATAATTTTAAGGGGAAACAATTCACAAAAAATAATGATGATAAATATATTTTTTACAGATTCACACTTCATAAGGTTGGTACAAGACTCTTTTTGTTAATGTTAAACATACCAGCAGTACCTTAATGTACATGAATAAATTCTCATATTGTCTCAATGTTTTAGGCCGATCCAGCTTGAGAGAACCAATCAGAACTCTGCTGTGAATCACATGATTAACCTGAATGATTCTGAATGTAATGTGTACTCCTCTCTTCTCCATGGTCAGTCTACAAACTTCCTGATTAAATGTGTGATGTTTTGTGAATTATAAAATGTCTGTTTCTCTTTTTCTAGACTGTAGTCCACCGATGTTTTAGAATTTTTAACCAAAAGCTAGCGTCCATTAGACAGGAAGTTGTATTTGATCACAGCAATTAAACCATTTGGTCACAACTTTTCTTGCCATGTGGCTTATTACTGTCTGAAAAAGAACTAAAGGCTGTATAACAGTAACATGATCTGTCTTTGTGCTCTTTGTGCTCTCAGGTGATGCTTGTGTCTATGAATCAATCAAAGGCTGTGAAGACACTGAAGATGGTACAAGTATAAGAGTTTAAACCTCTAATGCAGCAGCAGTTAATTTATTCTGTCACTCTCAGTCGGTAAACTAAGTGTATAAAAGCCATAATTCTCTGCTGTGTGACTGCTTCCATCACTGTGAACTTTACAACACTGATATTCTTTTATTATCAGTGGAGACATTCACCCTGACAACTCTTCAGCATGTTATCATTGTAAATTATGACATTACTGACAAATGATTTTAACTGATCATCTCTCCATTTTTAGGAAAACCAACTCCTGCAGCAACTGATGAAACTGTTCATTCTGAAGTAAAACCAGGAACATCTCATGGTAATAATTCAATGATTAAATGTTATAACTTGTAAGGACTCACAGAAAGAGACTCAAATGCAGATCTGTTTAGCTGGATCTTTTTTTTTTTATTAAAACAAACTGAGGCTTGCCGTGTTCAGACCCAAAAAATGTTTTGCAAAATCCAAGAAAAAAGGTAAAATACTATGACAGGTCACTCATGAGTACAGGCAAATCCTAACAGACAGAGAATCAGGCTCAAAGAATCAGAGACTGAACAGATGAAATGGCAGAACTTAAATAGCAGACCAGCCACAGCACTGAAGAGTAACAGCTGATGGCAATACACTAGTGATTGAGTGGAGAGCTCCAAGAAGGGGGCGGGGCAGTAGGCAACATCAGAGACACAGATAACACACCTGCAGTACAACTGTCCAGTGGGTGGTCAGAGTTCAAGGCCTAGAACCCTAACAATAACCTATTGTCAAAAGCATCTTTACCTGTTGAATAACCCTAACCATCTGTTTTATGTGGTTGTCTTTCAGGTCTGTAAAGAGCTGTATCAACAGAGCCAAAGAGGACAGTTATCATCATTTTATGGAACCATCGTGTTACCTCTGCTGTCTAAATGCCAGCCATGCTCACTGCTGGGGTGTCAAACACATGAACTAGTGACCACAACCGGCCCACTGTAAAAAAAAAAAAAAAAAAGAGATAAATTCACCTGCTGCTTTAAGAAGTAAAAATTCAGGGAGTAAATATTTTGAATTGCACTGAAATAATAGGCTGTACTTTTACTTTAGTCAATTCTTTTGCTTTGTATATTGAAGGTTAATTAATTATTAGAGATGAAATTGCACTGTATGTGGCCCAATAACTAAATTTAGTTTGACTCCCCTAAAGTCCACATCAAGTTTAGCACAAAAATGAAATGACTCACAGGTTTAACATTTAAAACGTTACACTGCAATCATTCACCTGAGCCTCTTGGCACCAGTGTAAAGTGTACCTTGTCTGCTACATTTACAAATCACGACTTAGTTAGTGACTTAGTTAATAGTAGCCACTCATTATTAATGCATTTTAGATAAAAATTCTATTTTGAGTTATTTCTTAATTCTGTTTAAAAATGTTCTTGCAGCCTATTTCAAAATGCAGCAGCATGTTTCAGTGTTAGATTAAAAAAAATCCCGGAGGGACATCAGAAAATCAGTCCTGAGATATTTCTTGGCCCAGTCTTGACGTTTTTTTCTTTTGTCTCTTGTTCAGTAGTGGTCACTTTTGAGTCTTCCTTACATTGGCTATGTGCCTGAGTATTGCACACCTTGTGGTTTTTGACACTTTAGTAAATGTTGGAGCTCTGAAATATGGCAGAACTAGTGGCAAGTGGCATCTTTGCAGCTTTGATTGATTTTCTTAAATTCTTAAGAAGTTACCTCATGATTTCTTTTTTCAACATGCTTTTTGCAAACCTGTTACCTATTTGCCATGAAACACTTGATTCTTTGATCTTGTGTCAAAAGCTTAGATATTTCAAGGCTGCTGCATCCCTTTGCAAAACATCTCACAATTTTAGACTTTTCAGAGTCCTTCAAATCTCTCTTCTGACCCATTTTGCCAAACCAAAGGAAGTTATAGTTATAGGAATAATTCACCCCACTTCTCATTACAGCACATCAACTGATATACTTAATTGGTAGTAGGCTTTCGTGCCTATACAACCTGAAAACAGAACAACATTCATTAAAAGGTGATTGTATTGTCAAAATTTGTAATGGCCTAATAATTCCGCATGCAGTGTAGGTCTATAGTCTATAATACCTGACTCAACTGCAGGATTTTTGAAGAGAGGATAATTACAGCTACCCTAAAAGACTGTGGTACATACCCAGATAATAAGGACATGTTGAGCATTTATAGCACGGAAGTGCTAATCATCTTTAAAAAATCCTGATGGTATAGGGTCCAGAACACAGGTTCGTGTTTTGGATGAAGAAATTAGTGAAGCTATTTCAGAACGGATAATTGAAGAAAATAAGTCCTGATAAGTTAGTTCTTTTATCTGTCTCTACAATACCCATGTTTCAGGGCAGATTAGTGCCTGTTGATAGAGCAAGGTGATAAATTCTGTCTCCAATTGTCAGAATTTTGTCATTAAAGAAGCCATGAAGTCATTACTGCTGAGTGCTTTAGGAATAGGTGGACCAATTGAGTAGTTACATTTATTCAGTGAAGCTAACACGCTGAAAAGAAACTTAGGGTTGTTTTAGTTTTTTTAGTGAGGAGTATTTGGCTGTGGCAATACGTATGGCCTTTCTGTACGTTTTGAGACTCTCTTTCCATGTGTAGAGAGAGTCTTTCAGTTTGATGGAACACAATAGAACACTGTAGCTAAGAGGTAGAGGAGTCCGGCAGTCAGAGGATTGATGTTTCGATTCCCGACCCCTCTGGGTTCCGTGTCATTGTGTCCTTAGGCAACACTTGCATACTCAACTCCGATTTGCCTACTTGCCTATGAACGATTAGTTTCCTGATGTGCCATCACCATCAGTGTGTGAATGGGTGAATGAACTCCAATTTACAGGATTTACGGAGATTCATACCAGGGTGTGATTCTTTTTTGTTTAACTAATCTCTTTTTTAGAGCAGTGATGGTGTCAAGACTTGTTCACAGTGAACTTGCAGGTCTCAACAACTTTATCTATTTCAGATGGACAAGCAGCAGCATAGAAATCCTCAGCTGTGGTGAGGCAGGATAGTGAATTAAATAATGAGGGAATCACTTCCTTGACTTTGATATAAAACCATCAGTTAGACAACTAGTGAATATGTTTTTGTCAGGTGGAGAGTAGTTCAAAAGGAGTAATTCAAAAGTTATTTTATTAAGGTCTAATAGGAGGGGATTCTGTGGGAGGACAAATAAGTGTTCAACTTTGAAGCCATACGTCAGAACGAGGTCAAGGGAGTGGTTAAACTAATGGGTGGACACATCTACTTGATGATTGACTCCAGTAAAGAGAGAAAGGCAGAGCCAAGACTATCACTGTCAACATCAACGTGATTATTCACAAAACCTGTGATTATTCCTTTGTCTTTCCTGAGAAATAAACCTGAAAGAAACTCCTAGAGAGTGATACACTGTGGGTGAGAAGACTAAGAACACATCTTTCAGATGATGTGAGTTTAGTAGCTGCAACTCCACCACCTCGGCTAGTGTGTGGAGGAATATGAGTGTTAATATGGCTGGGAGGAGTGGATTCATTCAGGCTGACATATTCATCAGGATGCAGCCAGGTTATTTTCAGGTATATTATTATAATCTGATATCATAGTGTTTATTTATACAGCTTTGGATGACAGATGTAATGTTTGAAATTCCACTATGTTTAACTTGTGTCCTGTTGTTTAATATAGATAGAAAAATTAAGTGTTCGGGGGACAGTTTCTATGAAGTTTTGAGTGGGTGACTGCTAAAACAAGAAAATTACGCCAATGCCTTATCTCATGTTATTTACCTCTACAGTTAGTTAGATAAGAATCCTTAGGATTAAATTTTAGGTTCAATCCACAGTTTCCTACGTTGTTCTGAACAGTTTTTGGCTCCTTGTTCTGTGATTTACCTGCACTAAGATTCACCAGAATACAGTAAATAAAGTTTTTATAACTAACATTTTCCTGGTGGTGGAACCCCCTGTTGTGCAAAGTGGGAGCAAAATTTGGTTATAAGTTGTAAGTAATTAATTTATCAATCAAAATTAACCAGAGAATCTTGACCAATATCCAAATTGGCGATACAGTGTAAAAAGAAGGTGATCACTTAGAAACACCAATATTGTTGGAAATGTTGATATTTCTGAAGTGAGCAATGAAGGAGGAGATCAACTCTGTCAACCATCTTAGTGTCACAGTAAACAAGCATAAAATACCAGGACAACTTCTCTTCAAAATATAATAGGATTTATCGCTTCCACAAAACTAATTTACAAATAAAATTACTTCTAACTAACAACTAGTGGTCAGACTGGGATGGTACACTCCTGGATACGGTGTGTGAGACAACATGGTAGCTTGTCTACAACACGTGATCCAAAACAGACAAAGTGTTGGGAACATGCACTCAATGTCGCGTGTGTGTACATGTGTTAATGTAAGTGTATATGCTAGTGTTTGTAGTGAGTGAAAAGAGAGAAAGAGAGAGAGAGAAAGAGAGGGGGGGGTCTAAGCACTCATTCAGCTGATTGCAGTACAAATAGCACAATGCAGCCGATACTGTGATCTGTACAAAAACAACAAGTGAAAACAAACAAGTGGAACAACTGGTCAAACAACTATGAAACACAACTAACATTCACTGCCCAAGAAGACCTCTTACCGAGATTTTCTGAAGTTGTGATGATCAGGAGCATATTGATCCAGGTTCGGTGATCCTGAGCTGCAGCACGTCCTTTGCTGGTGGTCCAGGGCTGGAGGAAAGCTAGTGTCCTCTCATTGTCTGTGGCTTTGAGGGAGAGGGTCGTGACAGGAAAAGAAAGTTGTCTTTCTTTTATAGGCTGATGTCACCTACATCCACAGGAAAACAGTTTAATGTTAGGGGTGACCGTTGAACAATGAGAGAGAAAAATGACCTCTTCCGCCAAGGGTTTCTTCTTTCAGGCCTTCTGGAGATGTTCGAGTTCACTTGTCGTGACGTCTACTCAATGGAAGCAGGTGGGTTGAACAAAGGTGGATTTGCTTCCTATTGTCACATCCATCAGCATGACTGGAAATAGAGTAGTCCTCAGGTATTCCCTTGTATTCATAAACTTAGTGTTGTCACCAGTGACACACTTAGGCCAATCAAAGTCTGCTTTCTGGCCAACCACTGCTGGGAGTACCTGTGACGTAGCTTGCTGGATCAGCTTGATCAGCAGGCAGCACTGTTGAGAAATACCCAGGGTCCATTGTGTAGGGAGTCCTGTGTTGGGGGTTTCTATTGTCTTAGGGGACCATGTGTTCAAGCACTCACAGTCAGGCTTCAGGCCTCTCAGAAGGCCTCAAACTCAGTCTCATGATGGTGAGGCACAACACCTCAAACCCCAAATGCCCTCTAAATAATTTCAGGCCCAGGATTTCAAGCTCTTCAAGCCCTTTATGGGGCTTTGGGTAAAATAACACAATCAAATATTTTTGTCCAGATTAAAATAATCTATATTATTATGAATAATTTAGTGTATTTAAATACAAAGCTCTAGGTGTTTTTCTCTGAGGGTGTTTATAGCCAATATAAATTTTACTGATCCAGATAAGTTTAGACAGAGGTATGTGCAGTTATTTGAATGTTTAGGTTTGGGTGTTGTTCAATGTGAAATAACATGAGATATCTGGGCTTCTTTTGAAAGATAATAATTTGTGTATTCTTCAATTTGCATCCAAGGCCAAGTTGTAGCAGAACTGTTCCAGGATGGTCAGGTGGTGCTGCAGATCATCTCTGGTTGGCGCAAGTAGGATGAGTATAGTGCAGCATTTTAACGTCTGGAGCTGCTAAACGCTCCAACTGATCTGCCAGTTTATTGATATAAAGGTTGAACAGTGTACTGGACTCAGACAGCATCCTTGCTTCGCCCTAGCACCCTTAGGTGAAATATTATGTTCTTTTCTTATGTATTTTTACAGCACAATTATTGTGCATGTGCCCACACTTAGTTCACACTTTAGTCAGACAGAAAAAGGTCTTTATTCTTTACAGATGGGGAGTTCAGATCATTTTGATGACCAATGAAAGAATATTAGAGGACCAACAGCTGACAGCTTTTTACTAAATACAACCATAGCACACAAAGTGTGTAAGTAAAGTTTCATTACAGATTTGTTCAAATAAATAACCTTAGTGTTATAGATTGAACTCAGCTAATGTAATGAGGTGAAAAAAATCTTTCTCCATGTGTCACACCGCGGTGAGGTTTGTCCCGTCTTGGGGTTTTTGTCTTGTCACTTCCTGTTTTATTTTGAAAGTCTAACTCTCCTCTCGTTTCAGGTCACTTGCCCTTCCTCATGTGTCACCGGTCTGATTGTCTGCCCCGCCCTGATTGTTTCCACCTGTTTCCAATTACCTTGTGTATATATTGTCTGCATCTCCCCTTGTCTTGTGCCGAAGTGTTTCGTCCTGTATGTTCACCCAAGCCAATCGAAATCCCCTAGTCATAGTTCTTGTTGCCTTGCCTGTCGTGCTGTCCTCTTCGGAGCGATTTTTGTGTTGTTGTTTTCATAGCCTAAGTTTTGATAGTTAATTGTAGATTTTCAGTTTAGCCTTTGTTTTCAGTTATTAGTGTAGTTCCTCTAGTTATTCAGAGTGATTTTGGTTTGTAGTTATTAGAGTGTTTTCCTCCAGTTATTAGGAGAGATTTTGTTTTATAGTTATTGAGTATTTTTCCTCCAGCTTTTTCGTAGATAGTTTAGTTTCTACCTAGTTATATTCATAGTCTAGTCCTTTATAGTATATCGATTTATAGTCATAGATAGCAATAGCCATAGACATTTCTTTGTATTTTTTCATAGCCCTCTTTGCTCCCTGTGGAAGAGGTTGCCTATCTATTAATAAAACCCGCTGTTCTACTCTGCATCTGAGTCCTCTTTTGAGTCCTGGCCTGACAGTACACTTTGGCCAGTATGGACTCAGCGGAGAGAGAACAGCTCACGGCAGCCCTGCGAGCCCAGGAGGCCCGGCTCTCCCGTCAGGAGGAATTCCAGACCGCCCTGGCCTCCCAGATGGCGCTCCTATCTTCGCAACTCCAGGGTCTGCACGATCACCTAGTGCAGACGAAGGCAGCACCTGAGCCTCCGGTATTAGCGCCCACCAACCCAGTGAATCCCGTTCCATCGATGACGGTAGTGGGAGCAGCATGTAAGTTAGCTCCACCAGCACGATTCTCTGGCGAACCGGGCTTATGCAAAACCTTCCTCATAGACTGTTCAATACATTATGAGCTAAACCCCCAAGCTTTTCCCACTGACCGATCAAAGATTGCTTTTATGATTTCCCACCTGGCCGGGAGAGCCAAGGCTTGGGCTTCGGCCGAGTGGGCCCGAGACTCCCCAGTTTGCAGTTCATTCTCGGAATTTGAACAGACTCTAGAGAAAATTTTTGACCCAGTCCTGACTAACCGGGAGAAGGCTCAGGAGCTGAGCGGGCTGAAACAGGGCAATAACTCCGTCTGTGACTATGCCATCCAGTTTCGCAACTTATCGGCGGGGATTGGTTGGAATAGGACAGCCCTATATGACGTGTTTTTAAAGGGATTGGCAGCTCCGATCCAGGACCTCCTGGTTCCTCTGGATTTACCCACGGACCTCGACTCGCTCATCGCCCTCGCTATCCGGATGGATAACCGAGCCCGCCAGCTCAGGCAGCAACGCACTGTGAGAACCCCGCCGATGGAAAGGTCCATACGCCCACAAACACCAGGTTGGCCGGTAACCCGTCGATCATCACCAGAGCAGCGTCACCGTCATCCTCCAGAAGAAGACGGAGAACCCATGCAGCTGGGGAGAGCCCGACTATCGCCGAAGGAACGACAGAAACGGCTACAGGAGGGTCGCTGTTTCTACTGCGGGGAACCCGGCCATCTCTTCGCCACCTGCCCTGCCAAGAAGAACCTGGTGGTGAGTAACTTCAAGGGTGCAAGCATCCCACCACGTACTCTCACTACCGTCCAGGTAAAACACCACACCACGACTGAGCTTAAAGCACTTATAGACACGGGGGCGGACGAGAGCCTGATAGACGGGCGCTTAGTGGAACAACTGGGCCTCGAAACAGAACTTTTAGCTAAGCCCATCCGGCTACAGCTCTTAATGGACAGGACCTTTTCACCGTCACACATATCACAGCACCTCTCAAATTGATCATCAACAACCACCAGGAGAACATTTGTCTGTATGTAGTCAAGTCACCCTCTCAGACTCTCATTTTAGGACAGCCATGGTTACACCGCCACAATCCCCACATAGATTGGAGATCAGGGGAGATCCTGAGGTGGGGAGCGGACTGTGTGAAAGACTGTATGAGACTCCCACGGCAAGGAAAAGAGGTCACAGGCAATAGACAGATTTCTGTTAACTCCGTCACAGACCCCAATTACCCGGACCTGAGCTCCATACCCTCCTGCTATCATCATCTTAAAGGGGTATTCAGCAAGACCAAGGCTCTGTCCCTCCCCCCTCACCGACCCTACGATTGTGCGATCGATCTGATTCCAGGCTCCACCATTCCCAGAGGCCGCCTGTACGCGGTCTCCGGACCAGAGAACGAGGCCATGAGGGAATATATCGATACCTCCGTGAAGGCTGGACTAATTCGCCCCTCTTCATCACCTGCCGGAGCGGGTTTCTTCTTTGTGAAGAAAAAAGACGGCTCTTTAAGACCATGCATCGACTACCGCCCCCTTAATGACATAACCATTAAGAACCGCTATCCACTTCCCCTCATGTCATCTGTATTTGACCAGCTCCAACAGGCCCAGATCTTCACCAAGTTAGATCTACGCAATGCGTATCATCTGGTGCGCATAAAGGAGGGTGACGAGTGGAAGACTGGGTTTAATACCCCTAGAGGCCACTACGAATATTTGGTCATGCCATTTGGTCTTACTAACGCCCCGGCTGTATTCCAGGCCATGATTAACGCAACCTAAGAGACTTTCTCGATCACTTTGTGTATGTATACTTGGACGATATACTTATCTACTCCCCTGACCTGACTACCCACCAGGACCATGTGACCCAAGTATTAAAAAGACTTCTCGAAAATGGGCTCTATGTCAAAGCTGAAAAGAGTGAATTCCATGCCTACACCGTCTCCTTCCTGGGCTTCATCGTAGCCCCTGTAAGAGTGCAGATGGACCCGGCTAAAATTAGCGCTGTAGTCGATTGGCCCACACCTGATAGCCGCAAAAAGGTCCAGCAATTCCTTGGGTTTGCTAACTTTTACAGGCGGTTCATCAGAGGCTTTAGCGCAATAGCTGCTCCTCTCCATGCTCTTACCTCCACACAGGCGCTTTACCTCGGCCCCCATCCTCACCCTGCCGGACCCTCGACGACAGTTCGTGGTAGAGGTGGACGCCTCTAATGAGGGGATCGGGGCCATCCTTTCACAGCGGTCAGAGCAGGATGGTAAGATGCACCCTTGTGCTTTTCTGTCACGGCGACTATCCAAGGCGGAGCGGAACTACGAGTTGCTGGCGGTCAAGCTAGCGTTGGAGGAGTGGAGACACTGGCTCGAGGGAGCAGACCATCCATTCATTGTCTGGACTGATCACAAAAACCTAGAGTACATTAAGACAGCCAAAAGACTCAATTCTCGCCAGGCCAGGTGGGCGCTATTTTTTAACCGATTCTCCTTTTCTCTCTCATACAGGCCGGGGTCCCGAAACACCAAGCCGGACGCACTGTCTCGTCTCTTCGACCCTGAGCCTGTTGCCAAGGATCCAGAAACGATCCTCCCACGTACATGTGTGGTTGGAGCTCTGACCTGGCAAATAGAAAATGAGGTTAAGCAGGCTAATGGTGAGGCTCCGTCACCTAGTGGGTGCCCAGAGAACCGTTTGTTTGTCCCGGCTTATATGTGCCCACAGGTGATCCATTGGGCCCACACCTCACTGCTTTCCTGCTATCCGGGAGTTAGAAGAACGATGTTCGCTATCTCCCGGAGGTTCTGGTGGCCCTCCATGGAGCCGGAGGTCCGGGAGTACGTAGAGGCATGTTCGGTCTGCGCCCGGAACAAGACGTCCTCCGGGTCACGCATGGGCCTGCTGCAGCCACTCCCCATTCCCTCCAGACCATGGTCCGACATCTCGGTGGACTTCGTCACGGGGCTTCCGGTCTCCCAAGGTAACGCCACGGTCCTCACCGTGGTGGATAGATTCTCCAAGATGGCTAGATTCATTGCTTTGCCTAAACTGCCCTCCGCCAAGGAAACGGCGGAGATCATGATGAACAATATTTTCAAGGTTCACGGATTTCCCAAGGACATTGTGTCAGACCGGGTCCCCCAGTTCATCTCCAGGTTCTGGAGGGAGTTCTGCCGACTCGTCGGAGCGAAAACCAGCCTGACCTCAGGTTATCACCCGGAGGCCAACGGCCAGACCGAACGCCTCAACCAACAACTGGAAACCGGCCTCCGGTGTCTGGTCTCTCAGAATCCCTCGACATGGAGCCAACACCTGGTCTGGGTCGAGTATGCCCACAACCTACTGCCCACCTCAGCCACAGGTATATCACCGTTTAAATGTGTATTTGGTTACCAACCTCCTGTGTTCCCAGACAATGAGCAGGAGGTGTCCGTTCCCTCCGCCCATGCCATGGTTCGCCACTGCCACCGCATCTGGGCTGCCGCCAGGGAGGTTCTAATTCGCCAAGGGGACCGGGTCAAGAAAACTGCAGACCGCAAGAGGCGACCCGCCCCAACTTACCGGCCAGGCCAGAGAGTGTGGCTTTCCGCCAAGGATCTTAACCTGAAGGTTCCGTCCAAGAAGTTGGCGCCGCGATTCGTGGGCCCGTTCCCAATCACCAAGCTCATTGGCCCTGCAGCAGTTCGCCTTCGCCTGCCCCGATCCCTCCGTGTTCACCCGACCTTCCATGTAAGCCGGATTAAGCCCGCCAAGGAGAGCCCGATGGTCCCAGCCGCCGCCCCTCCACCGCCCCCAGAATTGGTCCGGTCTACAAGGTCAAGCGGTTACTGGCAGTTCGCAAACGGGGACGAGGTAAACAATATCTGGTGGACTGGGTAGGATATGGTCCGGAGGAGAGGCAGTGGGTCCCGGCGCGTTATATCCTAGACCCTACGCTCATCACAGACTTCCACAGGGACCACCCTGACCAGCCTGGGCCGTCAGGAGTCGGCCCTAGAGGGGGGGGTACTGTCACACCGCGGTGAGGTTTGTCCCGTCTTGAGGTTTTTGTCTTGTCACTTCCTGTTTTATTTTGAAAGTCTAACTCTCCTCTCATTTCAGGTCACTTGCCCTTCCTCATGTGTCACCGGTCTGATTGTCTGCCCCGCCCTGATTGTTTCCACCTGTTTCCAATTACCTTGTGTATATATTGTCTGCGTCTCCCCTTGTCTTGTGCCGAAGTGTTTCGTCCCGTACGTTCACCCAAGCCATTCGAAATCCCCTAGTCATAGTTCTTGTTGCCTTGCCTGTCGTGCTGTCCTCTTCGGAGCGATTTTTGTGTTGTTGTTTTCATAGCCTTAGTTTAGATAGTTAGTTGTAGATTTTCAGTTCAGCCTTTGTTTTCAGTTATTAGTGTAGTTCCTCTAGTTATTCAGAGTGATTTTGGTTTGTAGTTATTAGAGTGTTTTCCTCCAGTTATTAGGAGAGATTTTGTTTTATAGTTATTGAGTATTTTTCCTCCAGCTTTTTCGTAGATAGTTTAGTTTCTACCTAGTTATATTCATAGTCTAGTCCTTTATAGTATATCGATTTATAGTCATAGATAGCAAAAGCCATAGACATTTCTTTGTATTTTTTCATAGCCCTCTTTGCTCCCTGTGGAAGAGGTTGCCTATCTATTAATAAAACCCGCTGTTCTACTCTGCATCTGAGTCCTCTTTTGAGTCCCGGCCTGACACCATGTTACTACTCACAGATTTATATAGAGCAGTAAACACTGTCATCTACTGGTGAAATGAATCTACCCACTTACATCACAATTATAGTTGGTAAATTACAGTTAGACAAACACACATGTAAAAAATGAATAGTAGTTTTAGTATTACAGAAAGTAGAGTAGATGATATTCTACGGTGAAGACTGGTGAAAATGTTTGTTCCCATACAGGTTGGATTATATTGCTGTGACAATTGATTGTTTTTTTTTTTAGTGATGCACGATATATCGGCCAACCGATATATATCGGCCGATATGTCAACAATTGGCAGAGTTAAACCGCTACTTTTTTTTACAGCCATCCAGTGGGCCGGTTCTGGCCCCTAGTCCATGTGTTTGACAGCCCTGAACTAAGAGTTTAAAGCAGTGAGCATGGCTGGTATTTAGACAGCAGAGGTAACAGGATGGTTCCATGAAATGATGGTAACTGTCCTCTTTGGCTCTGTTGATACAGCTCTTACATATATACATACTATATTGAGCACATTACATAAATGAAAATGTGTTTTTTAGCTTTGTCCTTCCTGTGATGATTGTTCAGCTGACATAACCAGCTGGATAATGAAGAAATGAATAGACAGATTGGACAGTAGAATGAAAATTGACTTTTCTTTAAATTTATTTAGTAGCAGAATTTAAAATGTCTGAAAGGAACATTAAAATCCACACAAATTTGTCATCAGTGAAACTTCAATTTATTTGTATTTTGTCACATCTCAAACCATATTTAGGTTTGTTCTGTGTCAGATGTGTTGATGAGACCCAGTACAACCATATGGTTTGTTATAATATGAACAAATGAACAACTTCCTGTTCATCCATGATCTTTGTGGTAAAATGACAAATACACGTTGCGTACATCCCACCGTGTCCAAGGTAAAGTTTCGCTTTCTTGTGTTTTAATGTAGTACTATTATTTTAAGTGTGTGTGGAGAGATGTGAAACTGTTGATCTGTGTTTGTATTCAGATTTTTAAATATGTGGAAGTGACTTTCAGACAAAGTCAAATATGGAAAGAGTCTTTGCTAGAAAATCAGCAGTTGTGCTAATTCACAACTACTGGTTTAGTAAGTTATTTCCACTTAAATGATTTAACTGTTGCTGCATTAGAGGTTTAAACTCTTATACTTGTACCATCTTCAGTGTCTTCACAGCCTTTGATTGACCCTACTTCAGGGTCAGAGTAATGAAGTACAGGTGAGTCTGTTTAAAGGGTCACAGTGGTCATGTGATCACAGGACGCCACCCACATGACTCTAAAGGTCAGCAATACTTGTTCATACAAGAAAAGAAAAAGGGAAAATATTATGATGAATTATACAAAAGAATTTTTTGATGATTAAGAATAGATGGATTTTTTTAAAGAAACTATTTAAATATGTTTTAAGGAGTAATTAGAGGGAGAACTACTTTTAGTTACAGATATTCATAATAAAGATAATTTTTACATGGTTTTAGAAAAGGATGTTAGGTTTATGTTTCTGTAGTTGTAATATTAAGAGTATATAGAACTTTTAATTTTACTGAGGTATATTTCACTTGCTGTTCTTTCACCATGTCAACATCATCTGTGGAACAAATGAGTCTTGTTTCATTAATCATTTCAGTTACTGTGTGGGTGAGTATTTCATATGAATAAAGTTATGACGACATTAGTGATTTAGCAGCAATATAATATCACTGTTAAAAATAATAAAACTTGGCTTTCAATCAATCAAAATAATTATAGAATGAGGAAAATAGTTGGAAATATTCACAATTCCTTACTTCCATTACTACATTTATTATGTTTACTCATTAAATCATTTGCATTTATCCATTTGACACTCTTCTATTTCTGTTTAACAACAGCTTAAATCACTGGGAGTTTGTCCTATTGCTAAGTTGAATCACCAAGACTTTGAGTTGGTAAACTATATTGTACCATGAATAAATTAAAACTCAAAACAGACAAAATAATGTATCCACAATATTTTAAACACCATACATGCATTGTGCTTTACAGTATTTGTGTTACAAAAAAAACTGAGACATGTCACAACCATAAACATCCATAAAAGTAAAACTTTGAGCTGTGTTCAAGCTCTCAGAGAAGCAGAGAAAGTCAGTGATGTACTTACAGAGTAATCCTAGCACACAGGTCAAAGTGGACCTCATGAGGAATAATGCAAAGAGAAAAAGAGAAGTTTCATTTGATAAAAGAAGTGATCAGAAGTGTTAGTAAACCCTTCCTGACAGAGATCGGATGACGTTACTGTGGTTAGATAACAGCAACCATTTACACATTTAGACTTCCTTTCCACTGCAGAAATACATGAGCAATACAGAAAAATTTCCCAGAAGACCCTCAGAGAACGTTTGACATCCATCACCATGGGAACCAACTCACCACCAGGTGGTGTTCAGTTGATAGCTCCGCCCTCTACTCACCTGAGTGCCAGAATGTCCAATACATGTAGCCGCAAGACAACACAACCACAAAGTTGATCATCGAACTACAGAACCCTAGGGTAGAGGATGGCTGCCCTCTAATCCACTAGGGTAAAGCCCAATGTACACAGAGTGGAGCAAACATTATACAGCCTTATTCCCTGAATGTTAAAGTAGACATTAGCATTTCTACGGACAGAATGTGCAGTACGCCAACTCTGAAGCCTCAACATCGAGTGGGTTGTTTTTTTATGTTATAAAGCACAAGTGTCCAGGGTGGTGCAGAACTATATATTCCACTTCATCAATGTCTAGTTGATGTCATAATGCAGTCATAATGCATTCTACAGTCATAATGCATTCATAATGCATTCTACAGTCATAATGCATTCATAATGCATTCTACAGCCTAAAATGATTTGCACTTGTTTTAGTTTCTACCACTTAAAATTAAAATGATAATCCATCCTCCATCAGACGCCTCTTCTCCCTCGTGTATTGACACGTTAGCTCTGGTGAGAAAGTGTACATAAACGTGTGAATGTTTGCTGTTGTCTAACCACAGTAACATTTGTCTGAAAAGGAAGGAAACACAGGGAGGGTCTACTACAAATTCCGATCACTTCTTTTATCAAGTGAAACTTCTCTTTTTCTCCTTTTGCATTATTCCTCATGCACAGTTGAAACCTTAGTGGTGTCAGGGCTGGGTGTGAGGATGAGGTCCACTTTGACCCGTGTGCTGGGCTTACTCTGTAAGTACATCACTGACTTTCTCTGAGAGCTTGAACACAGCTCAGAGTTTTACTTTTATGGTTGTTTTTAGGTCAGATGTTGATTGGTGACGTGTCTCAGTTTTTGTTCGTAACACAAATACTGAACAGCCCAATGCATGTGTGGTGTTTAAAGTATTGTTGTATACCTTGTTTTGGGTGTGTTGAGTTTTAAATTTAATCATGGTACAATATAGTTTAACAGCTCAAATTCTTGGTGATTAAGCTTTATAACAGGACAACCCCCCAGTGATTTAAGCTGTTGTTAAACTGCAAATTTTATTTCTATATGTGTTTCATTAATTCCTTTTATGTTTTCTGCCTATTTTTACAGTGCTGAAAACAGTTTGCTACGGAAACTATGAAGGTGACCAGTTCTTTTTTATTCATATAAATAATGTAAATATTCTCTTATTTGTCATTCACTGTATTAATACTAATCACATCTACTTGTGTTCATATGTGTATTTATAATTTTATTCTATATATCAAGTAATAAAATTACAGTGGAATGATTGTATATTTGGGGCCAAGCAGTGAAGCTAGATAAAACATTTATGCTTGTATCTTCCTCTTCAAATGAGGCCTATAGCACCTATAGAACCATCTGGTAAATGTTGTGAAACTAGCCACCCCTAAATTTATGTCAATAAGTTTCATGTTGCTACCTCAATCTCTCTAGCGCCATCAACTGGTCAAAGTTGGAGGTATTTTCCCATTTTAAATGTAATCAAACAGACTTAAAAGTTTTCACAGATCACAATTTTTGTCTGATCAACATCATCTTGAAACTAGCCAAAGAGGAAGTGGCCTCATATCTCAAACTTTGGACTATCAACATGAAACTTATGTGGGTACTCACGGCCTAACGTCATTCTATTGCCATGGCAACTTAGTCCTTTTTCACGCCTTGGCCCCTCATTGCTGCTTGCAGTGATATTTATTTTTATTATCAGCTTGCAAACCAAATGATCTCACTTCCTCTGGGGTAGTGTCAGGCGTCATGGCTGCCACACTGTCTACTTATTTACATTTTACAATTTACATTTAAACACTTCAACAAAAAAATACGAAGAGAATGGAATTGTTTAGTGAAATATCACACTTTTACTTGCAAGGAAAAAAGAAGAATTCCAATGTTCAACCAACAGTGTCTGTCTTAGTCTAAACATTCCACATTCACACAGATCTTTATAGTGCAGCATATCTCAGACCTGACCTATCTCAGTCTCCATGGCAACTCAGATGTGGGGTCATGTCTCCCAGTGATGCATGGCCTTCTTCAAGGCCTGAACTTTGACCCACATCCATTTACTGTTGTCCTTGAAGGTATAAGTTATTTTGAGAACACTATGGTCTGTACCGTACAGTATGCAGAGAGTTTTTGTGAAACAGCCAATGAAGCAGTAGATGAGATTCTTAGAACATTATTGATAAATGATTACATAGATTCATAATGAAGAGTGTCAAATGGATAAATGCAAATGATTTAATGAGTAAACATAATCATGGTTAAATAGATAATAGTAGTAATGGAAGTTAGGAATGGTGAATATTTCCAACTATTTTCCTTATTCTATAATTATTATGATTGATTGAAAGCCAAGTGTCATTATGTTTAACAGTGATATCATGTTGCTGCTAAATCACTAATGTTGTCATAACTTTATTCATATGAAATATTTACTAACACAGTAACTGAAATGATTCATGAAACAAGACTCGTTTGTGGAACATAAGTAGCTGTTATACTGCGCTGAGAACATGTCCACAACATAATCTGAGCTCAAAATATCAACTTGGCTCCTCTGCTAAGTAAAATTTTAACTACATTTTACTTCATTTGTTCAGCAAAGACTCTTTTTCATCATAAAGTTCCCATACAGAACCCAATGTAGTTTTATCAAACTCTTCCTGCCACTACACAGGTTGTTTTTACCTGTCTCATTAAAATTAGCCTCATGCAACAACACCCTGTCCATGCCTCCACCTGAGCAGTCAAGTAATATGTACTCCATTTATGACGTAAAAATCATTCGAAGTTGGAAATATGAAAAGTAAAAATAAACATCAGTCTTTGTAGCATTGCTCTAGTAGATTGATAACTTCAGCTCACTAAATAAAAGTCAAAAAACAAAGTCAAAGTTTCTAAATCCAGGATTTGTGCATTTCTCCTTTTGATTTGTGTTTTTATATATTTTATATATGTTTTATATAACCCTGTACCTTATCCAGCATAAAGAAAGTCATGAAAGTGACTACTTGCATAATATGGGACCTTTAAATGTTGTCTCTTTTTTATACTGTTTGACTTCTGTGGACTAAATTCTACTATTTCCAACAGATTCTATAACAAGGATACAGGAGGCTGAGAGATTATTGCACTAATTCACATGTACATGGAGCAGAAAACACACATTTAGTGTTTGATCATGATCATGTGTAAACAGAGAAGCTGCATTAGAATATCTTTCAGCTGAAATAGTTTTTCTTGATTCAATCTGATCTGGTGAGTTGTCTTACAGATCGTTTTCATTAGTATCAGAGTAGGTCAACATTTCAGAATGAGCAGTGATGGGAGGTGAGCTTCTTCACTCCAGTGACTCCCCCCAGTGGTGAACCCTTTCCCTGCAGGAGAACACACACATCATTCACTTTGCTGACAGGAATGTGATCCTCAGTATATTACTGGACCACCTGTGTTTTCCTGCTACAAATCTTCTTTTCTTCAGGTGGATGTTTATCACAAATATGTCTGTGAACATTCTGTTCTGGAATACAAACACTATACTTTGATCAATACTAACCCAGTGTATTTTCAACCTCTCTGTTTCCTACTGAAGTGAAGTTCTGTTTCTCTTTGAAAAGACAAAGTCACAATGAATGTTAATAAATCTGCTGAGGTCCCCTCACAGGGCTGTAGCTTAGCTTTCTCACAGTGGAAGTGTTGTCAGAGTTAGGAAAAGTCATTGTTGTCAATTTAATTACTCTCAACTTTATATTCTCCATGAAGCTTTCTATATATTTAAATGAGATTTGGGCTAAAAAGACCCTCATCCTGCCTACCATCCACGCAGGAAACAATTTGATTCTCTAGTTGTGTTGTGTGTGTGCGTGTGTGTGTGTGTCTGTGTATGTGTGTGTGTGTATATATGTGTGTGTGTGTGTGTGTGTGTGTATATATGTGTGTGTGTGTTTGATGGATCTTTAAATCAATCCTTTTTGTGTCTGATCACTAAGATTTTATATCTCAGTTTTACTTTCTGTCTCTGATGTGTTCTTGTCACTTTTCTTCCTGCTTTTATTACTTTAAACATGTGGCTTCATGTGTTTTCATACTTCTGTTTCTTAACTGTTTTTGTTATTATAGCTGTTAAATTGTGTTTCTACTGTTTAATAAATGTGCTAGAAAATTCTAATTGTCTGTAGAGAATAATCAAGATAATTATCACCATGTCTTTCCTATTTTCACATATTACTGTTGTTCTAATTATTTTTTATGTGAACAGTTCCAGTTCAGCCCACTGTGACTCTACAACCCAACTGGCCTCAGATATTCAGTGGTGAGACAATCACTGTCAGATGTGAGATCCAGGGAGGAGAAAACACTGAGTGGACGTATAAATGGAAACAAGATCAACATCCACTTTATTCACACAGTGGATTACTGTATTCACACAATGAATTAACGATCAGCAGGGCTACAGTCCCTAACAGTGGACAATATAAGTGTAGAGGAAGAAAAGATTCATCTTTCATCATCACACAGTGGAGTGATGGCATCAGATTGACAGTATCATGTAAGTTAGACCATCCTTCATCAATAATAACCATGATGAGTTATATTGTTTTCATCTGTTGTGTTTATCAATGTCATCTGATCTGACTTGTTCAGCTACCTAATAACTCATTTTACCTGTTTTATGACATTTATCTTATTTCTGAAACCATTATTTTTAATATCTTTGTTCTAAACTGAACAGCAACTAAACCAAAGGTCAAACTGAGTCCTGACAGCACAGATCTTCCAGTAGGAGACAGAAGGACTCTGACCTGCTCTGTGGACCCATCATCATCTGGTTGGAAATACTACTGGTTCAGAAAATCCTCAGAAGATGATGTATTTCAACACCTTAGAAATAAAACTACAGGCAGAATAAGTGTTGATGAAGGAGGCATCTACTTCTGCAGAGGAGGAAGAGGAAACCCAGTCTTCTACACAGAGAACAGCAACATAGTTACTATTCAGGAAACTGGTGAGTTCATTTATTTTAGGATAAAACAACATGAAAATTTTTTAGTTATGTGTTTTATTTCTTTATGTCTTTTTACTTGTGCTGTTTTATCTTGTTTAAAGCACTTCTCAACCTCTCTGTTTCCTACTGAAGTGAAGTTCTGTTTCTCTTTGAAAAGACAAAGTCACAATGAATGTTAATAAATCTGCTGAGGTCCCCTCACAGGGCTGTAGATTAGCTTTTTCACAGTGGAATTGTTGTCAGAGTTAGGAAAAGTCATTGTTGTTAATTTAATTACTCTCAACTTTATATTCTCCATGAAGCTTTCTATATATTTAAATGAGATTTGGGCTAAAAAGACCCTCATCCTGCCTACCATCCACGCAGGAAACTATTTTATTCTCTAGTTGTGTTGTGTGTGTGTGTGTGTATGTGTGTGTGTGCGTGTGTGTGCGTGTGTGTGTGTGTGTGTGTGTGTGTGTGTGTGTGTGTGTGTGTGTGTGTGTGTGTGTGTGTGTGCATGTGTGTGTGTGTGTGTGTGTGTGTTTGATGGATCTTTAAATCAATCCTTTTTGTGTCTGATCACTAAGATTTTATATCTCAGTTTTAATTTCTGTCTCTGATGTGTTCTTGTCACTTTTCTTCCTGCTTTTATTACTTTAAACATGTGGCTTCATGTGTTTTCAAACTTCTGTTTCTTAACTGTTTTTGTTATTATAGCTGTTAAATTGTGTTTCTACTGTTTATTAAATGTGCTAGAAAATTCTAATTGTCTGTAGAGAACAATCAAGATAATTATCACCATGTCTTACCTATTTTCACATATTACTGTTGTTCTAATTATTTTTTATGTGAACAGTTCCAGTTCAGCCCACTGTGACTCTACAACCCAACTGGCCTCAGATATTCAGTGGTGAGACAATCACTGTCAGATGTGAGATCCAGGGAGGAGAAAACACTGAGTGGACGTATGAATGGAAACAAGATCAACATCCACTCTATTCACACAGTGGATTATTGTATTCACACAATGAATTAACGATCAGCAGGGCTACAGTCCCTAACAGTGGAGAATATAAGTGTAGAGGAAGAAAAGATTCATCTTTCATCATCACACAGTGGAGTGATGGCATCAGATTGACAGTATCATGTAAGTTAGACCATCCTTCATCAATAATAACCATGATCAGTTATATTGTTTTCATCTGTTGTGTTTATCAATGTCATCTGATCTGACTTGTTCAGCTACCTAATAACTCATTTTACCTGTTTTATGACATTTATCTTATTTCTGAAACCATTATTTTTAATATCTTTGTTCTAAACTGAACAGCAACTAAACCAAAGGTCAAACTGAGTCCTGACAGCACAGATCTTCCAGTAGGAGACAGAGTGACTCTGACCTGCTCTGTGGACCCATCCTCATCTGGTTGGAAATACTACTGGTTCAGAAAATCCTCAGCATATGGTGTAATTCAGCACCTTAGAAATGAAACCACAGACAGAATAAGTGTTGATAAAGGAGGCAGCTACTACTGCAGAGGAGGAAGAGGAAACCCAGTCTTCTACACAGAGAACAGCAACATAGTTACTATTCAGGAAACTGGTGAGTTCATTTATTTTAGGATAAAACAACATGAACTCTTTTAGTTATGTGTTTTATTTCTTCATGTCATTTTACTTGTGCTGCTTTATCTTGTTTTAAAGCACTTTTCAACTTCTCTGTTCCCTACTGAAGTGAAGTTCTGTTTCTCTTTTAAAAGACAAAGTCACAATTAATGTTAATAAATCTGCTGAGGTCCCCTCACAGGGCTGTAGCTTAGCTTTCTCACAGTGGAAGTGTTAGGGTTAGGGTTAGAGACTTTCCTCCATGGTGTACATGCACTTTTCATAATATTTTCCCTTTTTCTTTTTCTTGTATGAACATGTATTGCTGACCGTTAGAGCCATGAGGGTGGCGTCCTGTGATCACATGACCACTGTGACCCTTTAAACAGACTCACCTTTGCTTCATTACTCTGACCCTGAAGTAGAAACACGTTGGTTCACTATTCCTGCTCATTAAAGGAGTTTTATTAGATCAGAGAATCTCAGACTGACTTAACTACTTAGACCCAATATGTATATCTGTTGTAGATGTTTATTTCTGCTTTTTTGTTTGTATTTCCTTCAATAATTTCATATTTCTAGCTGTGTCCTAACTGTGAATTTCTGATTTGAAGTCTCCTACAAGGCTGTTGTGACTCTACAACCCAACTGGCCTCAGTTCTACAGAGGAGAGCAGATCAGGTTGAGATGTGAAATCCATGAATCAGACACACAGTGGGAGTATGAATGGAAAACACCCAGATACACAGCTTCAAAACTAAAAGAACATTTTATTAGAACGGCCTCCTTATCAGACAGTGGCGACTACAGGTGTAAAGGCAGAATGAAAAATGATGAATATACTGCAACAAAGTGGAGTAAAGTCTTCAAATTAACAGTTTCTGACAGTAAGTCTGATCATATTAAATTTATACTGAAAATAATAACATTTCAATGAAACACATTAAGATTGAATGTGATTCCCTAGAATGAAGCCTGGTAGATAATGTATGTATTCAGTGTCTACAGACTAAAGCTTCCATCATAACATGTTCTCTGTCCAGCAGAACCAGAACCTGTCCTCACTGTGTCTCCATCATGGCTGAGTCCTGGAGACTCAGCAACTCTGAGCTGTGGGGTTGATCCTCCATCTGCAGGATGGAGGTTCTACTGGTATAAGGCTGTTTCCAACCCGCCACACCCCTCCAGCTACCAGCTGCTGCCTGGTAGCACCAACGCGACTGAACAGGATTCCTACATCATTCATGGACACACACGCACAGCAGGATATGTGTGTAGAGCTGGAAGAGGAGACCCAGTGTATTACACTCATTACAGCAAAGCTGGGCTTGTTTGGTCTGGAGGTGAGTTTACTTGTTGTGTTAGTCTCCTCCTGCCAAAACGCAATTTTGATCTTGATATCTGGGTTAGTTCTTCTAACCCTAACCCCATCATTGACTGTACCTACCTGTTACCAGCATCCGTTTTTCCATATTTAGTCATTTAAAGAAACATCATTCAGAAATCAATGCTACTGTCACTGTTTACATCTACTTGTTGCTTTTTTACAAATATTTGACTCCTGGCTCATGCAAATATCTGACTTATAAAGACATATATAGGTATATATAGCAACCTTTTATTAAAATTACCTATTTTCATTTCCTGGAAAGTCACAGTTTTGAAATACAAGGTTTCACCCCACCGTGATAAGATGTCCCGTATGGTCTTAACACTCACAGCTTCACTAAACACTGTTCTATGCAGATCCTCAACAGTAAAAGCAGTAAAAGAGTATTATTTGTGCTGTGATCTTTTTAATTGTACTACTTTGGTCTTTTCTCTCGTCCCATGCTGTGTTCCAGATGTTCATCCAGCAGTGACTCTCACCGTGAGTCCTGACAGCGTGCAGCACTTCAGCTCTGCCTCTGTCTCTCTGAGCTGTGAAGGAAACTCTACTGAGAAGGCAGTGAAGAGTTTTCCTGACTCAAAAGATTGTTGGAGGTCAACGACTGGATCCACATGCAGCTTCTCTAGCTCACATGAGGCAGTGTTCTGGTGTGAGTCTGGATCAGGAGAGTTCAGCAACGCAGTCAACATCACTGTGCACAGTATGTTTGTTACAGCTGCTTTATTTTATGGTGTATTTACAGGACACGTGTGTAATGAAGGTGAAATGTTGGCTCTTTGCTCAGCTTCACTGATTCTGTGAAATAAGTGAGTTGGATCTCTGACTCCAACTTCATGTGGTTTGACTGTTTTCCAGCAGCAGATCTTATCCTGGTGAGTCCTGTGCATCCTGTGACTGAGGGACATTCTGTTACTCTCAGCTGCAAACTGAGGACAGGAAAATTCCTTTCCAATGTGTTCTTCTATCACAACGACAAACTCATCCAGAATGATACCAGAGAGGAGCTGAAGGTGTCTGCAGCGTCAAAGTCAGACGAAGGTTTCTACAAGTGTAAAAACTCAGGAAAGGAGTCGCTGCAGAGCTGGATGTCAGTTAAAGGTAAGTAGGATTAAAACTAGTCCTGCGTTCTGTCTTTGTAGTCAACTGTGTTACTGTCAGTAAAAAATGTGGTCAAATACTTTACAGATTGAGTTTCATCTGATTTTACATGTTAGATCATGTGAGAATTTGTTTTATTCTCTACATCAATGTATTAAATATAAACATATAAATGTAAATTAATGATCAGTTGAAGGCTGTTTTCTCTTGAGATGAAGTTGCATCAATCATCATGGCTCATTTCAAACTGTAGAGCGATACACACTTTTGTGGTTTATTGTGTGTTTGTGTTTTCATTCTTTAGATTTGTGCATTAATGTTTGTGTTTATGTGTTTATGCTGTAGACGATCGCTTTTCTTTGCCATCCTGGATTTTTCGTCTTACTAACATGTTGCTTATTTTCATTAATACACTTTAGTTCAGTTTAAGTAAAGTTGTTTAAAAGTTATTAAGTTATGTTAATAGTTGTAATCTATTATTTATTATAACAGTATCCAGGTCTTCTTCTTCATTTCCTCTGGCATTGATTGTTGGGCTGCTTTGTGGAATTATTATTATTATTATTCTCCTGCTCCTGTTGCGTCGCTACATACGATCCAAAGGTGAGACTTTACCTTTTAGATGTTAGGTATTTCAATTATTCAAATACATTGACATATACTAATGTAATAATAATTAATATCTGACACATGTCTTTTTCACAGATTCATGCTTCATCAGGTTTGTATAAAACTGTCATCTTTTATTTTACATAACAGCAGTTACACCTTCTATGTATCTTATTAAATTTAGTGTATTTGGTAAATGTTATAGATCAATCCAGCATGAGAGCAGCGACCCTAATGAAGCTGGTCAGAATGAATACTCCTCTTCTCTCCATGGTCAGTCTTCAAACCGATCCTGATTCATTCTTAGATTTACCATGAACTCTAATCTGAACATTTGACCCAAGCTCAATTATAGATTGATTATAAGTTAGAGACAATCCTGTACCTAAAAAGAAGTTTTCATTTCAGATGCAGACAAATCCCAAGATGTCGTGTATTCTGTGGTCGAGATGAAAAACATTAAGACGAGTGAGTACTTGTGCAACAAATAGTTGAGATTCTTGTTGTCTCTCAGTAATCTGAACAAAAAGAAAATATACTATTTTATTGTAACACATTTCGTTGTTCATTTAAACCAAACAGGGAGGCGTCATGAAATATCTGCTGCAGGTACATTCCACTTATATATTTTATTGAGAATATGTTGTGTAATTACATACTAATTACACTCTATGTAATTATGAGTTCATATAATTTGAGTAACCTTAAGTGCTGATTTAGTAAAATTTTGCTGATATACAGGAGCCTTTAGACTCTAAAATGCTATTTTTTATATACATCAGGGGGCTGTTATTTGATTTGTGAGTTTTTTTTCCTGTTTGTGTCCACGTCACAGATATCTCATAAAACTGTATTGAACTGAAGTCAGTCACTGACATGATTATTTCTGATTCTTGTCACTTTACCACTTCTCTAAGATCATGTTGTTGTTCATTTGTTCATATTATAACAAACCAGATGGTTTTACTGAGTCTCATCAACACATCTGACCCAGAACAAATCTGAATATGGTTTGAGATGAGACAAAATACAAATAAATTACAGTTTCATTATTGAGCAATTTGTTTGGATTTTAAATTCTGCTACTAAAAAAAAATAAAGAATAATCTGTCCATTCATTCCTTCATTAATCCATGAAGGAGGCTCAGGTTAAACATCACAATAAAGGCAAAGCAAAAAAAAACACAAAGGTCAGAAAAGTCTACATCCACCATCATGCTGGTCTTGTCATTTATGTAATGTGCTCAATATAGTGTTTTTTAATTTTATTTCATGAAATTATTTTTCTTTTTTTTTTATTAAGAGTGAAGCTGAAGACCTGTATTTTTACATCCGTACATATGTTCACTCTCAGTCTGTAAATTAATTCTATAAAAGCCATAATTCTCTGCTGTGTGACTGCTTCCATCACTGTGAACATTACAACACTGATATTCTATTCTTTTATTATCAGTGGAGACATTCACCCTGACAACTCCTCAGCATGTTATCATTGTAAATGATGACATTACTGACAAATGATTTTAACTGATCATCTCTCCATTTTTAGGAAAACCAACTCAGTCTTCAAACCGATCCTGATTCATTCTTAGATTTACCATGAACTCTAATCTGAACATTTGACCCAAGCTCAATTATAGATTGATTATAAATTAGAGACAATTCTGTACCTAAAAAGTTTTCATTTCAGATGCAGATAAATCCCAAGATGTTGTGTATTCTGTGATCGAGATGAAAAACATTAAGACGAGTGAGTACTTGTGCAACAAATAGTTGAGATTCTTGTTGTCTCTCAGTAATCTGAACAAAAAGAAAATATACTATTTTATTGTAACACATTTCGTTGTTCATTTAAACCAAACAGGGAGGCGTCATGAAATACCTGCTGCAGGTACATTCCACTTATATATTTTATTGAGAATATGCTGTGTAATTACATACTAATTACACTCTATGTAATTATGAGTTCATATAATTTGAGTAACCTTAAGTGCTGATTTAGTAAAATTTTGCTGATATACAGGAGCCTTTAGATTCTAAAATGCTATTTTTTATATACATCAGGTGGCTGTTATTTGACTTGTGAGTTTTTTTTTGTCATGTCTCGTCGTAAATGTTAAGTTATCACTCGTGTTGTCTTGTCGTTCACTTCCTGTTTTATTTTGAAATGACTCTTCCCTCTTGTTTCAGGCACCTTTGCTTCCTGCCCTTGTGTGTTTCCCGCCACTGTGATTGCCTTCCCCTGCCCTGATTGTTTTCACCTGTGCCCTGTTACCTTGTCTATATATTGTCTGTGTCTCCCCTTGTCCTGTGCCAGTTCGTCATGCCCCATGTCCCAAGAACCAGCGCCCAGCTCCAGGTCCTTTCAGGTTTTGTGTTTTGTTCCTGTCTATTTAGTTTCCAGTCTTGGTTTGACAGCTTTTCCTTTGTTACTTTTCCTAGTTATCATTAGTCCAGTTTTCCTCGCAAGAGTGATTTTTTGTTTACCTCGCAAGAGTGATTTTCTGTTTACCTCATGAAGAATGCATTTTTGTTTTCCTCGAAAGAGTGAATTTTTGTTGGTACTTTATAGCTTTAGTTCAGTAGTTTTTTCCTCCTTGAGAGTGATTCATTTTTTGTACGGAATTATAATAAAGACTTTCCCTTTTTGAACGAACTGTGAAGAGTCGTGCATTTGGGTTCAGCCTCCGGCCCCCCGCCTTGTGTCATTTTTCCTGTTTGTGTCCACGTCACAGATATCTCATAAAACTGTAGTGAACTGAAATCAGTCACTGACATGATTATTTCTGATTCTTGTCACTTTACCACTTCTCTAAGATCATGTTGTTGTTCATTTGAGATGAGACAAAATACAAATAAATTACAGTTTCATTATTGACCATTTTTTTTGTAATTTAAATTCTGCTTCTAAAAAAAAAATAAAGAATAATCTGTCCATTCATTCCTTCATTAATCCATGAAGGAGGCTCAGGTTAAACATCACAATAAAGGCAAAGCAAAAAAGACACAAAGGTCAGAAAAGTCTACATCCACCATCATGCTGGTCTTGTCATTTATGTAATGTGCTCAATATAGTGTTTTTTAATTTTATTTCATGAAATTATTTTTCTATTTTTTACATTAAGAGTGAAGCTGAAGAACTATATTTTTACATCCGTACATATGTTCACTCTCAGTCTGTAAATTAATTCTATAAAAGCCATAATTCTCTGCTGTGTGACTGCTTCCATCACTGTGAACATTACAACACTGATATTCTATTCTTTTATTATCAGTGGAGACATTCACCCTGACAACTCTTCAGCATGTTATCATTGTAAATTATGACATTACTGACAAATGATTTTAACTGATCATCTCTTCGTTTTTAGGAAAAACAACTCCTGCAGAAACTGATGAAACTATTTATTCTGAAGTTAAACCAGGGACATCTTGTGGTAATAATACAATGATTAAATGTTATAAGCTAATGTCAAAAGCATTTTTATCTGTTGAAAAACCCTAATCATCTGTTTTATGTGGTTGTCTTTCAGGTCTGTAAAGAGCTGTATCAACAGAGCTAAAGATGACAGTTACGTTCATTTTATGGAACCATCGTTATGTCATTATGTTACATCTGCTGTCTAAATACCAGCCATGCTCACTGCTTTAAACACTTATTTCAGGGGTCTCAAAAACGTGGCCTAGGGGCCACAACCAGCCCACTAAAGAGTCCAGTCAACCCACTGGATCACTACAAGTAAAGAAAAAAGTAAAAAATTCATGGAGTAAATGTTTTAAATTGCATAGACTGAACATGGAATAGTTTAAACATCTTATTGTTGAAACTGTACTTTTTGTTTTTAAGTAGATTCTTCTGCTTTGTAAATTGAAGGTCGATAAATTCATTTGAGATGAAATTGCACTGTATGTGGCCCATGAACTAAATTGAGTTTGACTCCCCTGACTTAGGTAATAGTGGCCACTGATTATTAATGCATTCTAATATAAAGTCTATTTAGGTTCATTTAATGATTTTTGTTTAAAAACTTTGCTTGCAACCTATTTCAAAAAGCAGCAGCATGTCTCAGTGTGAAAGGATCAAATTACATTACCCAGCTGTTGGTGCAGCTTTGGTCAGCATAGTATTCAGTGTTAGATATTTTTAAAAATCCAGATAGGGAACTTTTACTATTATACATTTACTGTCTATTGACAAATGAATTTACAAGAGTTGTATGTGCTTCTTTTTTTAGACATGAATAAACAGTTTATTTAGTAAACAGTCAGTGGGGTTTGAATTGATTGATTGAATATTGATATGATCTGCTTAATATTTAATATACTTTATGTATATTAAATATTTTTGTTTGATACTCTTAAAGTTTTTTTGACATGAAGGCAACAGATACATTCACTAACTATATATATTCATATAGCGATATCGAAATTTCAGGTTCTGAGATAATTTTGGATTTTTTACTTGTAACGCTATTATGTTGAGTTTGAATGTTTGGATGACACACACATTATTTTCAATAATTTAATATACTATTGTTCCTTTGAGTTTGACATTATCAGCTCATCCAAACACATTTAATTCTTAGTTCTTTATATTGTGACATCACGAGAGGCCGGGTCCTGGAGGGGCGCTACATCCCTTTGAGATGGCTAAAGCAGTATCCTGGCATGGCTCTATCTGCTGGTGGAGCCAGGAACTTGCCAGGAATTTCACCCGGCACTGAACACTGATTGCCTAATGAGGCACACCTGTGGCCAGTCTCCTGAGTGGAACTGCAGGGCTTTTTAGGACACCAGGGCTCTCAGTAGAGTGTGGCGAGTAGGAGAGAAGCTGCAGACTCTGATCTGGGTGGATTATATGTGCTGAAAAACCTGCTAAAGAGAAGACTCTTGTGGTTGGATTAGTCATTCTTTGGTATTGGACTTTTTTCGTTTGCTGCGCTGTGTGGAGGTACTGTGGGGGTAAAGACCCAGGAAATCTACTAAAAAGAAAAGAACAATTGTTTGTGTTTTGCGAAGTGAACTTTATTTTGAAGGAAGACTTGAGTTTGATTAGAGACTTTTTTTGTGATTATAAACCATTGAAGAAAAGAAATCCTTAGTTTGCCTTTTGTGCTGGAATGCCTTTTCTGTTAAACCCTTTTTGACCGGTAAAACTTTTTTTTTTTTTGAAGCATTTTGAATTTTTGTCTCCATGCACTTCTTGGACTGCACTGCTGAACGTTGATTGCCTCTTATGACATCACAATATATAAACACAATTTGACAGACAGGGGTCAGTCTCCTGCACGGACAGTCTTTGTTTGACTCCTGGGTGGGACAGTCTCCAATCATAAATGTGTCACTTAAACTATCATCTTGGTCTTTCTCCATCTACAATGCTTGGATGTAGAATGACCTCTTTGAAAAGAAAAGAAGCTTGTCTGCTGGAAGCATTTCTAGATTTCATTCTTCACAAGAAATATAAAATTTCCACAACAGGTTTGACTCTACTGTTCAACCTCTATTGGTCGTATAACATGGAATTAAACCCGGAAGTCAGAAAAGTTTTTAGTGTATGGTCCAGGTAAGCAATTTCCATTGAACGGCACAGCAGCCATTTTTCTGTCTAGTATCCAGTTTTTCAATACATCCATGGTTTAGCTACACCTCATACAACTGGCTATCTATCATATAGAGCCAAGATCCTACTCACTGATCCTCTTGTTCTTGAACAACATTACTCTTAATACATGAACCATTATTGCTAATGGAGGCAAAGGAGTAGCTAAACATGCAACACCCTGAGCAGGAGAGAGAAGAAGAGGAAAAGAAACTATCACCAGTTAGGTGCACATAGAAACACAATAAAAAAAGAAAATAATTGTGCGTTTATAGTGTTATCTTTATTGCAATGAAAAAAATATATATATTGTAAAAAAGTCAAATGAGGCCAACAATTGACTCATGTGTACCTTCTAAATTAATAAATAGCTAAATATTGCATAAGCCTGCACCCTGCAAACATGAACATAAAACAATTCCATCTACTGCTAGTCTGAGTCAGGTCTTGGGGTCAGCAGCTTCAGCCCTGACTCCACTCTCCCTGGCTAGAATCAGGGTCTGAGAAGGATTAGATAATGGATTCAGATTGATTCCAGAATAATAACAAGTTGACCAGAGTGATGGAACATCATGTTTGTGAAAGAGAAGCAGCTGCTCTGACCTCCCTCCTCCTCTCAGCCTGCAGCCCGCTGGAGTCCAATGGTTGACACCAGGTCTGCTACTGCCTGCTGCGTAGAAATGATCTGACTGGTCATTGTTACCTGGAGGTTGAGTGGAGAGGAAAAGTTGAAATGTGAGTTACAGAGGAATCAGGAGGAATGGAAACAACTATGACTGTTGGTTTAGATCTAAGGGTCAGTCCTGGAGTCTGATCTGCTGTGATGATTGTTAGTGTGTCTGTCACAATATGATCTCATCCTCCTCTCTCTAACAGAGTAGCAGTGTATGTGAACTATCCTCTCAACCTCTGTTAACTGGGTTTGGATTTGGTTCTGGTTCTTCAGTGTCTCTGTAGGAGGGAGGGTCTCCTCTTCCCTTCCTCCTCCTAGATGCAAAGTCAAAGGAGACATCTTTAAATGTGTCACTGTTGAGAGTATTGAACGTAAAGCTACTTTTCTGCTTCTATTAGCAATGATGGTTCATGTATTAAGTGTGATGTAGAGGATCAGAGAATAGAATCTCAGCTTCACATAGTAGATAGCCATATGCTAGGGTAGCTAGACCATGGATGTGTTTATAAAAAAAAAAAAAAAAAATCAGACAGTACGCTGAAAAAGTTGCTGACTTCTGGGTTTAATTCCACGTCATGTGCAGAGCCACCAACCATCAAAAAGAAGAAATTAAAGAAATATGTACTTGAATACATTTTATGCTACTTGATTTATCTACTCCACTACATTTTGCTTACTATTTTTCAGGTAAAAATTATACATTTAATAACATAATGAGTTTACTACAAAAAATAAAGAGAAAGATTAGTTTGCAAACTTTTTTGCTAACATAAAATGGATATTTCCTCTTGTCTTTTATTAGATGTCAGTGTCATGAAAAATGTTCATGTCATGTTCTCTCACAAATTAACTGTTCAAGGCCAAAGGAGGTCAATTTCTCCAATATTTCTCAAAAAGCAGAAAGATTAAAGATTAAAGAAAAATTTGTCAAAATGTATGCAGCAGAACTGCTCTCTCTCCTTATTTCCTTCTGGGGTTTCACCCTGAACTCATCCTCAAAAAACTTCAGTGCTTAAACAACACTTTTTATGGATAGCTTTAAGAAATGGCTTCCTTCTTGCCACTCTTCCATAAAGGCCAGATTTGTGCAGTATACGACTGATCTGTCCTATGGACAGATTCTCCCACCTCAGCTGTAGACCTCTGCAGTTCATCCAGAGTGATCATGGACCTCTTGGCTGCATCTCTGATCAGTCTTCTCCTTGTATGAGCTGAGGCTTTAGGGGGACGGCCAGATCTTGGTAGATTTACAGTGGTCTGATACTCCTTCCATTTCAATATGATTGCTTGCACAGTGCTCCTTGGGAAATCTTTTTGAATCCAAATCCAGCTTTAAACTTCTCCACAACAGTATCTCGGACCTGCCTGGTGTGTTCCTTGTTCTTCATGATGCTCTCTGCACTTTAACCAGACCTCTGAGACTATCACAGTGCAGGTGCATTTATACAGAGACTTGATTACACACAGGTGGGTTCCATTTATCATCATTAGTCATTTAGGTCAACATTGAATCATTCAGAGATCCTCACTGAACTTCTGGACAGAGTTTATTGCACTGAAAGTAAAGGGGCTGAATGATTTTGCACGCCCAATTTTTCATTTTTTATTTGTTAAAAAAGTTTAAAATATCCAATAAAGTTGGGTCCTGTTGAAGTCTGTTTCTAACAGCCTCCACTGCTTCTGTTGTGGGGATGCATGTGAACAAGGATGTGACATCGTATGAAACCATGGTTTAATATGGGTCCAGTTTTAGTTGGCTGATCTAGTCTGTGAAGTCCTTGGAGTTCTGGATGTGATGTGGGGTTTTCCCTATTAAAGGGGACAGAATCGTTGACAGGAGTTTTGCAAAATTGTAAGTGACAGAATTGATGCTGCTAACAATTGGTCTGAAGAAGGCCCCTTCCTTGTATATCTTCGGGAGCCCGTATATGCATGGGATGGTGTCACCTGGGTAGAGTCGATAGTACATATGTTGGTCAATGGCTTCCGTAAGTTTCAGGTCTTGTAGGCAGTGGACACTCTTTTTCCTATAGCACTCTGTTGGGTCTCTTCTCAGTCTCTCATATGTGTTGGTGTTGCTGAGTAGATCATCTCTGAGTTATATTCAGTTGTGTTTAACACAACTGTGCATCTCCCTTTATCTGCTGGTAGTATGGTAATATTTTTGTCCTTGCTCAGAGATGCAATGGCTTTTCTCTCCGGGTAAGTGAGATTTGATGCAGGAACCTTCGCACTTGTGAGTGCTGCAGATACCTTCCTGATTTGTTCTGCTTCAGCATGAGGAATCCTGTTGTTTCTAATGGCTAACTCTGTGGTTGTGATGAGCTCAACTGTGGGTAACTGATGTGGTGAAATGGCAAAGTTGAGTCCTTTCGCTAATACATCCCTTTCTGGTTTTGTGAGCTACCTGTCAGACAGGTTTTTCACCTATTTGGACTGATTTGTGATCTCTGGCTGTTCGTGTTCAGACCTGTTGGGACTTGAGGTGGCTCCTTGTGATTGATTTTGAAGGATGTTGAACTTCCAGGACTATCTTTCCTTGCTCTTGTTGTGTTGTGTTGTGAGGGGAGTGAAGGAGGCCATCTATGTCTATTTAGAAAGACCAACTTTGAGCAAGAGGTGTGCTATGTCATAATCTATCTGCTACATACCATCCTCCTTTCTCATCCCAGGAAGTTTAATTGCTCTTCACCATCAGAACAGGACTCATTCTCTGGATCATGTAATCGCAACGACTCGCACTCCACTTTACACCTTGAAGTGTGACTTATGCGACCTTTGTTGTCAGTGATCCAGAGATATAAGCTCCTGGTTTACAGCTTCAGGCCAGAACTGAAGAAGCCTTCTGGATAGGAGGTGATACGTCTTCTACAAACGTCCAGTTGCTTACAAGTAACTCCTTTGACACCTCAATGATCTGGATGAATGAGAATCTACACAGACGTATTAGATTTTGTAAATGAGTTGCTCAATGTCAATGTCTAGTGTGTCTGCACCATGGTGAACACAATTGCTCAGAATATGTGCTGGACAGCCAACACCAATAAGACCTCTGTTCTGCATGGACTTCTTTAAATATGCAAAAACATTGTTTACCTCCTCATTACGCCTGATTCCTCGAAACATTTTATTGCAGTTGTCATTTTATTGCAGATATCAGTATATGCAATGCATTTGGAAAAGATCCCCTTCTTTTGCAGCGTGTCTTTAACAGAGCAATGGTAAAAAAAAAAAAAAAAAAAAATCTTATTTTCTCATCTTATTTTATGGCCGTTTTTGACAGAAACAGTCCTTGACCTAAAAATCTAGAATCCAAAGACCAGTAATTAACATGCTTCTAGCTGTGGGTGTTCTGTCAGCTGTTTTACAGGCTTCTCTTTTGCTATTGATATTTATAGGGATTTTTTTTTTTCTGGTCTTGTGGGATATTTTGTTCCAAAACCTTGAGTGGCCACTGGTAAAAATCTATAATCTAAATACATCCATGGTATACACCTACTTGGTTCAGTGCTTTGTTCCATTTGTAATGGGAAGTCAGGAAAAAAATCTGAGATTCTTTAAGCACCTGAGTTTTCCCTCTAACAAAGACTCCTGTAATATTCAATTTAAACCAGTTCTGACTACTGTTTTTTGCACTAAATCAGCTACATGCAGATTATTGTTCAATGTGTGTCTATAGCCTGTAGCCATAGTCAGGGTGTAAAGTATTTACCTTGTTTTCTTTTTATTATTAAACTTTAATAACAGCACACAAATCTACACAGAATTAATTACACAATTGTACAAGTGTATAAAACATTCTGACTATACAGATATTCTGTTAGCGTTGTGAGGTTGAGAAAGAGAGAGAGAGAGAGAGAGAGAGAGAAAGAGAGAGAGAGAGAGAGAGAGCTAGTTAACGTAGCCTTGAGTTAACATTTATACACACGTATTACACTTAACGAGTCCTAAGGGCTAATGACATCAAATGGCTTTTTTATTCCTGTTTTACAAAAGAAAACTCCTATTTTCCCCTTTATGCAGATTCCAGTGCGGCAGGTGGCACTAATGTTTGCACTTTTAAAGACAAAGGTCATAGTCCTCCGAGTAGAAGAAGAAGCGGAGGCGGAAGCAGCTGCTCCGCAACTGAGGTTTATAGTTATTATAGAAACATCAACTATACTTGCTAACAAATACGTGATACTTAAGCGCCGCACAGGAGGTTTGTTGAGGGTAGTTTAAAAGTTGATTTAAATGGGGCGAAAAGTGACGCTCGCGACCTGCTCGTTGAATCAGTGGGTTCTGGACTTTGACGGAAACTTGGCAAGGATCCTGAAGAGTAAGAATATTTTCATTAAACTGACTAACGTCACATTGTTAACAGCGACAGGTTAACCTGGTAAACTTCTGACTTATAAAACGACAGAATGACATGAATAGACACTAAAGTACAATTGCTTTAGTTACTTTTCGATAAAGATTTGACATATAGTAATGTTTTATGTCTTTAAATTGTCAACCTTTTGTTTTCTTAGTTAACAGTGTATTAAACAAAGAGTGGATTAAGTATTCAGATCGTTTAATTAACCAAAAGTAGATATACTTTCGTCAAAAATACTCAATTACAAGGGAAAATATATATATATATATATATATATATATATATATATATATATAAGTACATATATATATATATATATATATATATATATATATATATATATAAGTACTCGGTATACTTTTTTTGTATATTATACTACTTGATATGAATCAAAAATGAATGTAACAGCATTTTAACGTTTTAGTCACAATGTGGAGACAACTTAGGATACTGTTAATTATACTATTAATACTATATACTATACTAATATTAATTATATTTAATAACCCAACTTGGTTGAATGTAATGTAATAGTAGTTCTGTATGTTATGTAAGTGTATAACATTTATTTGTTAATAATATTGAACTGTATTCATATAACTAACTGTAATGAAAAGGCTGTATGTTTTTGTGTGATATATATATATCTATATATATATATGTACACAAAGTGTGTAAGAAAAGTTTCATTACAGATTTTGTTTAAATAAACAACCTTAGTGTTATAGATTGAGCTAAGTTAATATAATGTATAATGAGGTGAAATAAATCTTTTTCCATGTTCCTGATGCTCTGTGCTGGAAATGCTGTAGTAGTTTTACTACTCACAGCTTTATATAGAGCAGTAAACACTGTAATCTACTGGTGAAATGAATCTACTGCCCTTCCTATTATAGAACACTAAATAAACCAGAAAATAATCAGAGAAGAGAAGCAGAAGAACCAGAGAATTTGGACACTTTCTTCTTAAACTAAACTCTTAACTCTAATGCAATAATGGACTAATTGGTGCAGGTCTTCAAAGTGACATTAAATGTAAATTTCTCCCTCTAGGTCAGTATGTCATCGCTCCAGCTGGCAGCAGCGAGTCTCTGATAACTTCATCTCTTTTTTTGTCTTTGTAAACCTATTGATCATTAGCATGGACTCTGACTCTGCTGCTGGACCTCAACTTGTTGTAGGACAACAGGTCATACTGATGTCCCATGTTGTTGCATCAGGGTCATCAGGGTTCACACACAGCCTGGAAAACCTGGACCAGTTTGCCAGTCATGAACAAATGAAAAAGATTAAATGTCCTGGACATTTATGGCAGTGAAAACTTAAAGTTCTCTATTACATGTTCATTTGAACCCCTGGAATTTTTTATATCCACTGTTATTAAATTAGCAGTAAAGCTGTCAATCAGTCAATATAATTTTAATCAAGAATCTTTATTGTAATCATACTGGATAACAAAATATTCCTCCCCGACTCTCTTACTCATTTATCTCAAATCCAAATAAAAATGTTCCCTGATGTGTGGATTCCAATCGACTCTTCATGGAGCATTGTCTTAATGGAGGCTTTGCTATGATGCAGAATATTCAGGTTTATTTTTTGTTCTACAATCAAATGAAGTATTTTGTATTGATTATTAATTATGGTTATTAATTGGTTATTTTTCTGTTCTGTTTTCTTCTAGATCAAAATCTTTAAATCTTTAAAAATTTTAATAAAATCTATCTTGATAAAATGTGAAATCCCAGCATAACAAATCCACAAACTGACTTGAATCTGCAATGATTAGTTGATCTATTTATTCATCCAACTATCCCATTAATCATCACATCATCATATTCTAATAATCAAATAATGGTTTTGAGTTGTTTTTTAATTAGAAAATGTCCAAGTTCTCTGGTACAAGCTTCTCTTCTGATCACTTTTGGTTTCTTTAATCTTCTATAATGGTGAATGGATGATCTTTAGGTTGTGAACTGTTTGTTTGGAGAAAAAAAGACATATGAGGTTAAATCTTCAGCTTTGGGAAACACTTTTTAATGGATTAATCATTTCAATAATCAATAGCTTGTTCCACTATCAGAATAGTCATTAGTTGCAGCTTTAATTTCAAACAATGTTTAATGCATTCATCTATGAATTCAGCTGCACATATTAAACCAACAGTGACTCTTTGCTGTCACTATGTTTTTTTTTCTGCAGGTGTTGAAATAGCAAAAGCTCGTGGAGCCAAATATAGACTGGGCCCTGAGCTGGAGATATGGTACGATGAAGAAGTAATACATTGTTTTAAGCTGCTGCTTCAGGCTTCACGCTGTTTTTTTTATGTATTTTCACATTTTAAAGTAGTTTGAATCTCGGTCAAAATCATTGTGCAAAAACACCATCAATTCACTAACTAAACTATCTCTGTGTGATCTTTTCATCTTTTCCAGCGGCTACAGCTGTGCCGATCACTTCTATGAGTCGGACACGTTGCTCCACAGCTTCGAGGTCCTGAAGAAGCTTCTGGAATCTCCCATCACTCAGGACATAATCTGTGACGTGGGAATGTTGGTATCAGTATTTAGACTAAAGAGTTGAAATTAGTTATTAGTTAATTAAAAAAAAACAGCATAGCTCAGTTTAATTTTTAGTTTCAAAACTAAATTCATCTCTGCTGTGATGTGATTTTAACATCCAATGTGATTTAACATCCAATCCAAATTTTAACATCGATGTCCTGCCACAAAGATGAATGTCTTTGTGGCAGGACATTGAGAAATTGAATCTCACCTGTGATTGGATTTATGTGCCTCTGACTGCAGGAAATGCAAAAATATAAAATAATGGCTGGGTCCACGTTATATTGCGTCGTTCAGTGATGACTGGACATAATTACATTCATTTTCCATGAATAAATAAACAGTGACAGAGTAATTAGTAAAGTTATGCAGCAAAATGTCATTATAAATTAAGAGAAACTCAAATGTAAACTTCAAAGTAAAGAGAAATGGAGAAAAAACAAGACAATGAATTTCAAAAGGTCTGAATACTTGTTTTGAGGGGATTTTTACACTAAATGAATGAGTATATCCGACTTTACAATTTAATTCTTGTGTCTTGTTGTGTTTCCTCAGGCCCATAATGCATCACTCTGTCCGCTACAACTGTCGAGTTCTGTTCCTCAACAGGTGCTTAATACAACTCTAGCTTTTTACCCTTTTCATACACTTATTGAACAGTTTCCATGTGAAGCATTTGTTTTTAATATGTTAAACTCACACTAATTTAGTGGACATTAAAACCGTTGAAGACCTAAACCGAACCCTAACCCTACACAGAATTATTTTATTAAAACTGAATTTTCATTCTAGAAAGATCCTGCTGATCAGACCTAAGATGCTAATGGCGAACCATGGAAACTACAGAGAGATGCGATGGTTCTCACCTTGGAACCAGTTAAGGTCGGTTCAGATGTAGAAACCTTTATATTCATCTCTGTGTCTGTAGTAGAACTACAACTCTTTGTATTCTATTCAGTTATTATGAAAATTGTCTGCAGTTATTTTTGGCAGGCCATGTTTTTGGGTGGAATGAATGAATGAATCTTTATTTAAAACAAATTAAATGAAACCAAATTACAGCTATTCTATCCTAACTGACTACTCTAACCTAAATTATTTTTTTTAACTTTATTTTGTGATTTCTTTCAGCATATGTTCCAAACCACATTTCAGTGCAGAACAACACTTACCGGTACATATTAAAAATAAATGTCTTTTCTATCTGCAGATAATTTATTTTTCAATTTTGGGTCAGTTTAGTTTTGTTCTATGTTTTAGATTGAATATCAGCAGTAAAATAAAATTAACTCTGACTCCTCTGTAGTCACATCACATGTTGTAGATTTATTTTGATTTCAGGTTTAGTATCACTTCGGGGTTTCAGGTTTTATAGCAGGAAAACAGAAGAATAAACCTGGGGAATCAATGGTAAATTGCATACATTTGTATAGCATCTTTCTAGTCTTTTCGACCATTCCAAGCGCTTCACACTACAAGTGTTCCTTCAACCTTTCACACACAGACGACGGTGGCGATATACAGTGCCCGGAAACTAACCTCAGGAAACTAACCACTCGCACAACGACTGGCATGGGCTGGGTTTTATTTTGAGTTTATTTAGAGCTGATGATGAGACAGGAATCATTCAGCAATGTTCAGAGTGGAGTTCCAATGCCATTTTTTTCATCACTGAGATTAACTTTTCAAACTAATGCATAGTATTAAATCTAAGTGTCGATTTGCTTGTTTCCTGAAGAAAGGTGGAGGAGTATTTCCTGCCCCGAATGATCCAGGAAGTAACAGGACAGGTAAAAACAAACTCTAACAGAACATACAGGTTAGTTGTTCTGAACATTAACAATAAACAAGTCAAGTCAAACTCAGTTTATTTCATGTTCCACATTCAGTGCAATTTAATAGTAAAAGTAAAAGATTAACGTGAATAACATGTTATTAATAAAATGACATGAATTCTATTCTGCTTTTTATGTGGAGAAATACATTATATATACTGTATTGAAAATATGAATTAACCTTCAGTTTACAAAACAGGAGAGATGACATAAAAAAGTGAAATTTCAACATTAGGAGAACCCAGTTATTCCATTTTGAAATTAATTAAACCCTTAAGTTAATATTTTACTAATTGTATTTTATAGGATATTTTCCTCTGATAAAATCCATTTTTTTGCAGTGCAGAGATCATTATTATTATTGATTAATTTTTTTTAAGGTGAATCAATTTCCTGCATTACGAACTTTTCACTAATCTTAACTCTAAACATTTTATCGTTTGAGCCCTGAAATATTCTTACTGATTCACATTGCCCTTAAAGAAACAGGATCATTATTTGATCAGACTTTATCTCCTCTGTGTTGTCCATCAGGAAACTGTCCCATTTGGCGACTGTGTCCTGTCCACCAGAGACACCTGCATCGGCACCGAGATCTGTGCTGAGCTGTGGAACCCCAGGAGGTAAAAAGACTAGCAGGATAAGGAGGGAACAGCAGGAAACTCCTCTGACTTCCTGTTTCCTGTCTCCTGTCTTGTGTCTTTTGTCTTTCCTCCAGCCCTCACATTCAGATGAGTCTGGATGGGGTGGAAATCTTTACCAACTCCTCTGCGAGTCACCATGAGCTTCGCAAAGCCAGTCAGAGGGTCGACCTGATCAGATCTGCCACCACCAAGGTGAGGAACACCTGATGATGACGCTGTGACGGCGTCTGCACCTGGACACACACTCACCAGCAGAGGACAGCGTCCCTAAATAGGAGGAGACACTGCTGCCACTTTAACTGATAGAAATGAGGATAAATCTCGAATATCTGTATAACCAGAAACGTTATTAGACTTAGACCTGAAACAAAAAGGATGACTACAGAAGAGTCAGAATTCATGTTTACAACAGAAGAACATATTTTATTTACTGTTGAGGGTGAGAATTTCAGAAACATGAGATAAAGGCAAAAATATGAGATCAAAAAAAAGAAGAAGAGAAACATTGGGTAAAAGTCAAAAACTTCGGATAAAAAGTCAGATGAACAAACTAACGTTACATGTAGGATGACTACAGTAGAGATTCAAACGGAGAAAATATTATTAGAATATTGAAGAAAATTGTGTTTGCCTACACATACAAATATGTTTAGTGTTGTAGCTAAGGAAGCCAGAAATATGAAATAAAGTAAAAAAAAAAAAGAAAAAAAAGAGATAAAATAAAAAAAACAAAAATCATAAATATGAGATGAAATGTTTTAGCTGAGATAGTCAGAAATATGAGATAAAAGTAAAATAAAATAGAAATCAAAATAAGTCTCCAACATGTGTGTTGACAACAGAAGAGTCAGAATGAAGGCCTTTAACCTTAAAATAGTCATGTTAAACATCACGTGACGTATACGTCACAGTAAGAAAAATGGCAACGAGCTGCTCAATTAATTTAGCTGATTCAGCTTTTTTTGATATAATCAATAAATTAATAACGATTAATTTAGTTTATGATGCTCAAAAAGTTAAGTGCGAACTGTAATATATGTTGAGGAAAGGCAAATAAAAAGACAAAATATGTGTAACTGAGCAAAAAAAATAAATAAATAAAACGCTAAGCTGATTAATTTTCACATAAAGAATAAAATTACTATAAACGCATAATGTGACAAAATGTGACATGGCTGATCTTTGATACTGGTAGTTGGTGTTTCAATGAAAGTTTCAGTAATGTTCCATCAGGTCTGTTTTATATCAAACTGAATTTTCATTAAGAAGAAATTGGGATTTGACCCTAAATAAGGACTGAGTTGGTAAATAAACTTAAAATTCAATTAACCTGGAATAATTCAATTAACCTGGAATAATTCAGGTTTCTTGAAGAATCGGGAGGGTATCAAGTTATTGTAATAATCAGTAAATTGTAATGGTTCTCTATATATCATTATATATGTATTTAGAGTCACCTTTTTCTCATATTTTAAAACCCAATTGAATAAAGAAACAAAAAAAAAGTTTAATATTAGTTGCATCAGGTTTTACGAAAAAATGAGATGCAGAAAGAAATTAGCTCGCAGAACAAAAAACGAAAAAAAGAAAAATGTAATAAATTACATTTTACAATTATTAAACATAGGCACAGAAAACTATGACAAATAAAACTAAAATATTATGTTATTTAGAGGGTCATTTCTAAGATCACAAGTGAGAGAAGGAGAAATTAAATTACTTTTTTTGGGGGATAAATTAATGTTTTTTTTTCTTTAGAGCGATGGAATCTACCCTTAATAAGTTGTTGTGGGATAATTTTTATATATATATATATATATTTTTTTTTTTATATATATTATTTTATTTTAATTTTTTTTTGCTCCCCAGAGTGGTGGAATCTACCTTTACTCCAACCAGCGGGGCTGTGATGGCGACCGCCTGTACTACGACGGCTGTGCCATGGTGGCGTTGAACGGGGACGTAGTGGCTCAGGGAGCCCAGTTCTCTCTGGATGATGTGGTATGTAAACCAGAACGGGTCTATAAATATGGTTCCCACACTCTCTTGAAACCCTGGAAAGTGACTGGACAAGGGTCCAGTCATGAAAATCATGGAAAATCTGAAATAAAGGTTAAATGTCCTAATAAATGATTTCTCCTCCCTGGCCCTGTTAGGGTTAAACAGGTTAAAAGTTCTGCTCGTATTCTGGGAAACATGAACAATCAAATCTATCAATTAGTCCTTTGACGTTATTTAACAGTGTTCATTTTCATTATCCTAGATAAAGAATAATTGTTAGACCGGCGGCTTAAATACAGCACAAGTTTTACTGAAAAAATTAGATGTAGAAAGAAATTAGGTTCCAGAATAAAAAAAACTAAAAAATAATTTTTACATTTGTTCACAAAAAGTTATGGCAAATAAAACTAAAATATTCTTTTATTTATATATTTAATTATTAAAGTATAAAGTAATTGTGGGTGACAGGCCTGACCTCCCAACACAAGGGATCAGGGCAATGGGGCCAAGTGAAGTCAGGAGGCAGCAGAGCTCAATTTTGCCAAAATAAGGCTTTTTAAGAATGGTGGTACACTTTAACCAAAAAACAGTACATGCTCACCCACCAGCACTATGATCCACCTCTCAGCAGGTTGGAAAAAGACAGTCTCCCTTAAATGTCCATTGGCAGCCCTTTTATGCATCCACCTTGCGATTCCCATCGTACAATTCCCTGAAAGAAATGAGTGATACCAACCAACCCCTTTATTTACTCTCAATCATTAATTATTGAAAAATGGATTTAAGAGCAGTAATATGGTACAATTACCTTCCACATAATTAAACCTTGTGACTTATTAAAACAGAAATCATACAGATACACTGAAAAGGAAATGGAAAGCTGTGGCCCTGCCCTAATGAGCCCGGTGAGGGGGGGTGATCACCTTCTCACAGTAATAAATAAGTATTGCATATTAAAGAGGAATGTATTAGTTTATGACATAACGTGTCTCTGGAGCAGCTAAAAATGTCCTGAAAAATAACTTCAGGTTAATGGGAGTGGGAACCCTGGTAGATGTCTCTTATTGTTTGTGTTATATAGTCTATGTTAGTGTTATATAAATCTTTATTGAATAATTTATTTGATCTATCTTATCTAGTTTCTCTTTGTTTTTACACTCACTCTGTTTTATGATCGGTTTGATCTGCTGCAACCAGTTTGAAAGGAAAAATTTTGTCAATACGTATTCATTATTTATTATGATGATGAATTTCTACAGTCTTGTGTTAAAATGTTTGTTAGAACATTGTTGTGTGTGTGTGTGTGTGTGTGTGTGTGTGCGTGCACGTGCGCGCGCACGTATGTGTGCACGCGTCTGCCTGCGTGTGTCTGCGTGTATCTGTGTGTGTCTGCGTGTGTGTAGGAGGTGGTTACAGCTACTCTCGACCTCGAGGACGTGCGAAGCTACCGAGGAGAAAGATGTCAGCCACACATGGTAAAACGCCAACATATTTTCCAGTTTTAACTGTAATAAAAGACATTTAATTTTTTTTAAAATATTAAAATGAATTCACTGACTCAACCAAGCTCTTAACTAAAATCAGATCATTCAGGGTTCCTGCAGGGTCTTTGAATTCATGAATTTGGAAATAATACTTATTTAAAAAGACTTGGAAAAAAGTCTTAAATTTTGAAATCTGGGTCTTAAAATATGTGCATTTGTTAACCACCATTATTGTGATTAAAGAGCCCATGTAAATAAAGAGTGGAGAATACAGCAGCATCATCATACTCTTCAAACATCATCAACTCTACTCTACATTAGAATAGAAAACAGCATCTCGACGTCACCAATCTACCGTCATTCTCTGTGGTTCCTGTTAGAGACCGTCTGCTACTCACATGTTTCAGTAGGAATTAACATATGAAAAATGTTCACCTGAAATTAACTGAATTACTTTTCTCTACTGTTTGCTGTAGTTCATCAGATTCACAATGAACTAACTACTACAGGTGAGGTTTTATCGAAAAAATATGTTATATGGATGTAATACACATTTACTACCTAAATATAGTCACTATAAATCTAAAAATAGACCTTTTATTGAAGAGATCACTTTAAAAACCTTACTGTGGGATTTCAAGTTTATTCAAATGGTTATTTTTAAATGGGTTTTTTTGCCGGTATTTCTGTGAAATAGGTATTTAATTTTATATAAATGGTCTTAGAAGGACTTGAATTTAACCTCAAGAACCTTTAGGAACCCTGTTATTACTCTCCTTATTCAACTCATTCTGACCCTTGTCACTATATTTTCTCCTTCCTGGACAACACGTACAAGGCAGACACTAAAATAAAATAAATCTTCCTCAGTTTATATGGTCTGTGTATTGAAGTTTAAATTAGACAGAGACTCTGTTATATACATGTGAGGAGCAGCTGTTTATAGCTGTGTGGAAATAGTTTCTTTTCTTTTTTTCTTAGATCTGGGGTGAAAAAAGCAGCTTTGATGTTTATGATGTCACACATGACAGCTAATGAGCCCGAGCGGTGTGACAAGAAGTCTCATGATGAGCTGACTAAATATTCAGAACTAGTCCATGTTCATCGTAAGGTTTAGTAACATCAAGGCTGAGTCCTGAAATCAGAATATAAGACCAATTGTGGTCTTTTCAGGCAGATGCTGTGTAAACTGACCTGAAAACCTCAGATTTTTAAATGAAATTCAAATAGATAAAACACAATAGTTTTGTAAAAAAATTGTGCATTTGTATATTTGTTGATAATTATTGTGATGCAGTTCCTTATTTTGCTGAATACAAATTACCAAAAATGAGGGGAATTTCAATTCATAAATGTGGTTTAACAAAGGTAAAGGGAACAAAAGTAAAGTGTTGTGCATATTACTTGCAAATGGAATGAAGTAAACATCTCAAGTGAGTAGTGTAATAAAAATAAAAAGATTAAATGTTGAATTAAAGGCCCAAAATGCACAGCAGGATTCCTTGTGTAATAAAAAAACATATGCAAATCTATGAGGCAGAAACCATCCTCTGTCACATCTTAAAGCTCCAAACAATAACAAGGGTGAGGATGTTATTAGAGAAATGTATAATGTCTAGTTATGAATTATTACAGAATTATCTCTGTAATGCAGAGGTATGGCACACATTTTTCCCAACTCATCATCTACTCAAAACTGTCAAAATGTATTGAAAACAATGCATGCTCCATGATTCATTCTCATAACAAGAAGTGAAACTTTTTTTTTACCTGTATTTTTATTGTCTTAAAGTATAAATCACAATCCAGTTTAAATGTCCTTAACATACAGTGGGGAAAATAAGTATTTGCTATTTTGCTATTTCTCCCACTTAGAAATCATGGAGGGGTCTGAAATTTTCATCATAGGTGCATGTCCACTGTGAGAGAGATAAACTAAAAAGAAAAATCCAGAAATCACAATGCATGATTTTTTAATGATTTATTTGTGTGATATAGCGGCAAATAAGTATTTGAACACCTGTGTGTCATCTAGAATTCTGACCCTGAAGGACCTGTTAGTCCGCCCATTAGAAGTCCACCTGCATCCATGTATCATCCTTAATCAGATGCACCTGTTTGAAGTCGTTAGCTGCATAAAGACACCTGTCCACCCCATACAATCAGCAAGACTTTAACTTGTAACATGGCGAAGACCAAAGAGCTGTCCAACAACACAAGAGAGAAAATTGTACACCTCCACAAGGCTGGAAAGGGCTACGGAGCAATTGCCAAGCAGCTTGGTGAAAAAAGGTCCACTGTTGGAGCAATCATTAGAAAATGGAAGAAGCTAAACATGGCGGTCAATCTCAATCGGAGTGGAGCCCCATGCAAGATATCACCTCGTGGGGTCTCAATGACTCAATGATTCTAAGAAAGGTGAGGAATCAGCCCGAAACCACACGACAGGAGTTGGTCAATGACCTGAAAAGAACTGGGACCAACGTTTCCAAGGTTACTGTAGGTAATACACTAAGACGTCATGATTTGAAATCATGCATGGCACGAAAGGTTCCCCTGCTTAAATCAGCACATGTCAAGGCCCGTCTTAAGTTTGCATATGACCATTTGGATGATACAGAGGAGTCATGGGAGAAAGTTTTGTGGTCAGATGAGACCGAAATAGAACTTTTTAGTCATAATTCCACTAAGCGTGTTTGGAGGAAGAAGAATGAAGAGTACAATCGGAAGAACACCATCCCTACTGTGAAGCATGGGGGTGGTAGCATCATGCTTTGGGGGTGTTTTTCTGCACATGGGACAGGACGAGTGCACTGCATTAAAGAGAGGATGACTGGGGCCGTGTGTTGTGAGATTTTGGGGAACAACGTCCTTCCCTCAGTCAGAGCATTGAAGATGGGTCGTGGCTGGGTCTTCTAACACGACAACGACCCAAAGCACACAGCCAGGAAAACCAAGGACTGGCTCCGTAAGAAGCATATCAAGGTTCTAGCATGGCCCAGCCAGTCTCTAGACCTGAACCCAATTGAAAATCTTTGGAGGGAGCTCAAACTCTGTGTTTCTCAGCGACAGCCCAGAAACCTGACTGATCTAGAGAAGATCTGTGTGGAGGAGTGGGCCAGGATCCCTCCTGCAGTATGTGCAAACCTGGTGAAAAACTACAGGAAACATTTGACCTCTGTAATAGCAAACAAAGGCTACTGTACCAAATATTAACATTCATTTTCTCAGGTGTTCAAATACTTATTTGCCGCTATATCACACAAATAAATCATTAAAAAATCATGCATTGTGATTTCTGGATTTTTCTTTTTAGTTTATCTCTCTCACAGTGGACATGCACCTACGATGAAAATTTCAGACCCCTCCATGATTTCTAAGTGGGAGAAATAGCAAAATAGCAAGGTGTTCAAATACTTATTTTCCCCACTGTATATTTATGCTATAACACATCACAACACATCAATGTTGTATAACATTGAATAAAAGTAATATGAATATGAATAAACAATAATATAATATTTAAAAAATGTAATATAATATTTAAAAATGTACTTGTTTACATTAGCTTTTGGAAATGTGGTCATTTTTATTAGGTTTTTATTGATTTTATTTGATATACACATTGTTTTTTTTATTGTGGTTGTTATTGCATTTATTGTTAAAGCACTTTAGTAAGCCATCAGCTTTCTTTAAATGTGCATTGATTTTTTAAATATTAAAAAAATGTGATACTTACATTTTTCACATACAGTGAAGAAAACAAGTATTTGAACACCCTGCTATTTTGCTATTTCTCCCACTTAGAAATCATGGGGGGGTCTGAAAATACTTGTTCAAATACTTGTTCAAATACTTGTTTTCTTCACTGTAACATTTGTCAGCTCACAGGTTATGAACTAGTAAACCATAAAAATGTGAAAACATTTCTCCTTTTGACATGTCTTCAGCACAAAAACAGATTTTTAGGAAGTTCCCTTCTCCATTTTCCTGACTCTGGACTTTTTAATTCACACATGTCCCTTTTCTTTTCCTGTGACAGGAAAACGAACCCAGACCATGTCACAGGGTCAAAGTTCACTTCTCTTTGTCCAGCAGAGACGACATTGACCTCCCCATGCAGCAGCCAATCAGCTGCCACTTCCACACACCTGAGGAGGAGATCAGGTACCAGATGTGATCACATTCACACTCACCGTCATGTTTCAGGAAATGAACAAAGCTTCATGTTGACTCCTGTGTTGTCCAGTCTGGGTCCTGCCTGCTGGCTCTGGGACTACCTGAGGAGGAGTGGACAGGTGAGAATATGTCAGCAGGGGCAGAAAAAACATTAAAAGCACTGGACTTATGAATTAAAAAAAAAAATATATGAATCACTGTTTAGCCTCAGCTGTGTGTCGATTTCACTGTGACTCCACAAAGCACTGTTCAGTCAGCGTTCCTGCAGGGTCTGAAAGAGCCTGAGAAGCACTGAATTCATCGATTTAGAAAAAAACACATTAAAGACTTACCGGTAATATTGATATTTGGGTCTTAAAATCTGTGCAGTACGCAAGTTTTCTGCATCTCATTCTCCTCTTAAGTTTCATTTTCAACCTCTATTATTGTGATCAAATAAAAAGTGGAGAAACTGTTGTGGCCTAAAAAGGTGTATGTTGTTCTAGACTCTAATTGTGGTTGTTAGGGTTTTTAATTTAGATCATTTTAGTAGGAATTACCAGTAATTGTAATCTACTCTTTTTGCCGTAGTTCAGTATATTCAGATAACTACTACAGGTGAGGTTTTAGTGAAAAATATTTTATGAAGACACATTTGATACAAATAAATAAACAAATTAAAAAAAATGTTTTTCTTTACCAGTAGTTCAGTTCAGTGAAGTAGCCGTAGAGTTTCCTCCAACTGGTTTTAAACAGGAGAACGTGCAGGCTCCTGCGTCAACACATCCGTGGCATGTTTTTCTACCGTGAAAGTGACTGTGGTTGTGAGCAGTTGTGGTGTGTGTTCCAGGCCGGTTTCCTGCTGCCTCTGAGTGGTGGCGTGGACAGCTCCTCCACCGCCTGCATTGTCCACTCTATGTGCGTCCTGCTGTGTCGGGCCGTGGATGACGGAAGTGAGTGTCTGCACTTCCCAAATCAACTAATTCCTGGAATGTAACTGCTGACGCGGCTATTAAATACTTGATGTTCTTTATTTAGTCTCAGGGCCGTTCACACCATCACTGCTGTATACGATTAACAGGGTTGGACAAGTTACTTCAAAACTGTAATTTTTTTTATTACTAATTACTGTCAATTCAAAGTAAGAAGTTACATTACAACATTACTGTGTTCAACATGTAAGGCGTTACACTACTATTACATTACTTAAAAAAAAATGAGGTAAATGACCTTGTCATTGTTGCTGCTAGTCAACAGGGATCTTTGCTGACTAGTTTTCTAAAAGTTGGTGATTCCACTGTTGAAAGTGGTTTTAACAACCCACACCAGTCCCACACTCCTAACCTCTAGAGGCTGAAGAATCATAGCAGGAGAACTTTTATTTTGGTTGTTTTATCTCTACTCTCGTCTTCCTCTTGCTTCCTTGATAACTTGTTAATGTTTAGTTGCATTTCTTTAGGTTTAGACACAAAGTTATTTGACTACAACTGGTGGTTTTAACCATGAAATTTAGTTTAAAAACATATCGGAGCTGGTGTGAATGAGATGTGAGAATAGACCGGTTATTAGAAACGTATTAAAGGAGCTCCTCCTTCTCCTCCCCCCAGACACGGCGGTGCTGCAGGACCTCCGCTGCCTGGTCGGAGATGACTCCTACATTCCTCCTCATCCTAAGGATCTGTGCAGTCGTCTCTTCACCACCTGCTACATGGCCAGTGAAAACTCTTCATTGGACACCTGCAACCGAGCCAAAGAACTGGCCAATCAGATCGGCAGGTGGGCCTTATCCTTACCTACACACCCAGTTGCATAAAACTACCCCGCTTTTTATACTTTAGATGACACATATGTCCTATAAACCTGGTAAAGTACAGACATGAGACCTTCAAAGGTAAACATGGTTTAAACTTTAGCTGCTGAAGGTTTTTAACTTCCTGTCCTTTTCCTGTTGATTTGCAGCACTCACATCAACATCAACATAGACCTGGCGGTGAAAGGCATTCTGGGTATTTTCTCCATGGTCACTGGGCGGATGCCTCAGTTTCACACCAATGGAGGAAGTCTCAGAGAAAACCTGGCGCTGCAGAATGTGCAGGTCTCACACACACACACACACAGTGTCTCACCCTTTTGCTCTGGTCACACCTTACTCTGTATGACAGTTCCATTTCTCACGTTCAGGCTGTTTCATATCAGCGACACAAACATATATACATCATATATATATATATCAATTTTTTATTTGATAGTTGTGAGGGAATCAATATCTGATGATTATTTTCTGTCCTCCGGAAAATAGAAAACCAGAAGTTTTTCTTCCCTGTGTCTTCTAGTGTAACCCTAAAAACTTGGTACCAGATAGTTCAACTTAACAAAAACACATGCTATCAACTAGTTTTATATTCTAAGTGGATTAAATGTGTACAAAAATATTAAAAAGTAATAATTCATTCTTTTTTTTTTGTAAAAACAAATATTACAAATGGACTTTTAAATGACAGAAATACAAAATAAATACAAAATGTACATTTTAGGAGACCTGATTATTGGTTTTAAAACTCTATTTTAAAAAGTTTTTTTTAATTTCTTATCTTGCACTGTGTGTGCTGTGTGTTCCAGGCCCGGGTCCGGATGGTTTTGGCCTACCTGTTGGCCCAGCTCAGCCTGTGGTCCAGAGGGAAACCAGGGGGTCTGCTAGTGCTCGGCTCGGCCAACGTAGACGAGAGGTGACGCAGCTTCCTGAAATTAACACCAGGAAACTGTAAAACCTTATCAGATTTTTGGAAAATATGCAGTATGTGTCTTTAGATATTGTTATATATTTTTTTTGCTTATTCATAGTTATCAGCTCGTTAATTTGACGGCCCCTTAATATAAATTTTATTTCAATCTATGAGTCAGTGACAAGTCATGTTTGGCAAGATGAAGAAGTCAAAAACTTTTCAAATACAGTTTTAAGCATGTTTTTTTTCATTTTTGTTTTTTAAAAGTTTATTTATACCATTCGTTTTTTTACAAAAATGACAGGTTTGTGTGATTTTTGACACCAAATGGTGTAACTGAAAAAGAATGATAAATTTTAAATATTTATTCCATCTAGAATATGAAAATAGATGATAGCATGTGTTTTTAATTTTGTTTAATCTTCAACCAAGTTTTTAGTATTACACCATGCCCTAAACAGATTAAATAGGTATGTTCTACATTTCCTGGATCCTTAGAGTATTGTACTGATTCTTGCATCTCTGGTGTCAAGTTGACAAAAAGTGCTGTAAATAATTAAAAGTTAGCCCCGTTTATAAATAACCACAGTCAAATCTGAGTCAAAGTATAAAAAAAAAAATTGAGTTAGAACACATGAGCAATGATTCTGCATGTTTTTCTTCTTCTCCTTCTTCTTTTCTGTATTATTGTTGTGCTCCAGTGATGTTAAAGAACCTCTCTAATGAAAAATATTTATTAATTCTCAACCACCATGGCTCCAGTGCAGCAAATTAAAAAAAAAAAAAAAAAGTGAAAAAAATATCTCCTAATCTCGAATATACACTTGATCTGTTAAGTGATTAATAAAGTAATACATGATAATAACCCCCCTGGATGTTATCTGCTCATTTAACTGTAGATCAGTGAAAAGTGGAGTTAAATGAAAGCTAACAAGATTTCAAATAAGACCAAACATAAAACTGATAAAAGTCCAGATACATACACCAGTGTCAAAAAGATGAATATATATTAGGGGTTATTACTTCATGAGCCAATAGGCCAAAATATAATCTACAGACATGGATCTTTTCAAATATTTTGATTAAGTTCACCCTGAGATGAAGGATAAAAGGGTTGATGCTTAGTGAAGTTAAAGCAGCAGCTACAAAGCTCAATTGGTCATTTCCTGCAGATAAATTAGTTTCCCTGCTCAGTCTGACAGGTTATTTCACTAAGTACGACTGCTCCAGCGCTGACATCAACCCCATCGGAGGCATCAGTAAGACGGACCTGAGAAGCTTCCTGCTGTTCTGTGTGGAGCGTTTCCAGCTCACGGCTCTGAGAGGGTGAGAGGGTGTTAACATGTTCTCATCTCTACGCTTCTTCTGCATCAGCTGACTCATGCCTAAACCAGAATGCAGCTTCTTGTGGTTTTTGTCAGTTTGTCGGCGGTTTGTGTTTCCTCTGCAGCGTCCTGGAGGCTCCGCCCACTGCCGAACTGGAGCCGCTGACAGACGGACGAGTGTCACAGACCGATGAGGTAGAAAACATTAGTATGACTGGTGACCAGTTATCATGAAATAAACAAGCACATTCTGACTTTCTGCCATTAATACATCAGTTATTGATATGATTAACCTGTTGGTTCATAAAAAGGTGTAAAATGTGGATCAGTGTTTCTCAAAGCTAAAGATTTAACCTAGAATATCTTCTTTTTTGTCCAGACCAACAGTCCACATAAAGATCATCGGTTTACTATTATAGAAGAATAGAGAAACCAGAAAATAATCAGAGAAGAGAAGCTGGAGCTAGAGAATTTGAACATTTTCTTCTTAAAAATGACTCAAATCCATTAACTGATTATTAAAATAGTTGGTAAATAATATGATGACAACCAATCGATTAATAAACAATAGATTAATGAATTCTGAATCTTATTGATGAGATCGAGCCAAACATTCACATGATCTGTTTCAAATGTTTAATATCAGACGGTGAGAGTTAAAAAAAAAAAGGAACTCTTAATTCTGGTGGACAATAGTTATTTTCTGATTCAAGTTAAAACCATTTTTAAGGTTAATTGTCACTTAGAACTCCAACTATCAGGAAGAAACTTGGTATGAGATGATTAAAAGAAAAACTGACACCTACCTGTATATATGATAGATGTTTAAACTCAATGAATGAATTTCTGATATTTAATTTTAATATTTGAAAATAAAATCAAATTTTATGAATAGCTGTAGGAATAAATACCTCTGTAATTATGCAGGTTGGTCATTAAAAGACTGTAACTGTATGTATTTCTGCTCCTGTTCAGGCCGACATGGGGATGACTTACTCTGAATTATCAGTGTTTGGAAAACTGAGGAAAATCTCCAAATGTGGCCCCTTCAGCATGTTCTGTAAACTCATCCACATGTGGAAGGAGGCCATGTCGCCTTCAGAGGTCAGAGGTCACCTCCCTCAGGGAGTATTAAACCTGATTAGATAGGACAGACAGGACTTGCCCCATAAACATGTTCAGGGGATTAAAACAAGTTTCCTGACATTCCAAACATTCATCATCAGATCATTTTCACATATTTTTCTTTTCTATTTCAGGATGATCAATCATAATTCCAGTGGTATTTCTTCTTTGACAAAGTCATCTTTGGCCTTTGACTTACATCTGCTGTAGCGATCTAAAATCTCCACAATTTCAATATCATCACACTAATTTAATAATTATGTAAAAGCATGAAGGAGGGGGAGTCGCAGAGGTTCCGTCCTGCACAGAAAATACAGGATTTACATATCATCACCTTGTTAAAATAATGGCCTATGTCATATTTTTACTAAAGTGAGTTTTTGTCCTAAATCATGTCTTGATGCTGCTGCCACATTTGGTAAAATCACCTTAATCCTGAGTTAAAGGATCAGACTCTTTATGTCCTTGATAAATTACTTAGACAATGGAGGATGATGATTTGATATAAATATATAAATATCAAATTTCTTCCACTGTAACCACCCTGAAAACCATTAAATATAACAGGTACTAGTTGTATGTGTTTTAATTCATTTTTGAGTCTATTTATTTATTATTATGTATCCTATTCTTAATGTGTCTTGATGTGAATGTGTCTGAACCCTGTTGAGGAAGAATTTCTGACAGAAAACAGACAGAAAATAAAGTTTATTCTATTCAATAAATTGATGAATCTTTTAGCCGCAGAACACTTTTTGGGCGTTTTTGGTCCCATTCAAACTTTTTTTCATTTTATTCACCACTGACATGAAGCAGGTTTATCGCAGCATTTTTCGTCCTTCAGGTGGCTCAGAAGGTGAAACGTTTCTTCAGGATGTACTCGATAAATCGCCATAAGATGACCACGGTGACGCCATCCTACCACGCCGAGAGCTACAGTCCTGACGACAACCGCTTTGACCTCCGACCTTTCCTCTACAACACAGGCTGGACGTGGCAGTTCCGGTGCATCGACAGCCAGGTAGAAACCAGTTTTATGGTTTGAGTTAGACAGATACTCTGTGGGTAAAGTGTGAACAAGCAGAAATACAGAAGGAGGCTATGAATCAGCAAACTTTAACATGGGTCAAACTAGAGGCCTGCAGGACCATTATCGACCAGATCCTAAATGTCTGTGGCCCCTTGAGAGCTCAGTTCATCCAGAGATAAGAAAGAGAATAAATGTTTAAATTAACAGAGATGAGCTGGTCACGTCGACTTTATATGGCTTTAAGCTGCGTTCAAAAAATGTTTCCATTTTTCCCTTATTTTCCTTTGATCAAACACACCTTTTGTTCCTTCACTGCAGTTTTTTTTTAATATTCATCAGAGCTGCACAAAACCAGAGATTACAAACTTTGAAAATCCATTAAATAAATAGTTAATAGTGGTTATCAGCATATTCTTGTATGAGTCTCTAGACACGTTTTGCTGCAGCATTTTTAATAATTGAATGCTAAAATTCTAAAAAAAAAATATAATTTCTGCATTACTGTATTTTTAAAATTCTTTCGGAAAAGAAACTTGAATGAATTATCCAGACACTATTATATAACCTTTACAATCGTCCATTTAAGAGAAACTTTAACGATGATATGGATAAAACTGTTTGTTCTGTTTTCCTCTGTTCTGGTATTTGTTAAAGCTGAAAACAGATTAAAATCTCTGAGAAGTTTTGTTTTTATTTCTATTCCTGCAGGTTTCTCAGATGGAAAAAAAACACCTGGAACATGAAGCAGAGTGTGCTCAGCAGCATCTAAAATAAAATACATTTAAAACCGTTAAAACACTTTATCCTGAACAGTTAAACAAGACAAGAACAGTTCTGTGAATAAATAGAAGGGTTCTTCTACCTCAGTGGAAAAAAATACCTTTGGAAAATCTTTAGTTTATAATTTCCCTTTTACAGCAGCTGTAACTCTGTCTTTTGAGTTTGCCTGATGCATGTTTAAGCTGTTTTCAGATGTACACAACTGTATTTCACATAAATTCTGCATAAATAAATGTTCATGTTTGTGCATTTATTATTAAAATGTGACTCCGAACTGTGTTTTGTGTGTTTTCATAGAAATTCTCTGTAGTGGAAAATACTCAAAAAGGTTTCAAAAAAGATAATTTCCTTTATTTAAGACTAAGATACATGAGTAAAACTTCTGCTTGTGTGTGTGTGTTGTGTGTGATGTGTGTGTTGTGTGTGATGATTCCCCAGTTAAAACCTGCACATGACTTTTATTCCTCAGTTATTTCTGTCACGTGAAGGATTTCTCCATCGCTGACAGATTTTGTTCAGACTTTTTTTTTCTAATCACAGAAACTCCAGTTATTGGATCATCTGAGTCTGGAGGTAAATGACATCAGTGACGAGGTAAAAATAATCTAAAGGACAAAGTTATGTGTTGGAACATGTCAAACATTTAATAATCAGTGAAGATTTAATGGAGAAAACACAACTGATTATTAAATAAAAATAATTTGATTTACTCTTGTTTACTCAACTGTAAACATGAATCTACTGCCTTGAAAATAAGTAATATAAATTGAAAATTAAAATAGTTAATCACTGCAAAAAGTTAAATCTTCAAAAGTGAAATTATCTTGTTTTTAGTACTATTAGTCCAATAATGAGAAGATTATCTTGTTTCGGCAGCTGAGTTTTTTTTTCATTTAATAAATATAATTTTTTGGGGTCAATTTAATCTTGTTTTAAGGAAATACATTTAAATTATTTGACTTGTTATAATTTTGGATTATTTCCGCCTAGATGTGACGTCACTAGGACGTGACAGCAGGTTGAAGGTGTTTTTGTGTCTTTCTCGTTCTGCAGCTCTGCTTCAGCCTGTCATCTGTAGGTGGAGTTTGAGCTTTAAAGTGAAACCCGAGTCCAGAACAGAAGGAGGAGCAGCCGCAAAAAAAAAAAAAAAAGCCGCACAGCAACTTCCTAAAAGCTCCGAGTGCGGTTCTGTTCCAGGAGGAATAGCCCGCAGCCGCTGCTTTCAGCACAGAACCAGCACCCGCAGCGTCCCGCATGGAGACGGACGCGCTGCTGAGCGGCTCCGGAAGCGTGAACGCAGCCTCCGGAGACTTCTACGGCTCCGAGGCGGCGGCGGAGCCCGGCGGGGCGGCGGGAGGCCGCGGGGCGCTGCGTGATCCAGGTCAGACACACAGCTCGAGATCCACTTGGTTCTCTGGTTAAAGAGGCTGCTGGCGAGTACTTTTACTCAGAGTATCAGATACTGTAGGCCGAAATACTCCGTTACTACTAAAAGTCCCACGGGCAAGTTGTTACTTGAGTAAAACTATAAAAGTAGTTTAACTGATAGAAATGTACTCTGTTAAGTTAAAGTAAAAGACTCATTATGCAAACTAATATTATATAATATTGTGTAATAATAGTTAGTTTCCACCATTAGTTACTTTCCACTACTGGTTTTATATCATGTATACACAGGCAGTAGTGGACAAAGTATACAGATACTTAAGTAAACGTTTTAGTAAGTAACTAAGTAGTTTTTTACTACTAAAAGAAGTCAAAGAATTGTTATACTGTTATACTGTTATTATAATATTATAGTGTATATAATATACTACTACTACCACTGGTATTTGTTATAGAGGAAGTAGTGGACTAAGTATTCAGATACTTTACTCCATAGTAAAAATCCTGCAATGAAATTCTTCTAATGCTGTATTTCAAATCACATTGGAGCCAATTTACGACACTTTGGGTCAATTATGGTAACAATTAGTGAATTATCTGTCTATCACTTGCTTGTTTATTTCATTTAATGTAGAAAACTATACAAAGTGAATAAAAAGGGAAACAATCTCAAAACTGTACTTAAGTACAGTAAATGAGTAAATGTACTTGGTTAAGTAGTAGTTTAATAGTTATAATTAAACTACTGATGGTCATATTAATGCAAATCAGTGTTTTATGAAGAACCTGAACACAGCATAAGTACTGATGAAAAACTTAGTTGATTAATTGATTATATCCCAACTATCACATTAATAACCCATTATTCCGATAATGGATTAATGGGTATGAGTCATTATTGAGAAGAAAATGTCCAAGTTCTCTGGTTCCAGCTTCTCTTCTCTGATTATTTTCTGGTTTCTTTATTCTTCTGTAATAGTAAACTGATGATCTTTGGGTTGTGGACTGTTGGTCTGGACAAAAAAAAGACATTTTAGGTTTAATCTTCAGCTTTGAGAAACACTGATTTACATTTATCACCATTTAATGAAAAAACAGATTGATTAATAATCTCAATAATCAACAGATAAATCAACCATTAGAATATTGTTAGTAGCAGCTCTACGCTTGATTAAAAATACAAATATCTAACCAGAAAATTAATTTGGTGCAATTTAAATTGGAAGTTAGATTATTATGATGGTGTGATTTTTTTGCATTGATATGAAGTTTACTTCTTTTTAAACTATAAAAATTACATTTCAAAGAATTTTGAGAATTTGCTTAATCCCAGTGTTTTATATTGATCCAGAATTAGATCTGTTTGTGTGGTGTGATTAAAAGAAAAACTGCAAATAAAATGAGTGATAAGATCAATAATATTTGCATCAGAGACTAATCTATTAGAGAACCCTAGATATTAGAAGATAGACCATTGATCCTTTAAGTCAACATTTACCGAAAAATCATTTTGGAGTCAGGGTGAAATAAGAAGAAAATAAAATATATCCAAGTAAAGTACATATCCCTAGAAAAGTTACCAAAATAATGATGCAATTTTCTCAGATCACTTTGTTATATATATAAATTATTGTTTTCAAAAAGTTCTAAACAAGTAAGAATCCTGAACTAAAATGTGAATTAAATAAAAGTGGAGAAGTATTATCAGCAAAATAGCTTTAATCACTCATCAACATCAGCTGATACTGTGATTAACTTATCATTTACAAACAAGTATTAATGAAATTAACATTAGACCCAGACACTCAGGCTCACTTTAACTAAATGTAAGTGTTACTGTGTAATTAAATCTGATTATTGTAACTAACCAAGAATAATTTCAGATTCCGGCTGTTGGTAGTTTAATCTGCAGCAATAAAACTTAATTTATACACAGTATGTGTAACATCGGGATCAAATTTTCCTTTTCAGAGATTCATTGAAGCCTAAAGTAGAAGAATAAATTGTAGAAAAAGTCAAATACAAATACCTTTAAACTACAATTGTAAATGGATGAAAGAGTTTTTTAAAATCTCTATCAGTAAAACTTTTTAATGCAGCTTCTATTCTCTAGGAGAAAAATAATGAAAGAAAATCTTTGCTAAATATTCTTAAATAAATATGAGCATCAGGAAAGTAATTAATGTTGTAAATTATTATATAAATAATAAATAATACTAAATAATTATCCTTACTCCACTGCTTTTACTTGACTGCTTAAGTTGCATTTTTCAATGTTTTCTTTAAAAAAAAAAAAAAGGATGAGATTAAGAAATAAAACCTGTGACTCATAAAAACTGTGATTTCCTCTGAACATATTATATTTAAATATAAACATTGGTTAGATCCGACTTCTTCTTCGACTTCAGGTTTATGTGGTGACTCTTTGGAGGGTCTCGATCCTTGATTTATGATTGAGTATTATGATTCAGTATTAATAATATGTCTGGAAAAACAAGTAGTTTTACTTTTTACCACTTTGGAGTAGTAGTTATTTGGTAATGTTTGTGTGTTTCCAGAAAATTTGGGTTTAATGCAGGATTTATAGATGATTGTGAGACTCATTGAGAGGCTGCTGGTGAAGAGATTTTCGTGTTTTTGAGCAGCATTGGTTCTGTGAAGTTAAATGAATTAAAGCAGCAGAAATGTGTCCTGTGACTCCAGGTTGACCACGATGAAGAGTCCCACTGTCTCTCTGTCTGTTTTATGACTGGAGGCTGAACTTAAATCAGGTCGTAGTGACGCTGCTAGGAGCTGGCAGATATTAATATTCTCATACAAGACACAAAAAATGACACAATGCACAATAACACGAAAGTTATTGTGTTATTGACAATTATTTTCCCAATTTGATGATTGTTTGGTCCATAATAGGTGAAAAAGATATGAAAGATCTGCTATGACTCCATCGCTTTACTAGTAATTACATATATATATATATATATATATATATATATATATATATATATATATATATTCTGTCTGCACGTGAGAAATGTAGCTTACACTCATCTGACCTAAGTGTGTGTGTGTGTGTGTAGTGGAACTGTAACCGTTTTAAGCTGCAACATTCACCATGACACATTCTGCTGTCACGCTGTGTGTGTGAGACCTCTATTTGTCTATTTGTGTTTATGTGTGTTTGTGTGTGACCTCCGTTTATGTGTGTGTGTGTGTGTGTAAGTGTGACCTACCTCTGTTTTTGTGTGTGTGTGTGTGTGTGTGTGTGTGACTGTGTGTGAGTGAGTGAGTGTGTGTGTGTGTATGTGACCTCAGTTTATGTGTGTGTGTGACCTCCGTTTATGTGTGTGTGTGTGTGTGTGTGTGTGTGTGTGTGTGTGTGTGTGTGTGTGTGTGTGTGTGTGTGTGTGTGTGTGTGTGTGTGTGTGTGTGTGTGTGTGTGTGTGTGTGTGTGTGTGTGTGTGTGTGTGCGTGCGTGCGTGAAGCAGGCGTCACTTTTCAAACAATATAAGGCCTGTGAGTGATTGGATGAAACCACCTGTCAATCACGCGTGATTGTGCAGAGGCTGAAAACAGTGTTTACTCCGTCTGAACTGATCCATTCAGGAATACTCTACTTGATATGTGATAAAAACAGTTCAACAAACCACAGATAATGAGTAAAATGCTTTAAAACATGTTTATTAACAGAGAGAAATGTAAAAGAACGAAATAAAACAAACAAAATCCAAATTAAAAATGTCTCCTTGTCAAACCTGATCTGAGGCAACGAGACAAACATGTGATGATGTGGAGGAAATTGTTGTTGCTGTTATTTGAATATAAATCCACTTGTTTTACAGCCACAGATCAAGTCAAACATTAAGAAAATCAATAACCAGTGGAATTTTAAGACTCAACTTATTTGAAATAGTGGGATTTTAATTAAAAACGTAGAGTTAGGGAGTTCAATAACTTTCCATCTTCAGTCTCGGAGTATTTGAACGCTCGGTATAACATGAGGATCAGTTGATGTTAAACTGTGACCTCACAGCCGCATCTTTAACCCTCTAATGAATGATATATTACTTAGAGATTGTAAACATGTTGAATGTTTTTTTAATAGTCGAAAGGGCCTAAATAAAAAGTAATATTTAAAATATATAGTTTCCAGAGTGTCAGGATAGTTTGATGCTATGTAAATCAACGTGACTCCCATAGGTGAATGGGGTGAACTAGGAATTTTACATATTTGCATATTGTTGCCATATGAAAACAAATCTATTTTAACATATTGGAGAAATGTATAACATCAAAAATGAATTCAATGTAAAAAAAATGTTTAATAAGTTTATTTACCCCAGATAGTGAGTTCAGTAGCTGATGTCATTCATCTCACTGCCTCACACAGGTGATGAAGACCTCTACATCCAACAGGCTGTGGTCTTCATCGAAGATGCCATACAGGTGAGAAATAATATACACCATCACCTTATATTAAAATGAAGGCCTCTGACAGTTCTTGGGAAAACACAAACATCTTCATGAAAATCAGAGAATGTTGTATGCATGCAGGACACACTGTCTGGACTGACGAGCTCCCTCAGCAACAGACTAATCCATCCAAAGTGTCTGAGGGAGCGATATCGCAAGTCCTTCCTTCCTGCAGCTGTCAGACTGAACAACAAGTACAGCTCTCAGTAAACCCCCCCTAACAGAAAAAAATGGACATTGTGTACATAGACCTCTGTATATAGCCATTGTGTATATAGCCAAACAGTGCAATACATTTATATTTATACTGTATATATCTATCTCAGTCACACACAGTCGGCTCACTGTTGTGTTAATTTTAATGTTTTTTTTAATCAACTTCTTAACTTCTTTCAATGCTTGTAGCACTGTGAATTTCCCCACTGTGGGACAATAAAGGAGCTATATATATATATATATATATATATATATATATATATATATATATATATATATATCAGTCGGTTTAATACCAGCAAACCTAAAGATCTCAGACAGTCTTCTTCTTCTCACTATATATTTCTTGTTTCTTTTGTGGTTACCTATTATTTTATTTTCTAGGGCTGTCTTCTTCCTTTCCTCTTGTCTTTTTACTGTTTGTCTATTAATTATTAATATTATTAATATATTTTTCTCGTGGAACAGTATCGATCCATCAACCACCGCGTGGACGTGAGGTCACTGCGTCTGTATCGATGGTATTACTCCAGGATCTGTCAGTGGTCAGTTTAACAAAGCACTTTATTAATTCATTCATTCATTACCAGCTACTACATTCTGTCATCACTTCTGACCAAAGACAATTGACATAATGAATGATTTGAACGGTCAGTTTTCTGTTGGTCAGAACAGCCTGTCAATTATATTTTAGTCATTTTAAGAAGAAAATGTCCAAATTCTCGACATATCCGAAAACTATCTCAGTGCTCAGTGTTGTATCTTGTGTTATCTGTGATTATGTTGCTATAGCAACCCTCTTCTCCTCTGATTGGTCCCCTGTTCAGGGGTCTGGGTCTGACCATTGCCGTGGTCTTGTTGTTGGCGTTCGTGGAGCGTCCTTCCTCTCTGTCCATGTCGTCGGATCCTCGCCATCGCCACTCCTACTGGCAGCCGCCCTGCGGCCTCACAGAGAGTGTAGAGTTTCTCTGCCTCTTTGTCTTCACACTGGATCTGGCTGTCAAAGTAAGCGCTGCTGACTCTAAAACGCTGTCGTGACGTTTCCCAGCCGTTGCCTCACGCCGCCCTTTTCTGCCCTCAGAGCTACCTGATTGGCTGGGACGAGTTCAGGAAGAGCAAATGGCTGATTGGCTACACCGTGGTCATCGCGGTCTCCGTCATCGACTGGGTGCTGTCGGTCAGCATGGCGTGTGACGAGGTCAGGTCACCGCCCACCCATGATGATGATGATGATGATGATAAAGTTAATGTCCAGCCTAAACTCTGCTCAGGTTGTGGTTCTGGTGATGGCCAATGACAGCTCCATCACCTCAGATCCCCTGGTTTAGACTGGACTTCTATCACTTTTTATGTGGAATGCGTGAGAAGAAGAATTATAAGACAATTTAGCAGATTAGTTGATTGACAATGAAGTGAAAATGGAAATATTTGGGGAGAAATAAGTGAGAATAACAAAGATTTTGAGTCATTTTTAAGGAGAAAATTTCTCCAGTTCCAGTGGTTCGAGTAAATAAAATAATATCACTAGTTCCAATATTACTTATAATACCATTAATAATAACAACAACAATGATAAAATTGACAGTATTTAACTCTCAACCACTGCTGTCATAAAGTAGTTAATTAATTGATTAGTTTCCAACTCTCACATTAATCACCAACTATTTTGATAATCATTTAATTGATTTGAGTCAGAAAGAAAATGTCCAAATTCTCTGGTTCCAGATTCTCTTCTCTGATTATTTTCTGGTTTATTTATTTTTCTATAATAGTAAACTGATGATATTTGGGTTGTGGACTGTTGGTCTAGACAAAAAAAGACATTTTAGGTTGAAACTTCAGCTTTGAGAAACACGAATCAACGTTCTACACCATTTCATGAATAAAACTACTACTAAATTAATACTTTTAATTGTTTCAATAAACAATAAATCAATCCACTACCAGAATACTCGTTGTTGTATACACAACTTCAAATACAACTTAAAAGTGAAGGACATTGGACTTTTAGGTGCAAGACTTGTGATACAAGTTTATTTATTTTTTTGTTGAAATAACAAATGTTTTCTCAAGATAATGGGATAATTCCTCAAGGTCTCGAGTAAACTAAACCTTGTTTCCCTGAGATAATGACATAATTAATTTGTTATCAAAATTATAATTTCATTATAACGCTGTTTTCTCAAGACATTGAAGAAGTTTGTGTCATTATCTCAGGAAAACAAAGTTTGTTTATCTCCAGATAAAAAAAATCCATGAATAACCAGAGATCACAGAAGAACTAGTTAAATTAACAGAAACAGAGAATAATGAGTCACATGTGGATCCTTAAACTGACGTCACGTTTCTTCACTGATCAGAAACTGAGAGTACGAAGACTCATCCGACCATTTTTCCTTCTGCAAAACTCCTCCCTGATGAAGAAGACCCTGAAGTGCATCAAAAGGACACTGCCGGAGATCGCCAGGTACCCACAGCCAGATGTTTTTTGAATTTTGAGGATGTCTAGCGGAAAAGCGTTTACTAAGCTAACCATGTTAATGTGTATAAAGACTGAGGATTGTTGTCTTGCAGCGTTATCCTGCTGGTGGCCCTCCACCTCTGTCTCTTCACTATGATCGGAATGCTGCTGTTCGCTAAAACAGATGTGAGTCCACACCCTGGTACACACACACGTGCGTGCGCTCCAGCTTGCTCCGACATGTTTGTGTCTGCCTTGTCTGTCAAAATATCTCCTTAGCTTGCTATCAGCCTTATTTAGAAGGGGCCTGTTACACCTGCTAAGGATGCATTTAAGACATTTGAATTGGTGTAAACTATGCTGCTACCTTCTATGTCGTTAAAATATTGAAATTTTATGATGATAAAACAACTACCGATGTTGCCAAATACCAGATAAGACCTTTAAACATCACTCGCTTTACTAGTCGCCACCAGAAATACAAGTCTGTTTTTAAGATGTTCTGTAGAAGCTCCTAACTAATGCCCGGATGTAATACACCCACGAACTGGACTGATGGCATATATTTTATAGATGAAATATATAATACAGGGTTGTGTGCAGGCTGTGTCCGACTAAACCAATGTTTTACTGCATTCAGTACATATCTGTGAACAGTTAGCTAGCGCCAACGGTAGCGCTGCTTTTCTATTTTAAATACCATTTGGTCATTGAACAGTGCGATAAATGGTAAATAATGGCTCTTTACATTTAAATAATTATAGTGTTAAATTGTGAAGTATTTAAAAAACATTAAACATTTAAATGACTAAAATAAAAAAAAAAAATAATTGGACTAATTGTAAGATATTTTCACCTGATAAGATTACATTTTTGCAGTACAGTATATCACAATCAGATAAAAACTTGTTAACAATGGATTATACATAACATCATCTGGCCTATGCATTGTAAAACATTCCATTCATATAATGAATAAAGTTATACAGCATTATGATGTGTAGCAGCAGAATTTAAACACTTTGTGTTTGCCAGAGTCACATCTACAAATAAATTGGTTAAAATTTATTAAAGAACCTCCATTTCATCACCCCTATAATAATAATCAGAATTATACCTGCATTTGTAGTTTTGAATGAAACATCTTAACATCTATCGGATGGCCCGGCCATAAAATGCAAATGTTTCTTCTCCCCTCAAGATGAACTGTAATATTTCATTTTTCTAGCAGCATTATAGCTTGACTAAAATATTGTTTCCTTTCTAGTTGTCCTATTTAAAGAGCCTTTTGTGGCGGTGGAAGAAGCTGTGAAATGTGATGAGCTGCCTCCACTGATACGAGTCTTATGATCACAAACATGTTTCAGAACTTCGAAAAGTTAACTAAGAAGAAACAGTACTGTGGGAGAGTGTAGATAATAATCATTTTAAAAGCAGAAACTTAACATTTACCTTTTTAATTGGAAGATGTTATCTACTGTTGTGAAACTTATTTAAATAATTGGAGCAGCATTAATGAAACATATTACAATGAATTTGTTACAACAATATAATCTAAGTGATTTCAAATGGAAGGATCTCATAAATAAAATAGATGTATAGTTTATTCTATATGATCTATAGAATAGAAAAAAAATAACGAGAATCAGAAATCAAGTTTAAAGTTCCAAAAAAGATGGGAAAATGGATTTTTTTAGTTTAACAAACAAAATCCCTATTGACTGGTGAGATATGTCTCTTTATACTACTTAGATATACTATAAGCTGTACTTAAACTTGATACACGATAGTTTAACTATCAAATTTTTTTTTTAAAAACACATGCTATCAACTAGTTCATCATTCTTTTCCGTTAGATGATTTGACCTTTTTGTAAAAAATTAAAAAAAAAAGTTATACAAATGTACTTTCAAATGACTAGAAACTAACATGAACAAAAAAAATGTACATTTTGAGAGACCTGATGAATGCTTCTTAAAATTATAGAATATTTTTACATCTTGTTTCAGTATGTAAAGACTTGAGCATCACTCAGTCAGACTGTGTGTGTGTGTGTGTTTGTGTGTGTGTGTGTGTGTGTGTGTGTGTGTGTGTGTGTGTAGGATCCAAAGCGTAACGAGGAGTGGAGGCTACATTTCAGGAATCTGCCAAATTCCCTCACCTCGCTGCTGGTTCTGCTCACCACGGCCAACAACCCCGACGGTAGGCAGCAGGTCACATGACTGTGACACCACCACCCTGTTAATCATGTGACCATCTTTTTAACATTAACTTGTCCTGTGTCAGTGATGATTCCGGCATATTCCTTGCACAGAGGCTATGCCATCTTCTTCATCACCTTCAGTGTGATCGGTGAGCAGTGATTATCCTCCTTATGATTAAAAGTGGTTTGTGAAGGTGTTTTAAGCTGTTATTGAGGTGTTTTTGTTTCTGTCAGGAACTTACTGTCTGATGAATCTGCTGACAGCCATCATCTACAACCAGTTCAGGGGATATTTACTGGTGAGTCACCTCCACTTTTCTCTGGTCAACTTGGTTTGTTCATGTGGGGACTTTTAATTTTTCCAAAGAAATCATGGGAGCTGTTATCAAACTGTTTCCAGCTGGAAAAAAATAACTATGACGTATGTTGGAAGCTTTGTCATGTCACCTGAAGCAGCAGGCCCCTGTTAGTTTTCCGCCAGCCGGACCAATTACTGCATATCATTCTCCTTTTCTTTCCCACCTATTTCCTCTCCCTCTCTCCCTCACTGCACAAAGAAAAAATCTAAAAATCATTCACCTTTTAACCTTGCCCCCCCCTGCAATAGTGCTAACTTTTAACCTCGATTAAACTGTCCTTTCATTCCATAGTGAAAACTTTAAACTGACATTACTTGGAGTTAAATTGAATGTCAGGTCCTTTTTTCATCACTTTCCCAGGTCTTCTTTGCCTGTTTTTGGTGATTTTAGAATTATGTTTAGACCTTCTTCTTGATTCTTGAAGCAGCCACCATCATGAAAGCTGTAAAATTGTCATTTTATCCCAAAGAATGAAAAACAAATAAAATGTTCTCGGTAAAATGTCCATTGTCATATGTCTATAGGACATGAAGAGTCTGATCCTCTAAATCAGGATTAAGGTGAATTTAGCAGATGTGGCAGCACCAACACCACAGACACAGAAAGTAAACATCACACACACACACACACAATGAAAAAAAATAAATCCATGTTTAAAAAAAAAGCGGTTGTAATATTCTGTTACATGGATTTTAACATGGCTCTGAATTTTATGATAATTAACACAAGAATGTTCTGCAGAAATTTCCACATCCAAGGACCAAAGCAGGAGAATAATTTAATTTCCCAGTTGGAATTTTGTAATGAAGCTGCCTGGTGGAATAAATTCTAAAATCTGCGTCAGGAGGTTAAATATATTTGAGGGGAACTAACTCGGCAAGGACAGAAATATTAAAGTCTGCAGAGTCCAGGAGCCACGGCTGCTGGTGCATTCGGGGGAAAAACTGTTCCACAATTAAAGTCTAAACCCTAGGCCAACAGTTTAAGCAGTTTTTTTTTATATCTGAGTCTCTCAAATTTGTTTTGCAGCCGATTTGATTCAGTCATATACAAATTCAAAATGAAAAAACATCCCAACAGAAAAAAACTTTATTCCTGTCTCTTGAGACTCAGCTTTGTTGTCGTTTGTTACGGTGTCAACTTAATGGAGAAAAACAGAAAACAGTCAGATTCCTTGTAGGAAATGATGTGAAGCTGTGACTGTAGACAATGTTTTATCGTATCTGGACATCATGTGACAGTCATGTGACTGTTGACGCTAGACAACAGAATAAAATGTCTTTGGTTGCAGCCGAATTCAACTCTCTGGATGTTTTCTGCCCTTTTTCTTCTATTTTCCTCTTTTTTTTTTTTTTTTTTTTTTTTACAATATATCCCCTAGACAAAGAGTTTATTGTGTGTGTTATTTTTAAGCTCCTATAGTGAAAGTCACTGACTTATAGACATTTGTTTTTAGAAAACATCCCAACATCTTTTATTTTCCTCAGTAATTACGTTGCTGAAAAGTTTAAGTTTATATCCACGAATCAGTCTAATCAATATCAACAGTTTTTTTTATCAATTCAGAAGGCTTTATGGTTTTTTATAATGGTATATATGATGTGTTGCAAAAGCATAATTCCAATCATAAAGGGCAGTGTTAAGGAATTAAATTGACAAAAATGGGTAATATAGTAAAAGAAATCTGTTAAACACAAAAAATGATGCACTTGTCAATCTACCAATAATAGAATACACTTGGAATTTTATTAAAATATGTATATAACAATAACAAAAAGTAGAATATGGTAAGAAAAGATCTATTTATCTGTGTTAATCTGTCTATAATGTTGATATTATTTTGTGTCAGGATGTGACACAATATTTCTTTCCTTCCAAAATGAGGCATAGTTTTAAATCTTCAGAAAAAAGAACAGATTTCCATGTGTAAAAATAATAAATAAATACATCCACAGTGACTATGTTGTTTATGTTTCAGATGTCAGTCCAGACGTCCATCATCAGAAGGAGAGTGGGCATCAGAGCAGCGTTCCATGTCCTCAGTTGCCAGGGAGGTCTGCAACCAGCAGAGTGAGACACAAACACACACAGACACACACTCACAGGAATAATTTCTGCCTTTCAACAAAGATTTAAAAAACATTTTCACACTGTAAAAGAAAATACATAAGAGCTAGATAAAAATACATTAATCAGTTGATAGGACCTCTCAGTAAATGTTTTAAAATATAATTTTAGCTACAGAATGACTGCCGTCTCTCTCTCTCTCTCGTTCAAGTGTTTTCCTCATTTTCATGTGTGTCAGTGATAATTATATTTGAAAGGTTATATTTCAGTTATTAAAATGAAGTGAAGGTTCCCCTCTGTTTCATTCTGTATTCTAATGTGTATCAGGGGGCCTGTTCGTGTTGCTTCGGTGCTGCAGGTGATGCGTCGGGTCCAGATGAAGAAATACTACAGAGAACTCATCACCATGGTCAGAAACTGCACAGCTACACTGTTAACGTCACAGTTAATGTTCTGCAGAGACAATTCCTTCGCTAGTTTCTGAGGATTAGATAAATTTGATTCATTGTATCCTCAAATGTCCTCATAGATAAAATAATTCAATAACAATAATTGATTAAAATCAAACAAACACCTTGCTAGTAATTTGCCTTCAGAACTGCCTTAATCTTTGTGGCATAGATTCAACAAGGTAGTGGAAACAGTTTTCAGACAGTTTGATCCATATTGACATGATAGAATCACCAGTTGCTGCACATCCATGGTGTGAATCTCCTGTTCCACCACATCTCACATCTGAGATTGGGTTACTGTGGAGGTCATTGTCATGTTCTAGAAACCAGTCTGAGATGATTCCAGCTTTATTACAGAGTGTTATCCTGCTGCAATCAGCCATCAGAAGATGGGTACACTGTGGTCATAAAGGGACTGACATGGTGAGCAACAATACTCAGGTAGAATGTGACATTGCTACGATACTAATTCGGAGCTAATGAGCCCAAAATGAGCCAAGAAAATATCTCTTACACTATTACACAACTACCACCAGCTGAACCATTGATGCAAGGCAAGATGGATTAATGCTTTCATGGTGTTCTGCCCCTACCATCCAAATGTTGCAGCAGAAATCAAGACTCATCAGACCAGGCAACGTGTTTACATTGTCCAGTTTTCATAATCCTGTGTGAATTGTAGCCTCAGCTTCCTGTTCTCATCTGACAGGAGTGGACCTTGTGTGGTCTTCTGCTGCTGTAGTCCATCCACCTCAACGTTGGACGTGTTGTGTGTTTAGAGACGATCTTCTGCATACCTTGGTTGTACCCAGTCACTTTTTGAAAAAAAAAATGTTGCCAAGTATAAATCAAAACATGGATTATTGTATAGCCTCAGCTTATGCTGCTCACAGAGCTGCTGTCAGCATTAATGGAGCTGATAAGAGGAAAAACCTCAATAATGCATTTAATAAATGTTTTGCAAATCTATAAGTGGGTTTAGAAGCTATTTTGGAACTTTGGCATCCATAACAAGCTGTGAACACACCAACTTGACCCTATTTTTTCTCTCTAGTGTCCCCTCTGGCAACAGGAAGCAATCTCACAACACTTAGCCAACAAATAGAAATCAGCGCCAATTCTGAACCAAACAGACCACTGCAGTGCTCTCCCTGACATACGCTGTTGAGTGAGGGCCCTTTAATGCTGCTTGTAGCTTTAATTTATTTTTGTTTTTTTTATTTAGGAAATGTGTTCAATGCAACAAATCATATGAAAAGAGTATAAATTCTACTATGACTAATGCACAGTGGAGAATGACCGTCCCGTTTTTTTTTCCCTGGCCTGTAGGAGGTGCTGCAGCATGACACCGTCGGCTTCATGAACCAAGACCAATTCAGTAAAATATTTGATGAACTGGACAAAGACCGAATCAAAGAGGTAGAAAAGTTGCTACTTCAAAAGCATGTTTACCTCCACGTCTGATTCACATCACTGACTGTGTGTGTGTGTGTGTGTGTGTGTGTTTGTGTGTGTGTGTGTGTGTGTGTGTGTGTGTGTGTTTGTGTGTGTGTGTGTGTGTGTGTGTGTGTGTGTGTGTGTGTGTGTGTGTGTGTGTGTGTGTGTTCCCAGCACCCTCCCCTTCCTCACTACAACTCTCCAGTCCTGCGAATGCTGCAGGTCATCTTCAGTCATTATTACATCACTGTGCTTGGCAACGCTGTGGCGCTGGCGAACGTCATGTGCATATGTGTGAGTCTCACACACACACAAACACAAGTTTGTAAGTTAGGCAACTTGCCTCAGGAACCAAATTGGTGAAGTTGGCTGCTTATTGGATTTTTTCTTGACATTTGGTTTTATCTAAGCTTTTAATCAGAGACCAAGGCAGTGTCCATGGAAATCATCTTACTTGATAAATCCTGTATGAGATGAAGGTGTAGAACTGTACACGTTTCTGATTCCCATGAGCTGGACGGTACTCTATCTTTAAAAAATACTGTTAATAGCTAAGAGAAAGTAGTTTTTTCTACCAGGGAACAATGGAAGGAAATATTAGATAACTTTTTGTGTGTTTCAGACTGTCTTGGTGTTGAATTCTGAAAAATCCACAATAGAGAGAGACAACTTCGTCATGGGGGTGAGTTCAGTTCTTCCTTCTGGATTCTCTAAATCACACGTTTATTGTCTCCTCAAGGAAGTTGTGTTTCTGCCGACATTTGTCTCTGTAAGATGAATTGAAACATTTGGGTCTTATTTTTGTCAAACTTTCAGTGAATGGTGGGAGTAGAACCGTGAACATATGATATGTGTGTATATGTAATGATCCATATGATATGTGTGTATATAATTCAATTCAATTTCAATTCAATTTATTTGTACAGCCCAGAATCACAAATCACAGACTTGCCCCAACGAGCTTTACAGTTTGTACAAAAGCAACACAACATCCCCTGTCCTTAGACCCTCACATCGTACAAGGTAAAACTCCCTAAAAAACCCCTTTAACACGGAAAAAAAGGAAGAACCCTCAGGAAGAGTAACAGAGGAGGCATCCCTCTTCCAGGACGGACAGGCTGCAGTAGATGAGGTGTACAGGTGGAAACAGTACAGGGAAAATTGGACATGAGCCAGAAGAATCTGGATCACTTTAAATTTACTGTTGTTTTTTCTGCTGTTTAACAGGGTCGTTACAGTCTTCTCTAAAGATTCAAACAGAAAGCTTTGAATTAAATTTTTTGTAACTTTTCATCTTATTCTAATTTAACTTTAAGCAATTTTAATGTTTTAATACGATTTTTTTATTTTAAATATTTGAGTTTTTTTTAATCAACTGTTTCAAATTGTGTCTGGATGCTTTTAGAATTTTATGTAAATCACTAAATTACCATGTTGAAATGTCCTTTCCCATTCGGTAACATTGCAGTAAATGGGATTTTAAACAGCTGTCACCTGGTGGTGGAATCTGTACCTGCAGAGCCTGACTGTGTGCGCTCTTGAGTGCTGTTCTTGCTGTTTATTTTTTTTATTATATTCACCTTAGATATCACAGTAGTAATAGTTAATTTATTAAAACAGATTACACATCAACATAATTACTACACAGTAACGAGTCATCTCGCACTAACATGATGTATTGAAGATTTAGGATACAAAACAAAAGAGAAGTAGTACAGAACAAAGGATGTGATTCAACACAAACAGAATAAATAAAGTTAATTCTTTCTTCTCCTTCAGCTCATCAACCTGTGCTTCATCCTCTACTACCTGTTTGAAATGTGTGTGAAGCTGTTTGCTTTTGGATGGAGAGGCTACGTCTCCTATAGGAACAACATCTTTGACGGGTTCCTCACCGTGCTGCTGCTGGTAAAACAATATATATATATATAAGTATGGGGCGGCTGTAGCCCAAAGGTAGAGCAGTTGTCCACCAGTCGGAAAATTGGTGGTTCGATTCCCAGCTCCTCCGAGTTACATATCGTGTCCTTGGGCAAGATACTTAACCCTGATTTGCCTCAAATGGCTTGTGCTGTCGATGTGTGAGTGTGTAGTTTCCTGATGTGCAGGCAGCTTTGTGTATTGCCACCGCCATCAGAGTGTGTGAATAGGTGAATAGTGTAAAACACTTTGAGTGGCGCATATAAATGCGGGCCATTTACCATTTTTTATATATATATATATATATATATATATATATATATATATATATATATATATAATATATTATCATCACAAACATGGAGAAGCATGTAGTTTAAATCCAGGTAAAGGAATGTTTCATGTACTCCTCTATCAAAGACCTTTAAATGAAAATGTGTCTGCATTGTGGTTGTAACATTTTAGAAACCCTGTTTGTGATATTCTGGGGTCACTTATTGCGGCAGGATATTCTCCACACAAAACAGATGGAAATAATCATGCTCAAGTGACAAATTGTCTCCATCTTTTCATCTTTTTTTTTTTTGTAACATTTATTAATAAGGTATAATTTTTCTCTCTAAACCTTGTTGTTGCAGGCCCTGCAGATCACGATCTATGCCACCTACCGGCTTCCATACTCTCACTGGTAGGTTTGTTTTGTCCTTTATTCTTTTTATAATCATATTTATAATTATATAATAATTTACACGGTCCAGAATCTTAGAAACGTTATTTAGAAACTAGTCTAGGAAACACAGAGAGCAAATAGTGTGTGTGTGTGTGTGTGTGTGTGTGTGTGTGTGTGTGTGTGTGTGTGTGTGTGTGTGTGTGTGTGTGTGTGTGTGTGTGTGTGTGTGTGTGTGTGTGTGTGTGTGTGTACAGGGACCCCTCAGCTCATGGTCTCATGTCTCTGTGGGAGATGATTCGTCTGGTCAACATGTTGATTGTTTTCCGTTTTCTGCGGATCATCCCTGACATAAAGGTACAGTGAAGGAGGAGGATGATGATGATTATGCTCTGCTAATCTAACTTCAAACCTCCATTCAGACTCAAACTGTTTTAATTGTGCAACCACAGCAAAGTATTCTTGAATATATATATATATATATATATATATATATATATATATATATACATTTGAATTTTTATTTCTCATCTAAATAATAATATAAATCTAATATTTTGGGATTCAAATGAAATTCATTCAAATTGCAAAGTGGTCATGATTTTTTAAATATGAAATACTGATTAGAAAATTAGTTTTTCACCAAAGCTGCCAGATAGTGAATAAGTAGTGGAGTACAAATATAAAATAGCATGATATGGAAATACTCAAGTACAAGAACTTCAAGTACAGTGCATGAGTAAACATTAAGGTGCAGCTGTATTTATTCGATTCAATTTCAATGATTACATTTTCTCTAACAACTGAAACTTGTTTTACAGCTTCAGTTTCCTCACATCATGTCTGTGTTTTACTTTGTTCTCTTGTCCTGAAGCTCATGGCTTTGGTTGCCAGTACATTACTGGACCTGGTGAAGAACCTCAGAGCCTTTGCAGGAATCCTGGTGGTGAGTGACATGATGGAAACTCAAAATATGAGGTCATCATCCTAATAAAAATAATGGCTTAAGTCATTTTTTGACTAAAATTATTTTTGTCCTATATCATCTCTTGATGCTGCTGCTGCCACGTGGTAAATCACCTTAATCCTGAGTTAAAGGATCAGACTCTTTATATCCTATAGGATATACCTGTAGTTTAATAAGAAAATTCTTTGGACTAAGTCAAAGTTTTTTACTCTTTAGGATAAAATTACATTTTAGAAGCTTTCATGATGACAATTGTTTCAAAAAAACAAAAAAAAATCAAGACAAAACATGTCTAAACATGATTCTAGAATCAATTTCCTACTGGTGAGTGATTCTATAGGCATATTGTTTTATAGAAATTTAGTCTAAATTTATCAAGTTATATTTTAATTATAATTTCATATAAAGTACTGTGCATATCCATAAATTCAATAAATCTGCAGCCAAAAATAAAGAAACAAAAGAAGTTCCAGGATATTGATTCCATTAATAATGTGTGATCACTTTATTGAAAATTTACTACATGTGTGGTTTTAAAAGTCATCAAAACTGGATGTTGGAGATGAGTTAAGTTTAATAAAACAGGCAAAGAAGACCTGGGAAAGTGATAAAAAGGGTAATGCCAGTTTAGAGTTTTCTCTATGGAATGAAAGGACAGTTTAATCCAGGTTTAAAGTTTACTAAAGTCATACTAGAATGTTCACAAATTGTCCTAAAGTCACTTCATTCTCAAATGTTAGTGACATCACAAAGCTCTATTTATGTCCACAGTCATCCACTGTCAACATGATTTATCTTCCTCTTCTCCTGCTCATCTGAGGTCGGGTTTTGAGGTCAGCAGCTTCATCATGACGGTTCAGTGCAGAGTCCACATTACTGCAATGATCTGCCTGTCAATGTCCCTCCATCCTTCTCTCACTGAACAATACCCAGAGATATTTTAACTCCTCCACTTGAGGCAGGCTCTTTTCCCCAACCCCAAGGCTGCACTCCACCATATGAGCACCATGGTTTCAGACTTGGATGTGCTCATCCTCATCCCAGCTGCTTCACACTCAGCTGAAAACTGTTCCAGCAAGAGCTGAAGGGCACAGTCCGATGAAGCCAACAGGACCACATCATCCACAAAAAGCAGTAATCCAATCCTGAAGCCATAGAACCGCAGCCTTTCAATGCCCTGCCTTCGTCTAGTAATTATGTCCAGTAAGTTTATGAATACATTCAGTGACAAAAAGCAGCCCTGGAGGAGTCCAACCCCCTACTGGAAACAAGTCCACCTTGTTACTGAGAATGCAGACCAAGGTCTGTCACCGGGGGTTCAGGGATAGGTAGCTTGCATAAGACGGTCTATAACCCCATACTCTCGGAGCATCCCCCAAAGGACTCCATGGGGGACATGGTCGAATGCCTCTGTCCAGGTCTGTAAAGCACATGTAGACTGGTTGGACTCCCATGCACCTTCCAGGACCATGCTAAGGGTATAGATCTGGTATACAGTTCCACGACCAGGACCAAAACCACACTGCCCTTCAGCTGCTCGACTATCATACAGACCCTCCTATCCACGACCTCAACCAAGACAACCCTACAACATCCAGAGCCTTGCCACCGAGGAGGTTTTAGATTACCTCTGTGATCTCAGCCACAGAGATAGGTGAGCCCACCACTGCTTCCCCAGACTTTGCTTCCTCATTGGAAGACGTACTGGTGGGGTTCAAAGATTCTACAATGTAAGTGAAGTCTGCAGCGCACCACCCGTACTGACCATTTGTTGATGGTACACTGCTTCCCCCTCCTGAGCCACTGGATGGTGGTCCAGAACCTCCTTGAAGCTGTTCAAAAGGTGTTTTCCATGGCCTCACCAAACTCCTTCCACTCTCAGTTTTTGCCTCTGCAATCACTAAGGCTGCACACCGCTTGGCACGTTGATATTTGTCAACTGCTTCCCCCAGTAGTAGTCCCACAGGCCAATCAGGCCTTGAAAGCAAAACAACCACCTTGCAGCCACCGCTCCAACCAGCTATCTTGACAATAGGGCCACAGAACAAGGTCCACTAGGATTCAATGTTCCAAGCAAACCTTCAGAGAATGTTGGGTCTGCCAGGTCTGACTTGATCCTCCTCCATCAGATCCAACTCACCACCATATGTAGATCAATTGACAGCTCCACCCCTCTCTTCACCAGAGTTATATGGCCACAATTCTGACAACACAATGAAAGTCAGTCATCAAACTGCAGCCAAGGGTGCCCTGGTGCTAAGTCCTTATGTTGACCTTCCTATACCTGAACATGTGTTGTTATCAGTAATCCACAAGCACAGATGATTCATGAATATAATATTCTCTGACTTTGAAGTTGTTTGTGTTTTCCCAGAAGCATTAAAAAGGCTATTATATTCATAGGGTGGTGAAAAAACAAACAAAGTCCAAGTAGAAAAAAATATAAAATATGAGTTTTCATATTTGTTTCACTTTTTAACTTGTCTGTGTCATCTTTTATTTTGGTGATTTTTCAGCTTTCACAAGGGTCAGAGATTATAAAAATGTTCATGATCAACAACATGACAGGTTAACATGGTGTCTCTTTGCAGGTGGTTTACTATGTGTATGCTGTGTTTGGGATCTGGTTGTTTGAAGGAGCCATTAAACCACCTCCAAACATGAGGTAAGACGTCACCTGCAGTAAGAAAACAAAAGGTGAAAACTCAGAGCATCAGGCTTATTTTCTCCAGGTCTTAACTTTCTGCTTCTTGTCTGATTTGTGTAGTGCAGATTATTTTACAGGTTTGAAAAACAGCGGCTGAGTAGTCAGAGATAAGTATTTTACTAAAAATTAAATCTATGTAGTTTTTAGTCAATTGGATTTGCTCTCTCTTCTCTGTCTCTGTCTAGCTCGCTTGAACCAGCACTGGTCTCTCTCTCTCTGATGTACTAAGAAAGTTTACAAAAAACAAATAAATCCAACAGAATCTGCCTTTAAAAGAATCGGAATCCTTTCTATAACTACAGTAACTATAGCAACTACAGTAACTGTATTAACTATAGTAACTACAGTCGCTACAGAAGTTACAGTAACTATGGTCACTAGAGGAACTATAGTCATTACAGTAACTACAGTAACAAACAAGTTTAACACCACAATAACCATAATCAATGTAAATCTATACTATACACATATAGCTCTGATACAATGTAAAGGTCCATCACATGTTCTTATGTGATTCTGTTTGTGTGTGTGTCAGTGTTCTCTCTAATACGACCATGCGGAACACCTCTAACATCACCATGGATTGTGGCACCTATGAGCAGCTCGGTTATTGGCCTAACAACTTTGACGACTTTGCTGTAAGTTACGAGAATGAAAAAAAATGTATTTTTCCTTTCCTTTCCGTAATCATGAATTTTTTATGAATTTCCCTGCAGCTCACTGTTGATGTATGAAAATGTCTGAAAATGTTTGCGCTTCTTTGAGGGCTCAGTCAATAACATTTTAACCTGGGAATCATGCATTGTTCTTTGTTTATAAAAGCTTTAGAATCTTTAGAAATAAAAACAGAGAATATAAAACCAAAAACAAACTTTTATATGGGTGCAGGTTTTAGACCTTTTTATAAGAACCATTGACCTGTAACAGTCCGAGTGATAATTTAGAGGAAAAACAATTTTTTTCTTTTATTATTTTTCACTCTTTTCAAAAGATGATTGACAATCGCCAATACAATTAACAACCCTATTAACACACTTCCTTCTAATTCCTTCTTTATTTCTTTGATAAATGTGTGTGTTTTACCTACTCAAGCCTCTAAAATTTATTTAAATAAAGACAGATGATTAATCTCTCTCTTTTTTCTCTGTCAGGCATCCATCATTCTGCTTTATAATGTGATGATAGTCAATAACTGGCAGGCCTTCATGGAGGCCTACAGCAGATACACCACAGAGTAAGAAGAAGAAGATGATGATGATTATGATGATGAGGATGAAGATGCTGACTGTGTCTATTGTCTATTGTGCCAGGTGGTCTAAGATCTACTTTGTGTGTTGGTGGTTGACGTCGTCAGTGATGTGGGTCAATCTGTTTGTGGCTCTGATCCTAGAGGTCAGTTCATCTGATAAAACACTTTAATAACAGATGTTTAACAGCAGTTTATCAGCAGCAGTTTACCAGGAACAGTTTAACAGCAGATGTTTAACAGCAGCAGTTTAACAGCAGACGTTTAACAGCAGCAGTTTAAGAGCAGATGTTAAACAGCAGCAGTTTAACAGCAGATGTTTAACAGCAGATGTTTACCAGCAACAGTTTACCAACAGATGTTTACCAGCAGCAGTTTACCAACAGATGTTTACCAACAGATGTTTACCAGCAGCAGTTTAACAGCAGATGATTAACAACAGATGTTTAACAGCAGGTGTTTAACAGCAGCAGTTTAACAGCAGATGTTTAGTAGGAGCAGTTTAACAGCAGATGTTTAGTAGGAGCAGTTTAACAGCAGATGTTTACCAGCAACAGTTTATCAGCAGCAGTTTAACAGCAGATGTTAAACAGTGGATGTTTACCAGCAGCAGTTTAACAGCGGATGTTTACCAGCAGCAGTTTAACAGCAGATGTTTAACAGCGGATGTTTAACAGAGGATGTTGAACCGTAGATGTTTAACAGCAGTTTTACAGCAGATGTTTAGTAGGAGCAGTTTGACAGCAGATGTTTAACAGCAGGTTTTTAACAGCAGATTTTTAACAGCAGATTTTAGCAGATGTTTAACAACAGATGTTTAACAGCCACTGATGGTGTTATATTCTCTAACAGAACTTCACTTATAAATGGGACCGGAGTCACAGCTGCTCTGTTACTGAAGTGGAGAGAATCAGATACGAAACTTCTGTTCAGCTCATGTTCAAGTAGGTCAACGTTCTGCTGGCTGGATGGAACTACTACTACGAGTTCTAGTACTACTAATAGTAGTAGTAGTAGTAGTAATAGTACTCTTAGTAGTACTACACCTACTGCATTTATTACTACCTACGATACTAGTAGTACTATATAATTGGGTAAAGATTTAGTCATTTAGACAATGCAGCACATTTTAATCCACATTTTAATTGTCAATTATACATTATTACCTAGTGTATAAATGTATAATATTTATTTCAATATTAATTTATATTGTATGTCTCCTTCAAGTAGCTGACCCAATTAGTACTGTGAATAAATAATAAAATAAATTCTGTCTGTCTTCAGAGAGCAAATCCAGGAACCAACAGAAGAGGAATTACTATGTCAGCTACACCAGCATCCTCACCTTCATCTATATTGGTGACACACACACACACACACCTAGAAAACCTGCAGTGAAACTTCCTGAGAGTCAACTGCAGGTGGAAGCACTGAGGCTGAAATCACTGAAACTACCAGTTTTATTTTGTTTTACTTTTCATGTTCCTGGACTGAAAACAAGAGATAGCACATGTTTTATTATTGTTATTGAATGAGTAAAAAACAACATCAGCTGCAGTTTTTATGATTTTTCAATGGTTAATATATTATACACTGTATTATACACTAGATGATGTATTATTTTCTGTTCGAATGGTGTTATGATTTAATTAAAGAATCAAACTGTGATTACATAAACTATCTCAAACTTTACATATAGAAAACAAATCAAACTTGGGTTAAGGGTTTATTTTTTGTTAGACAAATCATGGTACCACAATCCATAATTATAGTGTGTGTGTGTATGTGTGTGTGTGTGTATATATATATATATATATATATATATATATATATATATATATATATATATATCCAGAGTCAATATTTTTCTAGCAGATATAATTATAGAACAAACTGTTAACGGTTAAAACCACTAAAAGATATTTTGGATTTTTGCTGCAGAAATTGATTAGTGAAGACTTTGAATGAATGTTAAATGAGACGTGAGCGGTGCCTGTTTATCTGAATCTTTCTTTCCAAATAATTAATAACAGTGTCAAAGCAGCAGCTGAACCAGCTCAAACCTCCTGGTTGTTTTTTCCTCTTTCACACAGGGAACCTGCAGCGTTGCTGTTGTTTCTCTACTTTAACTCTTAATATGAATAATGCTCATTCTAAACTTTTCTTTTTTCAAACATGACAATTTAAGCGAGACTTTGCTCTTAAAAATGAAATTAAAATACAGAATTCCAAGAATAATGCAATTGTTCCAAAAATGTTGTTGTTAGAAGTGACTGTAATGTATTAAAGTAATTTTAGATATACAATAAATTAAAATTGTATGTATGATTATATAATAATAGTTATTATTATTAATAACAATAATGATAATCAATCACATTTAAAATGTCATCTTTTGACCTCATAGTCAATTAGATGATACATTGATCGGTTTGGTGTTAAATTAGGATTTTTGGGGGAGTAATCAGTTATTTACAGTTAGTCAAATGACTATTAATCAATGCAGAATTTCTTTAGTTGAGGACAATTCTATTGAAAGGTTCTTACTTGAATTTCTTCACACAAAGTTGACTGACATATAAAACAATACCAACAAACAAACAACAAAAAATATCCTTAATGGTTAATGGTTCTTTATTGTTTTCTGAGCATTAGCAGAACGAAGTTTAAACCTGTTTCAGAAACTTGTTAGGATTAATGAAACATGACGGGGAAACTGAGGAAATCTCTGTTTTAGTCTAGGTTTCACTTTTGAGAGATCAAAGCTCATTCACAACACAAACACTGTCTATGTCATGGAAAACATGATCCAGATCTTTGTTTTATTAGAAATGTCCATATCTACATTAATGGGGAAATTCTAAAAAAGCTCTTTAAGGACACGAAATTAAACATTTTTAGTTTCTGTTCCTGTTAACACATAAACTGTGAATAAGCCTCATTCTATATTGTCTGGATTCTGTAGTGTTGCTGAACACAGTCCCTTCAAAAATGGTAGCTGTTGTAATGTTACAACAGGAAAGGACTGATTGGACTTGACTTTAGTGTTTTACAGAATGAGAGTGTGAGCAGGCAACTGTATTGCTGGTGTAGGTAGAACAAGCTCTGTTTGAAGCATAAAAACATCCAAATTTTAACAAATAGACTACAGAAATTGAAATATTAAACTGTAAATATAGGACCCTTTAAAAAATACCTGGAGCCGAAATAGAAATGAGCTATTTGTTCATCAACATTTACAGAACATTTCACAACTGTGTTAAAGGGGAAAAAATTAGACTTTTTGATGTTGGTGGTTGAAGCTGCTCATTGGATCATCAGCAAATAAAATATTATAATAAACATAACCACATAGTGGTTTCTACCATAAAAAGCCAGTGAATTCACATTTTGTAACTTAAAGGGTAAAAAGGGACACGCTCGCTCCTTTTGACTGATGCCTTGTTTTATTTAAATGTTTGTTTTTGCTTTTTTTAGAAATTGCAAATGATGCACCTTTGTATTTATATAAATACAACTTATATGTGTATTTAAGCAGACATTTTGTAAAATGTGTGTAAAAAGCAGATTTTAAATAAATATTTTGCAAACTTATCTTGAGATTTTATTGATTATTTCTTTATGAAGAGAAGTTGGGTAACATTTATTTCAAAATGTTAACCTGAAAAACTTCTTTATTTGTGTTTTATGTCATTTTTATTGAAAATATATTTTTTCTACATCAGTCCATAATTTCATTCACTTCGTATCCTTCCATTCGTATGATAACAAAGTATTAGTAGTATGGAGGTACACAAGCAAAATCAAGTCTGTCCAAATTAAATCAAAGATTATTTATTTTTATTTGTGCTGCAGTTTTTATGAAACTATTCAATGTTTAACTACTATTATAATTCATTTTAATTTGATGGCCCAGAATCCCTGATTGTTGTCATATACATTTTTTCTCTTTTTTCTGCTTTATATGAAAAGTTTTGCCAATGAAATAAAAAGAAAATTGTCTCAGTTGGTGCTCTTGCCGGCAGGGGGCGACATGACGTCAGCGGCACCCGACACAATAGAAGAAGACATTTTAACAGCCGAAGAAGACGAGAAGGAGGAAGTTTGCTGCTTCACGATACATGCGAATTTATTTCTGGTTTAAATGAAATCAGCCGTTTAAAGAAGTTGACATGGAAGGTGAGTTTAAAGACGGTGAAGACATTTAAGCTTTTATTTAACGACTTAATCAGTCGCAATATTGGGAACGAGCTTCTAAAGGGCCTGAAAACGTCTGCAATTGTGGATACTTTATATATTTTATTTAGAAAAATGAACCAGTCGTTAAATACAAAGGCGATGTAAATGAAAAAACAAATGAATTATCAGTTTAAAATAATAGACACATAAACAGCACCTTTCTATTATGTTTTATAACTTCACAAAATACTTTAACTAGAGTTTTTTTTAATTTGTTGTCCTAACATGTTCTATCAAAATCTATGTATTTTAATCTTCAGAAAACGCACATATTCCCATAAATAAATTAACCATACTATTCCGGATATCTACTTTATTTGAGTTGTCATGTTATTAAATTGTGAAGTCCCTGGGTTAGTTGTTGGTTATTTGTTAGTTATTAACTGAAACACTTACAGTGTTTTAATTTAACTTCTTCTAAATAATGATGTTTAAAATTCATTCCAAGTAAAACGACAAAGGAATCTGACTTTATTCTCAGAATTCTGACGTTTTTTGGAAATATCTATTTTTTTCAGTGGCTCTAATTCTCAATGACACCAACAGGTTTTGTTCTCTTTCTTCTACAGAATCACTGGTTCGAGCCTCGATTCCTCGAGACCTGGTGGACGTCCTCGGTGTCGAGGTGAGTTGATGTTTCTCAGTTTCTAGATTTTCCCTTAATTGATGCCATTAGTTCAAACTAGGAGCCATTTACAGGGTTCCCACGGGTAGTGGAATTCCTTGAAAATGCTTGAATTTCAATTCAGTGTTTTCAAGGTTGTGTAAATGCTTGGATTTTTTTGTGAAGTGCTTGAAAATGCTTGAAAAAAAAACACCATGGGTGAGTAGAACACAATGTTTTGATGTAGAATTAAGGGCTCAATCAAAAAAAAAAGATAATGTGATCTCCAGCATAGAGATCTCACACTCAGCCATACATATACAATTAACAGACTCAACTTGCTGGTCGAAACATGGATTTTTACATTATATTCCAGTAAATCACAAAATACAGGTTTTGTCTTCCTGAGGCTGGTACGAAGCAAAGCATACTGGTTGGTCATTGGTGTTGCATGGTGACTCTGCGTGTTGCTTCAGCATTCAAGCAGCACTAGCATGTATCTTGTTAATGGACAGGCAGTAAGTGTGGATTGGGTCTGTGGGATTGTCCTTGCTGTGAAAGGTTTCCACACAGTAAAAATAACTCGTCTGCTGATACATGCAATACTTTAGCCCCCTTCAGGCTTTTGTCACTGTTATTGCGCTATGGTAGTGACACAATGCACTGATCACAAGCTGAGAATACAAGCCAAATCACAATTAGTTAAAAATCCAAACATTCAATCTACCACCGTATAAATAATGCTAATTAGGCCCATACTATTATGCCATACAGCGGCGCCGCTGCACTTCTCATGACCATCATGGCAAACACGAGTAGGCTACCTATTTAAAGGTGCTTGAAAAGTGAAAAACTGGTGCTTGAAGGTGCTTGAAAAGTGCTTGAATTTGTTCATGAAAAAGGTGTGGGAACCCTGCATTTAGGACATTGATTAAATATTTTTAAAAGATATAAAGTGTGATTAATGTTAGCCTCAGGTTTTTAATTCAGATGCTGAAGATGTTTGTTGTCTTCTTGTAATTGTTCTTATTATTTTACCTTTTCAACCAGCTGTTGCTGATCTGTGTGTAAACCAAATTGAATTCTATTCTTAAAGTGAAATCACCTAAAACTCCCGTAGAACTTAATCCATTATTTAATAATAATATAAATTAATCAACAACTGAATGAACAATGTCCAAATGCCCAAGAAACAGATTCCCATAAAAAGAAAGATTGCAAAAAAAATGTAATAAAACATTTCCTTATTGCAGCTCAATACTTTTGTTCTTAGAACTTTTTCGGCTGCAAATCTGTTGTTTGATGCATTGTATCGAGTCAAAGACATCACCTTTGACCCTGTGAAATGATCACAGGCTTTGATTGCTTTAGTCCGATGAAGTTTTCTGTTGAAACATAAGTGTCTGACACTAGAAAAACTGGTTGTGACTCAGCCCCAGAACAGAATAAAAGCTGAAAGCTTCACTCAGAGCTTTGTGAAGAGCGGCCTGCAGCAGCACCGGCACCACGACCTGGACCACATGCTGTCCCACAAAGCCGTGATCCTGAACTACAGCAGAACCAGGAGGGACCAGAAGAAGATGAGCAGGAGCAAAAAAGTCCTGAACGCCTGGCAGAAGAGGGAGATGAAGATATTCCAGATCAAACCTGAGCACCAGAGGTGGGTGTGAGCCCTCAAGGCAGTAAATGATCAATTCATTCATTAGTGAAGGTTTCCATGTGTTTCCTCTCATCTCTCAGCAGCATCTTCATCATTTACATCTTTTTTTCTAATCTCTGTAGATACAAGCTTTTTCTGCCTCTACATGATCTCTGGAGACAATACATCATCGACCTGTGTGGCGGACTCAAACCAACATGGTAATAAAATTTAAACACTAGTTATTGGATTTTTACAGATTTAACCTTTAATTATTTGAGCTTCACAGATCCCTGTTCAATAATCATTCGAATTTTACAGATTGCTGCTCATTAATTATTGCAGTTTTACAGATTTCTGCTCAGTAATCGTTAGTTTTGCAGATTTCTGCTCATTATTCTTTATAAACCTCATCAGATTCTTTGTGTTGCAGCAGTCCACAATTTGTGCAGCAGAAGCTGTTGAAGGCAGATTTTCATGGTTCCATTATCACAGGTACGGTAATAATATTCTGACTTCATGATATTGTAATTGTGTGAGATGCAGCTGTGATGCTGTTTTTTGAATCCTGCAGTGGTTCGTTCTAAATGTCCATCCTACGTGGGGACAACGGGGATCATCGTCCAAGAGTTCAAACACGTCTTCAAAATCATCACCAAAGAGGACAAACTGAAAGGTAGAGACTCGTCTCTAAACCACATCATCGTTAAAAAGAAGCCTGGACTAAGTGTTTTAGTCGAATAAAATATAACCTATTTTAGTCTAGTTTTAGTTAATAGTTTTTTAATGTTTAACAGCAGGTTGTTAATCTAAATGAATCTAGGAAGGTATCTGTAACAATAGGAATTATTGTGAAGGAACCTGTGTTTATTTCAGTGTGACACAGGGACATGTTGTGAAGTAACACGACTGGATCGAGCTGCATGTTCTGTACATGCTAAAAGATTAATAGTGTGTAACACAGAAAGATAAATAGTAGCAGAGGCAGCATTTCGTGCAGACAGCAGCAGGGGATGATATACACACACAGGCACTTTTTTATTGTAATTGATAAAGTTTAATGACAAAATAACCCAGATTTTATTTAATTAAATCGAAGTAAAAAGTAGATTTTGTGCCGTCTTTTTAGTAACAAATCATGTTTGGCGAGATGAGAAAGTCAAAAATCTTTTTAAAATACAGTTTAAGAAGCATTTGTCAGGTCTCAGAAAATGTACATTTTGTTTTCGTGTTGGTTTCTTGTCATTTAAAAGTCCATTTGTATCATGTTCTTTCAAAAGAATCACAATTTTTCTTTGATAAAGAGAATGATGAATCCTAAATTAATAATCCTCCTAGACACTCTTTTTTAAGGTTATGCCCTAACACTGACAGATTAATATAATGAATACTGAATTTTTTTCTGTCAGTGATCCCTAAGAGAAACAGCGTCTTTGCTGTTGAGATCAACGGTTTCGTGTCTCACATCTACGGCAGCAAGTTTGAACAGCGAGCAAGCGAACGCTCGGCCAAGAAGTTTAAAGTGAGAGGAACCATCGACCTTTGAAGCAGAGGAAGTGGGTTGGGGACGGGACGTGAGGACGGGACGTGAGGACGGGACGTGAGGACGGGACGTGAGGACGGGACGTGAGGACGGGACGTGAGGACGCTGTCGCCCCTTGGCGGCTGCAGGAGGAACTGCAGCAATGGGATCAAAAACCATGAACTGATGAGATGAATCTGTGGTTAGAACATGTCAGCTGATGTTAAATATAAGTTAAGTATGTTCTGATTTTAACTCTTGCTTAATAAAAACAGCAGCAACAGTAATGATCCTCCAGCAGAAGTTGTAGTAAAGGAAGGACCTTGTTATTTATTGAGCCATGAAAAACTTTTAGGTTAATTATTTATAGTGTTGTTCAGCTGCAACAGGGTTGTTTTTTTCCTTTTTTGCCTTATTTTAACAATTAAACAATGTTTCTGGCAGAATAAATTAATTATTTTATTAAGTATTTTTTAAACATCTTTTTCAGCTTTTTCCCTTCTTAAATCTCTTAAACAACTCAACTCCTGCTCAAAACTACCAAACTATTAAAAACTAAACAAACTAAACTCCAATTACTTATCACAGGTTTAAAACACAAAAACATATCTTATTTTCCATATAATAAATGTTAGGTCTTCAGTGGTGATTAGTCATCGATATGTCAAAGATCAACCGTTAAAATGATTTGATTGTATCAGTAGGTCCATGTAGATCTAGATTCATCCACTGATTTCAATTATAACCACATTTAATAATCTCACTAAAACCATAAATTCTGTAATGTCAGCATTTTTTATTTTAAAGAAACGAGTGACATTTGACATTTCATATCTGGCCGGATTTAACCATTAACCCTTTGTAGGCTCATGCATGACATTCAACAACAAATGGTTCATGTTGAGTTGATGCAGAACTTGGAAATGGTAATTAAAACATAGCTTGAAATAAAAATTCTGTGTGTTTCAGCCAATTTGATGAAACTGATCATGACGAGTCTCTGTTGTGATGTCACAGTTTCTGGAAGGAAGAAGAAATTAAACCTGTAATTTCAGCAGAAAAAAATCAGATTGTAGCAGTTTAGTCCCTGAACGAGTCTGACAATAATGAATCTAACCTCAGATCGGCTGTCTTTACTTTCTGGATCTCTCTTTTCGTGTTTTTACTATTATACTTTCTCATATAGTGTTATCCATTTTTATTTCTGCCACATTTTTTTTTTTTTTTTTTTTTTTTTGCACATGTTCACTAAATGTGGTTGGAAAACAAAGCAAAAAAAGCTACAGCAAAACCATATTAACCCTAACCCTAACCAGCCTGATCCAGATGTTCTGGACCAAATTTGGTAAAAGTTGCCCAGAACAGCTGCTTCAGACAAAATAAAAAAAAAAACATAAATGAACTTTAGATTGTGATTCTGGCACACAAATAAAATGTTATGAGCCAAAACATCTCATTTGTTGCTGCAGCACCACTAAAACTAGCAAAATGTAGACACTGAACTTCCTTTAGTTTTCATATGATTTATTAATTCGAAAAAGTGATTTGAAAGGAAAATTCAAAGTTTTGAAATTAAAAAATATATATGATTTGAATCATTTATCTGTTTTCCTGCAAACATTTGCGTTTTTTTCAGTTCAATAATTTTTTCATGTCCAATTTAAACATAAAAATGTTTCGTATAAAAGTTTTTGCAGTCCTCTGGACTGAAGAAACTTTCATATTAAAGCAGACGTTTCACTCACAACTCACCGTAAATCATCTCTTGATGAAGGTCAAAACTCTGAAACTGGGAAAAAAAAGATTTTAAAAAGAATAAATTATATATAATTATTCAATAACTTAAAATATTTTACCTTTCCTACCATATTTTGTCAAGAATTTCCTGCCACTTTCTCTCAATGAATTTAGCAGCATCTCTGAGCCTGAGGCCTTCTGTTCAACAGAGAACCAGAACGTGCTGCTGCTGGGTGAGGAGGCCCCTCACAGGACTCCCTGGGAAGACCAGGATCCAGAGGGGGTTAAGAGGGGTTTTAGGATTTAAAGGGGTTCAGCAGACAAAGGTGAACCTCAAAATCATTCACCTTCTATTGCATAGTGTTTCTGTGTAGCAACAATTACTGTATCTACTTTTTTCTAAACAGCAGTGATATAAAATATTTTTACAGTTAGGTGTGAAAAGGGGGCTTTTATTTTGAAGGACCAGTCCCTTTTGGTCATGGACATTTGACATGTGTGACGTTGTGTTTTATTCAGAATTTTAAAAATAAAACAAATTGCTCACAATTTGGGTAAGTAATAGAAAACATACCTAACATACCTATTGTTTTGTATTAGATTAGTTGTATTAGAATACAATAACATTAAAAAATGTGTTTCTATATGGCAATATGTAAATATCTAAAATTCCTTGTTCAACAACTTTATGGAGTCACATTGATTCCATGGCATCAACTTTATATATATATATATATATATATACACACTAAATATATTTCACTCCAACGAACCACAAATCAATTATGGCTTCAGACTTCTTTTGTGTCCTATTTAGGTAAAAACTGAAGTGAAATACTAATTTGTAAGTGAAAAAATAAAGAAATCCAATGTATTTGACAGGGGTATAAATAATTTTGTACTTAAGTGTATATGGGAAAATGCCAAAATGTCACTTTTTTGAATTGTATTATTGACACAAATAAACTTTTCCTGGATATTCTTTTTTATTGAAAAGCACCTGTAAACCATATTTCACCAAATTTTAGTCAACCAATCTTATTTCACTTTATTTTATATAAATTCACAGATTGAATTTTCTTTTTTATCTTATCTATACAGCTGCTTAAGAGCGAGAATAAGCCTCTCATATCAATTATTTAGGCCATTGTCAGTAATAAAAACATTCAAAACATTTTACCATGTCTAACAATCTGGCAACTTTTCCAACAAGCAGTTGTCCCTGCATCGTCCTCATTATCATGGTGGTCTAGATTTGTTGTGGATATTTGTTAGAATAAAGTATGCCTACTACCACATGCATTTTTTGACTAATAGGACGGGTTTTATTCAACCGATGACTATTTACAGAAGCATAGAAGATATTAATGGTAACTGCAGCTTTTGAAAGGTTCCAACACTTGTTGTGGTTGTTTCCTTACACCAAGTGACTTTGGATTAAATTGTCCAGATACATTATAGATATAATTATAGCCAAAATTTACATACACACATACAAATCCAAATTTCAGAATGTAAAAACAACTTTAACTGAACTGTACTTTCCCAATTACTACAACACTCAATCAAAAGGCTGCGAGCACATTGTCTCTTTTTGTGCTTTAAATTGGTTATCTTTCTTTGTATTTTTATGTGATATTTTATTGGAGTAGAGGACATAACTCTGTTTCTACTTGTTGTTTATTTCTGTGTTGTGTTTTCATGTTCAATAAATTTAAAATTGAAAAAAAGAAACCATAGATAAATCCCCCCAAGGCTGCTGCTGCCCAGTTAAAATATCAGAACTCACTGAGTTTTCAATAGATATCCAAACTTCTTGTTTTTTAAAAATGCCATTGGTATTTATAATTACAAATGATTATAATTATAAACTTCGACATAGAACTAATAGCACACACACACAATCACAATAGAAGAACCCTCACAAATGAGCAACAGTACAAATAGATTAGAATTGATTACATTTCACTGGCAATTAAATGAAAAGCTGCAATTAAAAATATTTTATCATCACTAAAAGAAAAAAATAATTTAAACATTTTTTCTGGATGACTCTAAAGAAACACACACACAGAGAAATACAGGGGTAATTAGGCTCTCAACTCAGCAAGTTGCAGGAATATGACTTACCTTGATCTCCCAGCAGCTTTGGCCTTCACCTCTTCGGGATTCGTCTCATGTAGAAGAATCTATGGACTCTCTGGCACAGGGAAGCCTCCCCCTGATGACAGCTTCCTTTTCAAAATCATCCTTCATTACCAAAGTTGGTATCTTTAAAATTGTTAAAAGAAATTTTTAAAGTATGTTCAGTCAGAGCTGTAAAATAATTCCGAAATTATTACATAGTTTCATAATGATTCATCTGTTCTAATCTGTAAGAGAATGCATAGATACCTCGCAGGGGATTCGGCTCTGCTCATCACTGGAGTTCCTGTCAGGTAGAATCTCCTCTGTAGCTGAAACCTCTTCCTCAGGTTCCTCCGGAGACATCCGGTCTTTCCCAGCCGCCAATGGTTATAGGTTATATGTTTTTGGGACTTTTGCTGTCCAGGGCATTGTTTATGTCTTTGTCATCATTCACATTAACATTGAGATGACTGTGGCCCAGAGTTTGCCTGTCAGCTTAGAGGGTGGTGTGCAGGGCCCTGACAAGCAGGATGTTCTTGCATTTAATGCAGCTTTCAAATTGGCACCAGGCAGTGGTACTGTCATATTCCCCTGACGCCTTTGTGGCACGCCGTAAAGCAAGGTTGAGCCCCTCAGCGACTGCTCTTCTAATATCGGATACCTGGTCTGGTATCACGATTGTCTTGTGTGAAGTCTTCTTTGGTGAGGTTGAAACTTTCACTAACTTTCACTAACTTTCATCATCTCGGCCAAGGCTCCTGGAAACGTTCCAGATTGTTGCAGATGACCTCTAAGAAAAGCTTGAAGACCATCCAGCACATTTCAGTCAGCTTCTTTGTCACATGTCTGTCATAGAGGCCGACTTCCGTGTCCTGCAGCTGACTGCAAAGGAAACCAAACAAAGCAAAATGGTAAGAAACAAGAAGAAATATCTACTGGTAACACACAAATGCAGCCTACTGGAATTGTTTACATATCAGTGGTGAGTCGGATAACTTACATTTCAGTGAAGTATTCCTTGATGATGAATTGGAGGTCATCATCTCGGCCATGGAGGTCTGTTGCTCCTCCGTAGCACTCCTGGACTAGTTCAGGTACTAGGGAAGGTATAGTGATCTCGTTGTCATGGCAAGAAGCAGGGCCTGTCACCAGGTTGTCAGGTTCAATGCTCTGCTTGAACATGGTGGGAATCCTGAAGGAAGGGCAATTGAAATCAAGCCAAGCCAATTAATTTTAAATACATATTAACAAGGTTTATGTATTCAGTATTAATATTGTACTTTAAATGAATACTTATACGAATATACATTTAAATACAGAACCTAGATTTGTTTGCAATGCATGATAATTTGGTTACCTATACAGGATGAAAATTATATAATATATATATAAATAATATATACTCTACGCTGCACTAAAATAGAACAGGTGCCTCTGTCAGGTTCACATGTTATTGGCCTACAGCTTGTTCTGATAAGTGTGGCTCACATATTTGGCAGGTGGGTTAACACCATAGCAATTTAGCCTTTGTGAACTTCTGTCAAAATTCAGACTTTTAATGATAAAAAAAGTGAACTGTAAGTGTCCCTTTATAATCTTTAAAAATACATTTACGTTGCATTCAGGTGGTGAAAATAAAGTTTTAGGTGCAAATTGTGTGGACTGAAACATGAAATTCACCTATTACCTCAGCTACTGTAACACGATCAGCCACACTCTCAATAACTAATAATTTACACACGCACATGCTTCAGTTTGGTTGAGTAAGTAAATGAACCTTAAATCAGTTCAACACTTACTGAAACACAGCAGTGTCTATAGCAGTGTTTTTCATCCCCCAGACATTATAACATCATTCCTGAATTTAAAAAAAATCTTATATTAACAGTATAACACTTAAGTTATAAAGGTTTTTTTCACGTTTTAAGCTGGTTGTGTGCCGCAGGATTTTTTCAATAAGACAAATGCGCCTTGTCTAAAAAAAGGTTAAAAAACACTCCTCTAAGGACAAACAGCTTTAGTATCAGTGATTTTCATATGGGTCTCATTATCTAAATACAAAAAATACAATTATAGTTTTTTTGGTAAATCTGTACTATGAAATCATCAGTTTAATAGGCAATAATGACTGAACAGTATAGTCATTAGTTGTAAGGTGTAGTTTGACTAGTTTATGGACCATGTATAATTTTTGTTCCATACTGAAGCATCTGCTGTTACTAAAATAATCAAGCCTTGCCTACACATCCCTGTCTCTGATTTAAAAAAACTGCCTTGTTAGGAGCAATATTCTAGCAGATCAGGTGTTAAACAACCAGTGAGGTAGGATTATGCTGCTAGGAGCATATGAACCACAAGCTCTTTGAAATGAAGTTCACAGCTGCACCACAGAGCCTGTGTCTAGTTAAAATTCTTTGCATTTCCTGGCATTATTGTGTTCAACAATGATGGGAGTCTGGGGTGGAATATAACAAAATGCAATTAACTCAATGTAATTTCTCTGCTGCTTATTCTCTAGGTGTTTATCTGAAAGCTGTGAAATAGTGCAAAACCTAATACAAATTAGTACAGAAGTTGTTGGCCTCAAATATCACACAATATTTAACACACGTTTACTACTACTTGTTGTGTTTTTACAATGTTTAATGTGTTTGAATGATATTCTGGACACTTTTTCCCAATATATTGTACCTACATTTGTACTTTACGATATAAAAGTTTCAGTTTATTGCTTTGTGTTTTGTTGTGAATTGTTTGCAGATTTTGCACTTTACAAATTGTAACTGTAATTCATCCTGAAATGTGTTTGGCTTGTACATGACAAACATGAACATAACAAAAAAGTCCATAATAGTGAAGACGTGTAGTCAGTAGTTGTGGTGATTCTCTGAAATGATTTTAGTCACTGCAGGTCAGAGGAGCCGCTGCTGGCTCCGTTTGACGCTGCGTTTACAAACGTCTGTGCGCATTTACGCACGCGGCGCGTCCAGATGGCACCGCCGCTCCGCGCCATGAAGACGTGATGGACTCATGACGCACAGACTCCACGCAGCATTTCTGAACGTTAAACCGCCGTGAATCTGACTGGTGTTTAGTTTCCACCTCTTGGAGAAACGATGACTTCTTTCCTGCTCCTGCTTTTACTGAGTTTTGGGTCCAGTCGCTCGCTGGTGTTTACGAACCACTGGGCGGTTCGGATCCCAGGTGGAAGGCAGCAGGCGGACCGAGTGGCAGAGAAGTACGGATATTTAAACCTGGGGCAGGTAAAGATTGTGCTGCTGTTATCGCTGCTGCACAAGAAGCTTTTATTTACTCTGTCAACTCCACACATGACGAGTCGTTACTCAATCCTGCTGCTGGTTGGAAGGTTTTACTGTCAAAATGACCTCAATCTATTTGACACATTTCTGGGGCTCTACTCACGAAAAGTGGCTACTAACTTTGCTGCTTTAGGATCGAGTCTTTCTGTTTAGTTTTAAAGTGTATTGTGAACAGTTAGAAGTGGTCAACAGGACATATCAGCAACAATCCTAAAATGGCTGCTGCCTTCAGTCCAATATGATGGTCAACACATTAGACACACAATGATGTAAATTCTCAGATTTGTGCTTGTTGCTTTAGCTACAAACATCAGCTCAAATAAATTCATGTACAAATTACAATAATACTGAACTTTTAAAAAGATTTGGTCTTAAAGAAGCATCATCATGATTCAATTTGATCTTAATGATGAAATAATGATTATTATTATTATCAGTGGTATTTTATTAGTATTACATTTTATTTTTAAATATTTATTTGCATATAACAACAATTATCCTGCAGTATGTTTCTAGCTATGAATTCACTGACAAAATTATTTATTGAATAGTTTATAGTTTCATGTAATTATAAATATTTTAACTAAAAGTACATTATTTGTACAATTCTTATGAAGATATTATTAAAGCTGTGTTTCACCATATTGTCATTTATTACTACTACTATATATATATATATATATATATATATATATATATATATATATATATATATATATATATTAAATACTGTGTTTTGAGTTTTTACATATGATTAACTCTATTATTAGAAAAATGCATTGACTACTTTGGTTTATTGTAAGTATACATACATACATCTACTGTAATAATATTTTACAGTAATGTTACTCTGTTTAACACTGTAAATAGATTTTACAGCAAGGCTCCTTTTAAACAGCAGCAAACATCTGGTTCTAGTTGCTAACAAATACATTAATATACATGTAATATACATTTATAGCTGTTCTGCTATGCATTGGCATGTTTATAATTTAATTATTAATACTAAATAACAGCGTTATTGGAGGCCACTTGAAGACCAGAACAGAATTCAAATTCACTCACTCGTCCTCGTCAGTTTCAACCTTCAAATACATTAATATCATAAACAGTCACTGCTGAGTGATGTGAACATTCCTCTTTTCTGTAGAAATTATCCGTCTCTGATAAAGTTTGGCAATGGGAGATAAGTGTGAAGCTTTATATTCGTGCAGCAGCAATTTATCATGTCATAATGAGAAATATTAATAATATTAATACATAATAATAAGAATACTAATGTAGTGTGGGTTGAGGAAAGTGAAGGCTACGTCACTGTCATGGTAACCTGTCCAGGTTTCTCTTTCTTTTTCCACATTTCTTTTTCCTTGGGTGTTTCCCTTTCTTCAAATAAAAATAAAGAATAAAATAAAGGTTAAAATACTTTGAGCTGAAATAAACTGTTTAAATATTTTTTACGCAACCATCAGGAAAGTTCAATTTTTTATTATGAATTATTTAATATTATTGATTAGTCCTTCAGTTTACCAATATTATTATTTAAAGGATTTGCATAAATTTGTCTTTTATTTGTTTTCATTCTCTACTTGGTGAGATATTTAGACATGTTTTTGCAGGTTAACATGGCGATTAATGTGATTATTAATTTAAAGACTGTTATAAACACTGCATTTGCATTAAGAGACTGAACTGAACCAGCTGTATTTTAGCTGTCAGGTTTTTGTTTTGACGTTAGCTGTGTTTGAGTCACAGATCTTTCTGATAAAGTTACTTAGAAGTAAAGGTGCAGCTGACCTGAGTCACTAGTTTATTAGAAATCTGATAAAAATACAACAATTTTCAACAATATTCATAGTAAAACTGAGCTTGTTTATCTTATTAAATTAAATTATTCAGCTGAACTCAGGCTGTAGGTAAAAGCCATTACAGGACTTTTTTTAAAGACAAGAAAAAGGAAGGTGTCATAAAAATCTACCATCTGCTTCTTTAGAGGCTTGAAATACAATAAACCAGGTAAGGAGGTGTTTGTGTGTGTGTGTGTGTGTGTGTGTGTGTGTGTGTGTGTGTGTGTGTGTGTGTACAGATAATAATGAGGAGTAGCCCTTGATGTAAGATTCATTCATTGATGCTGAAATTCAGGTCTATAAATACAGAAATATTGATCTATAAAACATCAGAAAAAGAATGATTATATTAAGTTGCTCTTCTATCGTCTCTAATGTTCTCAACTGTAAAGAGACTCAAAAGGCAGAGATACTGAGGACTGGTTTGAGGCCTCAAACGTGCAGATTCCTGCTCACATTCCTGGTGCAATGTGAGGAGAGAACCTGCATTTTTCTTAAATATATTTATTATGAGAGCACGTATACTACACACAGATGGACAAAATACGCCTGGAATGTGGAGAACTCTGTAGAAGCAGATCAAATTTTCTACAAAAATGTATTTAAAAAAACATTTATAAAACAACAGTAGATTGTGACTGAGTGATAAATGTTGTATATATAAATGTTGTGTTTCAGTATCTGTGTGGTAATGGTCTTGTCTTCATGGTTTTGGTAAGATCGGAATCCTGGAGGATTTTTATCATTTTCACCACAGTGCAGTCGCCCGTAGAGCTGCTCGATCTCTGAAAGGCCCCCACAGCTTCATCCACATGGATCCTCAGGTAATGCACAACTTTTTCCAGTGTGTCTGAGATCAGAACAAAATCATGAATCTTGTCATATACTAGTTAAATGGGACAATGCCAAAACTGTATCAGATAGTTTAACTCTCTAAAAGGGTTTTTTAAAAATCAAGAAAAAAACAAAACATGCTACCAACTAGTTTTATTATCCAGGGTTTCATTCTTTTATGGTTACACCATTTGACATTTTACCCAAAGGTCGGTTAATGATAATTAAATGAATAATTCACAGTGAGCATCTCGGGTCATGTTCTTTCTATCTCCATCCTCAGGTGAAATGGGCCCAGCAGCAGCTGGTGAAACAAAGAGTGAAGAGAAATGTCCAGACTGACCCAAACTTCACTCACTTCAATGACCCTAAATGGTCCAACATGTGGTACATCGTAAGTTCAGTAACTGCTGCAGACTGCCGCCTCCCAGCTGGAACTACAAGGACTCTTCCTTTCTCTCACAGCACTGTAATGATAAGAGCAGCCCCTGTCGCTCAGAGATGAATGTCCTGGCTGCCTGGAGGAGAGGACTCACTGGCAGGAACGTGGTGGTCACGATATTAGATGACGGTATCGAGAGGAACCATCCGGATCTGGCTCAGAACTACGTAGGTTTCACCACGTTTAACTCTGGCTGGTTGAAGAACTGATTGATTCTACAACATTAATGTTAAATAAACACTGTGGCCTTAATATTAATATTTCATTACATTGTTAAAATAATGGTCATTTTTTGACTTTTTTTCCCTAAATTATCTCTTGATGCTGCTGCCACACCTGGTAAAATCCCTTCAATCCTGAGTTGGAGGATCAGACTCTTTATGTCCTATAGGACAATGACCTAATTGTACTAAGGATATTTTATTTTTGGCCTAAGTCAAAGTCAAATTGTATTCTTGAGGATAAGATGGCAATTTAACAGCTTTCATGGTGGTGGTTGCTTTAAGAATGAATGAATTTAATTTATATGCAGCCAAAAATAAATAAATAAAGGAAGTTCCAGGATCTTCATCCATTACACATGTGTCATCATTTCATTGAAAATGTTCCAATTTTCCAATCTTAGGTTTCAAAAACCATTAAAACTGAAATGTTGGAGATGAGTTAGGTTAAATAAAAACAGGCAAAGAAACGCTGGGAAAGTAATGAAAAGGGATCTGACATTAGTTTAATTTAACTCCAGGTAATGTACGTTTAGAATTTTCAAAACTTCCTAAAGTCGCTTTATTTTTTTATGTTAGTGACATCACAACGTTCTATGTATGTCCACAGTAATCCACTGTCAACATGATTCACTGATACAACATTCTCTGACTTTTGTGTTTTCCCAAAAATGTAAAAAATGACATAGGCCATTATTATTAAAAGATGATGCTATACATTATAGACAGTTCTTACTACTTGCGCTATGTAACCCAGTGTTTGTTGCTGTGTGCTGTGACCCGTTTCATTTCTGCAGGACCACCTAGCGAGTTACGACGTCAACGGCAACGACCATGACCCTACGCCACGTTACGACTCCCGCAATGAAAACAAGTGAGAAAGAAGCATCGTCTCATCACCTGCACAATCAACAGCTTCAATGCAGCTAAACACATAAACAAACTCCTCAGGGACTCGATGGTACTAGACACAACATAACACAATACAAACACAACTGCCAAATTTATAACATATATAAATTATGAAGGGTCATGTTTTTGATATATAGTTCCATACCAGCAACCACCAAACATGTGTCTGAATCCAACATTTTTGACCCGTAGGAGGTTATTTTATCTTAAATTTTGCTCTAAGAAAAACACTCATCAATCAGCCTCTGAACCTGTTATGTGAGGTTAAAGTCTGTGTTTTCTTTCTCTTCACCTGTAGACACGGAACTCGATGTGCAGGTGAAGTCGCAGCTGTGGCCAATAACTCCCACTGTGTCGTTGGAGTCGCCTACAATGCTCGAATTGGAGGTAGCGCTCCCTCAGCCTTGAGCAGCTCCAGGGATCTATTCTTGGACCAATTTTATTTGTGCTCTATATACACAATAAGTTCTGATTCATCTTATTATCATTTGTTTTCTGATGACACAGTGGTCTATTCTTGGGCTTCCTCTCTGACTGCACCTTTCAGTACCACCAAAAAATGAAAAAAATTCATTCACGCCCATTTTAAAAATCTCATCTTTTTCATCAGAGCCACCTATGATGTCCTTACAACACCAACTAATCTCCACCAATGGTGCAGCAAAGATCCTGCATGCGTCTTGTGTACCAAGCCAGCCTCCCTAAGACAGATGTCAATCTCAATGGGACCGAAGTAATCTGAAATAAAAGATAAATAAATGATATATATCTGAATAGGTGATTTTTGCTGCTTGGACAAAGGTATTCGGATGCTGGACGGCGACGTGAACGACATCGTGGAGGCCAAGTCTCTGGGAATCAGACCCGACTACATCGACATATACAGCTCCAGCTGGGGGCCGAAGGACGATGGGAGGACGGTGGACGGCCCAGGACCTCTGACCCAACAAGCCTTCGAGCAAGGCATCAAGAAGGTCTGAGAACCCCCTCTCTGAGCTGAGTGAAATCTGCAGGATCTGATTGGTTGAGCTTCGCATGGTTTGTGTCTCACAGGGTCGTAAAGGCCTGGGCTCCATCTTTGTCTGGGCGTCAGGTAACGGTGGTCGCCAGGGTGACCACTGCTCATGTGACGGCTACACCAGCAGTATCTACACCGTCTCCATCTCCAGCGCCACTGAGAACGGGAACAAGCCGTGGTACCTGGAGGCCTGCAGCTCCATCATCGCCACAACGTACAGCAGCGGCAACACTAACGAGAGGAAGATGGTGAGTTATAGTGCTCCAGGTTTCAGAATCAAACTGCATCCATCAATTCGAGCCATTTTTAAGAAGAAAATGTCCATCATTTCTGGTTCTCTGATTATTTTCTGGTTTCTTTATTCTTCTATAATAGTAAACTGATGATCTTTGGATTGTGGAATGTTGGTCTGGACAAAAAAGACATTTTAGGTTGAATTTTCCGCTTATTCATTTGAATAATCTATGGAGTGGATTATTATCAGAGTGGTCATTAGTTGCAGCCCTAAAAATATTGTGTTTCATTGTCATTAACTAGCATAACTGGTAAAAAAAAACAACAACAAGAGAGCGGTTGTATAATTCACTCACATTTCCTAAGTATTTTAGGTCATTTTGTTAAATACATAGAAACATGTTAAGTTTTTCAGTTTTTACTATCTTATCTAAGTTCTTAATACACATGGGCTTTTTGGTCATTTGACAGATAGATCTATGACTGTTGAAAAAAATACATTGTAAAAAAAAAAAAAAACAATTTCTGAAAGATATTTTTTCCCTCAGAATGATGACTTCAACACTTCATAACTATGAGAATAGTTCTATCAGGTGTTTCCAAACAAAACACACCAAGGTTATTGTGAGAAGTGTGTGTGTGTGTGTGTGTGTGTGTGTGTGTGTGTGTGTGTGTGTGTGTGTGTGTGTGTGTGTGTGTGTACGTGTGTGTGTGTGTGTGTGTGTGTGTGTGTGTGTGTGTGTGTGTGTGTGTGTGTGTGTTAGAGGATCAAAGATCAGCAGTGGTTATGTTTGCTCAGACTGTAGTGTAGCTAGAAAACAACAGAGAACCATGATTTATATCCCTGTAGTATCCAGCAGAGCAGCAGGTGTTAATGCAGAGAAGTGAAGTCAAGCTGGCTCTGGCTCTGTCCAGCTGGTTCTGTCCAACTGGTTCTGTCCAGCCATTGTTCTAGACTGTGTCCGTTAGTGTATATATATATATATTCTACTGAACATACCATAGTGAGGAGAGAAGTGGCCTCGCTGCAGTTTGCACTTCTATCTTGAATGGAGCAGAAAGAGAAAGAGGAGCTGACCTCATGCTGCAGCTCAGGATTCGTGTTCTTCAACTTCATCTCAACATTCACAGCGACTAATCCTGACAATTCACAACTATTTTGCAATAAAATGAAGAACTTTGAAGACTTTATGAATTTCCATGAAAAGACTTATTAGACTATTAGACTTATCATAGTGAAAATTACCAACAATTTTTATTTGTATGTAGATTAGTGATACTCTGAAATCTTAACATCTCATTCTAGTAAAATTTGTTGAATATTGAGTAGAAATATCTTATTGCAGATAGTTCGTCTTAACTCAGCTTTTTATTTTACTGTATTTTTTTGCAATTTTTGACAGAAAATGTCAAATAGAAAAACTGAAAAAAGAAAAATACATTTCAAATATTTAATCCACCTAGATCAGGGGGAGGCAACCCTGGTCCTACAGACAGTTTTTAGTTCCAACTACTCAGAAACACCAGATTCTACTAATGAAGGTCCTCAACAGGAGCTCTACTGGTTCATTAGTAGAATCAGGTGTTGCTGGTCAGTTAGAACAAAAACCTGCAGCCAATGCAGCTCTGTAGGACCAGGGTAGAATATAAAACTAGTTGATAACATGTGTTTTTATTTTTAAAACCTTTTTAAGAGAGTTAAACTATCTGGTTCCAAGTTTTTTAATTACATCACGTGACAGTTTAGTCATTGTCCCATTTATATTGTCATGATGTCTGAATTAATATATATTAAATATATCTAGATTGGAATAATTTACAGTAACGGACAAAACATTTGTGTCAATGACAAAAAAATGAGTAATGAATGAGGAAATAACTGTTAGTGAGTGAACATATCTTCAAGATAAATTGTTTTGACCATAAAGAAGAAAAATACAACATTGATTGGTTCAAAAATACATGTGCCTTTGTAGATTTGCTGTAAAAAAATAGATATGATATAGTTTAAATTGTGTCGCATTGATTCCAGTTTTACTCAACTAAAGATTGAGGACAATCAATAAGCTTTTGTTGTTAGAACTGGGTGAAAATAATAAGAGATAAAAAAAAAGAAATACCAGCCTGTGGTGTGGTATTTCCTGGATGACAGTCCAGGAGTTTACCTGTGATGTTACCTTAGAACCTCAGAGCCAAATGTCAGGTAACCAATCAGGAGTGTGCTGCTCACCTTCCAGGTGACCACGGACCTGCGGCTGCGCTGCACCGATGCTCACACCGGGACCTCAGCCTCTGCCCCCATCGTAGCAGGAGTCATTGCACTGGCTCTGGAGGCCAAGTAGGTCCAAAACAACCAGAAATGCTTCGTTAGCCTCAACAGTGAGGAGAAACGTGCATAGAAGCTACTTGGTCAGTGACAAATCATGGTTAGTAAGATGGGAAAGTCACAATTTTTTTTTAAATACAGTTTTAAGAAGCATTCATC